>JABSSW010000030.1:0-564162 GCA_018902385.1 Physcia stellaris | reverse complement strand
TATTACGTTGAAATTTTCGAAACATATTTTTAAATGTTTAATTATTGCAATTGATTTTCAAATACGTTTTTCGTAATTTTTTCATTGAATCAAATAATAAAGTTTTGATTCACTGTAATAATTTATTCGAAATCTGATTTTTTTTTTATAAATTTTGTTGTTTAAAATGATTTCGATTCAGAATTTTTCGTTGATGAATTTTTCGTCATTTTCGATATTCATTTGACTGATACGTAAGTTTAACGAAATTTTTTTTAAATTTGATTTCTTTCAACAATGAAACGTGAAAAACATTGTGAATTCGTCAACGTTTGAATATTTCGGGTGCGATATGTTTGATCTTTATTATTTTAATATTTTGAATGAATCGAAAAATTTTCATTTCAATTTTTTATTGCGTTTGATACGAATATTTTGTCGTTGACGTTGACGTAATTTTTTACGTAAAAACGTTTTATTTTTGATTTTTGCATTTTTGTATTTGATTTGTTGTTTCTGAACGTATGTTAAATTGATTTTTTCAATATTTTCATCAATTCGATCAACTTTTTCGACATGTTTTTCGCAAATTTTGATTTAATTTTTAAAATTTGCAAATTTTTCGAAAAATATTTTCGAAAATATTTTTGCATTGTCACAAAAACGACATTTGCGTTGAACGCATGTTTATTGTTATTGTAAACAAATTCAATCATCGACAATAATTTTATTCAATTATTTTGTTGAAAATTGACGTAAATTTTGAAATATTGTTTAATGATTGAGTTTGACGTTTCGTCTGATACGTTTGTTTGCGAATGATAAACTGTGAATATTTAAATTTGATTTTTAAAACGCAACATAAAACGTCGTGATATTTCCGAAATAAAAATCGATTTTCTGTCTGTTGTTATCGATAAGAAATCATGAAATTTAATGATTTTCCGAATCAATATTTCGGCAAATTTTTTGCGATTATTGTTTTGAATCAAAATGTATATGTAATTTTCGTCAAACGATTTACGATAATCGAATATTGAATCGCACGTTGTTTCGTTTCATGTTTTGTTTTCAGATAAATTTGTCACGAAATTCATAATAATGTCAATTCATTTGAATTTCGATATGAAAAAAACGATAATTTTTCGTATGACTTGTGACGAAATGTTTTGTTTTTTTTGCAAATTGCACATGTTTCGCAATATTTTTTATTTGTGTTCGCATGTTTGAATCATGTTGAAATTTTTTCTTCTTTTTTCGTTCGATCAATAATATTTTCGTCGTATTAATTTCAAAATACGTTTTACATCGAAATGATTTGCGAAAAAATTGTCATGATTCGTTTTTA
Organism: Physcia stellaris; assembly: GCA_018902385.1. Taxonomy (NCBI): domain Eukaryota; kingdom Fungi; phylum Ascomycota; class Lecanoromycetes; order Caliciales; family Physciaceae; genus Physcia; species Physcia stellaris. The sequence continues at coordinate 562,835 of JABSSW010000030.1, read as the reverse complement.
TGACGTTTTTTCAAATTCGATAAAACGTACAAACGATTTTCGTGTCACAATACTTTTTTTCGTTTATTCAAAACGAGTGTGATTTTCAAAAATAATTAATTTTTGTTTCACTTGAATCGCAAAAGAATTTTTTTTTAACAACAACGAATCAATTCGACAAAATTGTCAATGATTTTATCGTCGTATGTTGCATCATGTTTATCGAATATGTTTTCGCGCAATCATTTCGTCGATCGATTCGAAAATCGTTGCATTATTCAATATTAATATTTTTCATTTCGTTGATAATCACGTTTGATATATTTGAAACGTCAAAAAATCATTCGAAAAATTGTTTTTTTTATTTTTTCAAGAAATTCGCACGCGAAATTTTCATTTTCGTTGAATTTGAACATCGTTGTTTTGATTTCGTTTACATAAATCGAAAACTCGTTTGAATTCGTTTGTAAAAATTGTCGCAAACGCGTCAAAATTTGACGATTGTTTTCAATTTCATTTTCGATAATCGTCATGTGATCAAATCGTTTTGACAAATCGTTCGTAAAATTTTTATTGTCGAAACGATAATCGATGACAAAATTGTAACGTGACAATTTTTGTGCTCATCGTATTTGTCGAAATGATAATTTTGTTGTAATCATGAAACGACTGAAATTTCGATGATTCGTCAAAACGAAAATTTGTTTTTTCGTTTTTTTCAAATAATGACGTCAATGTTTAAATGCGAAAATTATGATCAAAATTTTTTTGTCGTGAATTTCATACTAATTGCATTTCGCGAATATCATTTTTTTTGAAAAATAAATTATCGAATGTCAATGATCTTTGTCGTCTGATTGACAGAATATTTTTTCTATTGCTTTATTCGAAACGTCAATTTTCACACGAATGAATCTAATCGAATCGAAATGTTGCAAAACAGAAATTTTCATAAACGCTTTGCGTAATCGTTTGAATGATTCGAAAATTTCGAAAATCAAAAATTCGTTCGATAATCGTTTTTTATTGTGACTTTTATTTCGATTTCGTTTTTTTTTTATTTTTTTTTGTGAAGTTTTGCTGATTTCTTTAACATGAAAATTAAAAATAATGTCAACTTATTGAAATTTTTGATAAATCGTTTATAAAAATTACACAATTCGAAAAATTCGAGAATTTCGAACACGTTTCTAAATGCAAATCAGTTTTGTATGATTTCGATTTTGTTCTGTTGCATTTGCATTTCTTTCGATGAAACGATAAAGCTCAAAAATTCGATATTATTTTTGAAAAATTTACACTTTTTCATGTTAAAAAGAATTTGTGCTTTTTTAAACGATTTAATATTCATTTGACGTTTTCGACGTGCTGTGTTTCGTTTTTGAAATAAATGATTATATCGTTCAAATAAACAATGACGAACAAGTTTAATCGCTCGATCAAAATCTTGTTGACGAAATTCTGAAACGTTGCAAATGCATTAATGAAATCGAAAAACATAACGATATATTCAAAATGTTCGTATCGTGTTTTGAACGCTGTTTTTCATTCGTTTTTTTTTTAATACGAAATCGATTGTAAATCGTTATCATGTCAAAACTTGTATATTTGCGAATTTTGCTTAGACGATTCAGACTTTCATCGATTAATAATAAAAAATATTTATTCTTGATCGTTAAAAAATTAAAATTTCTGTAATTTACGCACAATCGTAAAGTTTCGTTTTTTTTCTTAACGAACAAGATTGAAACGCTCGCAAAAAAATGAAAAATTTGATAAATTCGTTTTTCAAATGTTTATTCAGATATGTTCGCAAAATCTTGAATTCGTTCTCGAACAATGCGTAAATGAATTCATACAATAATTTTTTATTTGATTTTAAATTTATTGCGTGATCATTGAATTCGTGATTAAATAATTCGTATGTTTTGTTTTCATTTGTCATGTCAACGAATTTTTTCAAAATTTCAAATAAAAAATTCTTGATATTTTTTTTTCATTTTCGAAAAAACAAAATCGATTTGTGATCGTCGTTCGATATGTACGTCATTCAAATATTTTATTTTTTCAAAAATCATTTGTACGAACATAACGAAAACATGTTTTTTTTCATTGAAAATTGCATTGATTAATTTTTCTGATTCGATTTTCTCGATACGACTCGTGATGAAAAAAAATGATTTTACAATCATTGATCACGATTCGATTTTGTCGATGTTTCAATTTATATCGATTTCAAATAATTGTATTCAAAACAAATTTAAAGTCATGTTTCAATCTAAATTTGTTTTTAGAAAGTTATCGTTAAAAAAACGATTCACGTCGTTTTCATTCTGTATTTCGAATTGCACGAAATAAATTTCATAAATTTTGAATGAATGATTTTTTATGATCATTGTTTCGCAATTCGATACGTTGAATGATTTTAATTCGAATCGTTTAACAAATTTATGATTTATTAAATTGATTTTTGTTTTTGAATTCATAACGATTTCGAATTTCAATTTGTTTTTCGTCAAATGTTTTATTCATTTTGATTTTTGTTTTTTTGCATTTGATCATGCGAAATTTTTTATAACGACGTTTTGCGCTTTTGATTTCGATAATGAACGTATTGAATTCGTTCGAATTTGAATTCATTCGATTATCTGTTATTGAATTTTTTTTTATGTCAATTTGATTGAAAATTATCAAATCGATTATTTTTTTGATTTTGATTCATGAAAAAAATTTTCGAATGAACGAATATTCGATTTGATATTTTTACATTTTTTGATATTACATTCAAATTTATCGCAATTTATGCAACGATCGTTGTTCACGATATTTTTGTATTCGATCTTGATTCAACGTCATAATTTTTTGAATTTGATTGATTCACGATTAAAATTATCGAATTTGAATTTTTTATCATTTTTTCGATTTTTCGTCGATTGTTGTTTTCGTTTTCATCGAAATTATTTTCATTTTTTTTGCGTTTGTTAAAATCGTTATCAAATTTGTTTTGATTGACATTGCGTTGTTTTTTGCGTTGAAAATTTTCTCGTTATTTGAGACGTTTCAAAATTATTTTTTTGTCGTTTTCAATTTTTTGTTCGATCAAAAAATTCTGATTATTTTGAATTAAATTCAATACGAAATTTTGTAATTTTATTGCTGATGAAAATTTCATAAATTCATGTAAATTCGAAAACAAAACGATGCGATGTGCATCGTAATTTTTTATTGTTTGATTGATTTGCTGTTTATAATTTTTATATTTTTCGAAATTATTTTTTTCTAGTGAAAATTTCTTTAGTATTTTTTTTAAAAAAATCGACATATTTCTTTCAAATGTAATTGACTTTCGAATTGTTTTTGACTTTAACGCTTCAAAATAATTGTGCGATAAATTTTCTTTTCAAAAAGATTACAGCAAAAAAAGCTTAATTTTGTCAAAATTTTTGACGTAATCGTTCACTTGATTCATGTCGAATTGATTTTTCATTTTTCAAACGTATTGAATTCATTTTTTATAATTATTTTCAACGAATAATTTTGATTTGTTTTTCATTATTTTGATGTAAAACGATTTCTTTTTAAAAACAGAAATTTGAACGATCGAAAATACAAATGCACGTTGTAATGCTTTCATTCGAACATGCTGTTGTTGAATATACGCTCGATATTTTTCATGATGACATCGAATTTTGATGAATTCAAAATGAATTCATTCTCAAAATTCGTGAAAATACTAATGATATTGATGAAAAATGTAAACATGCTGTATACACGAATGATGCTAATCTATTGATTATGATAATTATTAAAATGTAAAACTCAAGAAATGTGACATCAGAAATGTATAGCAAAGACGATTGTATGACTAAATTAATAATTGCAAAGCTAATTATTTTTCAAATTTTTGTTCATATAATCAGTCAATTTGTTCAATCGTACACACATTTCGAAATTTATTCGAAAATATGAACTTGTTGAATTCAATCGAAAATTTGATGTTGACGTGATCAAACTGATCGTCTTCGTGATTTATCGAATTTCGATGATCGAATTGCTTGATATAATTTTATCGAAATTCGGTTCGCAATGTTTTGCTGATCTGAATTCTGAATGCTTTACACTTTTATTGTGTAAAAACATGATTTGTGTATATAAGATTTAGTCACGTAGTTTGCGTTTAAGCATTATTTCGTCAGCGTTTTGATTTTTACATAATCGTTTTTTCGATCGTTTTTTGATTCAACATTGTTCGATCATATTTACAAATTCGACGTGTCAAATTGAAAATTCGTTTCATTTTTATCGATGAAACAAAACAAAACAAAATATTTTTCGTCATTTGAATTAATCGAGAAAAATTCGAAACGTTATCGTTTCAATATTGTCAATTAAAATTTTTTTTCATGATTGATATAGAGAAATAACGTTCGATTTCGTTTTGTGATTGTTTCGATTTTCGATTTGATCGCAAAATCGAATTAATAAAAAAAATTTATTGTTTTGTTAAATTGAATTTTGATGCATTATTTTGATGCATTATTTTTATATTGAACGATTGAAAAATAACGTTTTGAAAATCGTCATATATTTTGTTATCATAATGATTTCGATAGTAATTCAAAAATCGTTTACGAACGTTATTGATATACGCATGTTTTTTTTTGTGATTTTTTCGAAATTTTCATTTTTATTTCAATTTTCAATGTAAAAATCAAAACGTTGACGAGATAATGTCTAAACGCAAATTACGTGATTAAATTTTATATACACAAATCATGTTTTTACACAATAAAAGATTAATTTATCGTTTTTCAAATCACAAAATTTCAACAGAATTTTTACGTCGAATTAGATTTTGATTGAATCACACATCGCAATGATTCGATTTTCGACGAATATTCATGATTTATATATAACGATTTTTTTTGCGTTTTTTTTTTTTATTACAATTTCAAATCTCGAGATTTCGATTATTGTTTGACAAAACATTTTCAAAATCACAACGTGAATTGTAATATGAATTATTGTGACATCGTTAACATTTTTGATCAGAAAATACATTCGCAACGATAAACATGACGTTTCAACAAACGATTGATACGTTGTCGTTTTCAATTCAAACGTTGAATTTCAAAACGATGTATCGTCAAAATCACGAAATTTACAAACAAATCATTGTTCATTGCGAAATGAAACAATTCGTTCAATTAAATTTCAAACAACAATGCAAAATACTGATTATGATAATCATTATTTTGTTTGAATGTTCGAAATCGAAACAATCAGATTTGCAACGAAATCAAATCAAGCGTCATGAATTGAACAAAACACGAACAATTTTCAAAATTTTCGAAAAAACGAATTCGTTGAAAAATGAAAATAAAAAAATTTTGAATCATGCTTTGAAATTGCGCGCGACGCAAATAAAAACAACGTTTCGAATTGTTTTGTAATCATGTTGCAAAAAGAAAATCTTAATGAAACTTGACGAAAAAAATGAATTGAAAATACATTTGAAATTGACGTTATCGAAATACGAATTTGATGAATTGAAACGCTGATATAAAATAGAAATTGCAAACTGTAATGAAAAAAAAAAATAACAAATATAGAAATTGATCGTCGCTGTTTTGATTTATGAAAATTTTGTTGTTTTGAATAAATCATTGCTATTTTAAACAGCGAAATAATGCTGTTTGAATTCGAAAATTGTTTTGTTATGAAATGTATTCGCAATAATTGTTATACACAATATGATTGTCATTTCTTTTCAAATTCGAATTTTTTTAATTTTCAAAATCGATAATTTGTCGATTGAATTTAAAATATTAACGAAATCGTATATTAATTCATTAATCTTTTTTGTTTTAAACACATAATATTTGAAAAGTTTTGAATGATTTTTTGAATTAATGATTTGTCAAGACATTGATTTTGTCGTATTATTTCATTGAAATAATTCAAATGATCGTATAAATAATTGAAAATTTTCAATTCAATTTGCACATTAATGTTTGTGATTCGAAAAATAATCAACGTGATTTCGTAAAATATTTTAACATGTTTTCGAAAAATAAAATTTTTTCAATTATCATCAAATATTCGAATTTTGACAATTTTGACATCGTTGCGATTTTTTTTAATTTATTTATCAACGAATCGTCGAAATTGATAAACACGTCGTATCATAAAATAATAAAAGTTTCAACGAATTTTGACATTTTGTTTTTATTTTCGAAAACGTTTAATTTTTTTTTTTTTGTAATTTCACAAAACGAATTTTTCGTTGCGAAAAAGAATTGATAACAATCGTCAAAACACGAATTTGATTATTTTGTTAACAAATGCATTATTATTTTGCATTATCAAATTGATTTATTTTTTTGACGATTTTTGACATTTTTGTATTTTGTTCGATGTCATCGATTTGATTATTTTTCAAATTTTGAATAACATCGTCGTTAATAATTTCAAATTCAATCGAATTGATAAAATTTTATGAAATTAAATTGCACACATGAATTAAACAATTCATGAAATTATATTTCGCATTTCATTTAATGTTCATTTCAATTATCGTTAAATTTAATAATTTTTTCAGAATGCGATTATTAAATGCATTGTCAATCGTAATTGTCATTAATTTTTTTGTTATTTCATAAAATTTCAATATTGACAACAAAAAATTTAATTTTTTTTTTCATGACAAACATTTAACGAAACAAAATCGATAAGTTTTTTTTGATATTGAAAATCGAAATTCATTCAATATATCATCACATTTAAATAAGCGATTTTTTGTTGATTGAATCAAACATTTAACGAAATAAAAATTCGATCAACATTTTTCAATTCGTTTTTCAATTGATCACGAATTTTTTCATAATTTTTCGTTACAAATTGATTTAATTTGATGCGATATGATAATTTCAAAATAAATCGATTTATTTTTAAACATATTCGAAAATGTTTGTTTTCGATCGTTCGATAAAAAAAATCACAAATTATAAAAATTTTGATTAAATGTTTTTCAAAAAGTTTTTCGTCGAATGTCGTACGAAAATCGAATTTGTTTTTTTTTTAATAAAAATAAATAAATGCATTATCAATATGCATTATTCAACAAATTTATATTGACATTTTCGAAAAATTCGATTATTTTTTGAAAATTAAACGACATTGTTCGATTTTTTTCTCAATTTTAAAACGATGTTTTGCGATTTTTAAATGTTTGTTCATGACGTTGATGTCGTCATTTGCGTTTGACGAATATTGTTGAATTTTATAACATGTTTTACAAACAATTATTGATGTTTCGTCAAACATTTTCGTTATTTGAACAAATTTTTGTCAACATGAAACAATTTTATTTTTTTTGTTCGATCAATGTGAATTATTGTATTTTGTTTGAATTTTGTTCAAAATATTTTCATCAAAATTGATTTGTTTTCATTATTTTAAAAAAACATTCGAGTTTTTTTTTCTCAAAATACATATTTTTTATTGTTATGAAAATTAAAATCAAAATGTTTTGTTCGAAATTTTTTCGTCAATTTGATTATTTGATTTTGACGATTATTAAAAACTAAAATTATCGATAATTGAAATTTGTGATGATTATCAAAAACTGAAATAATTGATTATTGAAAATTGTCAATTGACATATCGTCATCGTCGTTCATAATGAACGAATTTTTTAAATTTTGAATTGAAAACGAAAAAAAAAACTCGAAAACAAATCGAAACTCGACATCTTATTTGACATTTGAATAAATGATAAAAATAATGCAAAATGATAATACAATTCGAAACATTAATTGTATATAACACGAAATCAAATTTCAAAATAATGCACAAAAATAATGCAAATATGATAATTGCAATTGTTCGATGAAATTTTTGAATCAAAAAGTAATATAATTCAAAAAATAATAAATTGTCGAAAGAAAATGATAATAATTTCGAATACAAAATAATATTATGATTATCACGTTTGATTTATATGAAATAATACAAAAAATAAATTCGAAAATTTTGAAAAAAAAAAACATCTATAATTAGTATTAAGAATATCGCGAAATAATGTAATACGTCATGAAATTAAAATTTTTGACGAATCAAATCAAATTCGACATCGAAATTTGAAATTTGATTTAAATTCAAATCAAATTTTGACATTTTGACTTGAAATTTGATTCAAATTCAAATTTTTTAACGTGTCAAAAATTTGAACTTGACTCAAATTCAAATTCAAATCGAAATTTTCGATTTGCAAATCGAATCAAATCGACGCATTCGAATTTGAAATTTGATTCGACGATCAATAACAATTCGACAAATACATCGAATTTTTTGAAATTGAAAACGTTATCGACACGCAAATTTATCGTTTAAAATTGTCATTCAAATGACACATTCATTTAATATTTCACGTGTTTTTATTCGAGAAATATTATATCAATGAATTCACAAAATCGTTTGCGAAAATAGTTTTGATAAACGATCACGAAAAATTAAAAATAAAAAAAAATTTCGACGTGAAAAAAAAATGTTTCGATATTTGATTCGCTAAAAAAAATATTCATCATGTGATGATAAATAAATTAAAAAAAATTTGAATAACGTCGACGAAACGTTGACGACGTTTAAACGAAAACGTGTCGAAATTCAATTGTCATTTTTCGTCAAAAAAAAACGATCGTTCAAACGAAATTTTGCGAAATCAAATTTGAAATTCAAAAAAAAAACGACGATTTGTAACGAAAAAAACGCAAAATGCGAATTTTTTTACAATAAATTGTTTCACATGTAATAAAGTCAATAAAATTCATTTTTTTAATAATTGTGTCGTTGTATTGAATATGTACAAATGATTAATAAACATGTTGAAATTATCAATTAATTTTTTTATGCGATGTTTTTTCAATTCGTCGTCGTTTTTATGTTAAAAAAATCACAAATCAAAATTTGTGTATTACAATGAACATCGTTTTGAATTTTATTTTCGTTTTTATCGTATTGATTTTTTCGATTGATTACGATTTGTTCGATTTTGATAAAAATAATGTTCAAAAACGATTATCACGTTTATTCGACGTTATCGTTGTCGAAATTCATAATTTCAACATTAATCGAAATTTGATTTTCATTTTTTTTCATTCGAAAAGTTCGCGAAACGTATAATTGAAAAATTTTCATTGACGCGAAACGAATCGATCATAAAACGTAAAATTTGATTGATATCGACGAATCGAAATTTCAAACGTAACAACAAATTTTCAATAAAACGATATTGATTTGATTTTTTTGTTGTGTGAAATGTTGTTGAATTTTCACAATCGTATTTTTCAAACGCAATTGCAAATTGAACATCAAATTGTCGCGTTTGTGTTTTATTGCAAACGTCAAAATTATCAAATGTTGTTAAATTCGACGAACATATTTAAAAAAAATTGATATGCAAAATTTGCGAATCGACACGCACGTAAAACATTTGTTGTCATGAAACGATCGAAAACATTGCGCAAATCAACGCGATCAATTGAAAACGTAAAATACGTATTTCATATTTAATATTGTCAAATTTGTGTTTGACATATTTCATACAACATTTTACACGAAACGTGTTCACAACACGTTTAAAAAATTACAAAAATTCATACACGAAATCATGAAATCAAATCAAATTCACAATTTTGATTTTGACGTTACGCGAAATTATTACGTGTTTCAATAACAACAATAAAAAAAAACAATAAATTTATTGTTGACAATTTTGATATTGTACAAATTGTCAACGTTAACGAAACACAATTTAAACGTGAAAAACATTTTTATCAAATTGTTTCAAAATAATATTGAAAAAATAAAAAAAAATGATCGCAATGAATTTTTATGTACGCGTCAAAACGTTAATCAAATGTTTAATACATTCATCAAAACAAACGACGAACGCGATGAATCGCAAATGAAACGAAAAAAAATCGTACAACGAACGCAACAAAACGTTTGTTCAACGACGACAATTAATATCGATTCGAACAAATGAAAATTATTTTTTTTCATTTCACATTGAAAACGTAACAATGAATGAAATCGTCGTTACGTCATCGATTCATGAATTACAATAAACATTTCATTATTTAAATTACAATAAACATTTGTCATCGATAATGAAAATACATCATGTAAAAATAAAAATGAATGAAAATCAAAACAAATTTATTTATATTTGAAATAACGCAAAAAAATCGTTATCAAAATACAAATCGAAAAACAAAAAAACAAAAAAACGATGTTCAAACGTCGATTCGAACGACAATTTCAAAAATGAAAAAATTTTCATTTTTGCGTTTTATCATTAAATTATTTGAACAATAATAAATAAAAATCAAATTGAAATCAAATGTTTTATTTTGACACGAATAAATTATCACGCGAAAAATCAAATGACACGAATAAAACATAAAAAATCGTCATTAAATAAAAAAAAAACGAAACAAAAAACAAAAAAACATTGTTCAAAAATCGATTTGAACGATTATTTTTAAAATCAAAAAAATTTGATTTTGATATTTTATTGTTAAATTATTTGAATTATACAAAAATTGATTTAAATTGTTTATTTCAATGTCGAAAAACAAAACGTAACACGAAAATCAAAAATTACGTTCAAAAAAAATTGAATTCGCGAAAAACAAACGTCGCAAAAACGTTTATTTTCGTTTGTTCAACAAAAATAACAATATATTGATAATTCGAACAAATATTGATTTGAACATATTCGTATTGTATATCATAAATGTCGTGATATATCGCAAATAACAATATCACGATTAATAAAAAAAATTATCGCATAATCGCGAACATCAATATTGAAAATTACAAATAAATTTTATTTGAAAATCGCGCAAACAAAAATTGACGTTACGCAAAAAATTATTTTCACGAAATTTTTTTAAACGAAAAAATTGAAAAATCGAATGAATTATACGCAAAAAAAATATCGACGATTCGATTCTGAAAATCAAAAATTAAAAAAAGTCACAATGATTATGTCATGTCAAAATCGTCAAACACGTTAATTTGATCGAATTGAACGTTTTGATCGATAAAATATAACATTTCGAAAATTTTCACTTTTTTTCGTTTTCACGATTTAATTTTATTATTATTCACAGTGTTATTACGATGATTTATCATCGTCTCGTAAATATCGCGTTTGTTTGTAATCATTTAATCATTCAGTCGTATATTTTTTTACAATAGCGAAATTTTCGATTGCGACAGCGAAAAAAATACTGATAAGCAAATGATTTGCGTACAAAATGCAAAATTGTTCGAAAACTGATACGTTAAGAAACAGATAATGATGTCGTTTTGTTTACGTACAAATTATCGTTTGAATAATGTTATCAATTGTTATGCGTAATGTGTAAATTGATTGATTTAAAAATTATGAACGACAAAATGTCAATTTATGTACAGTAATTGCGAGTCAATTGTTTGATCATCAATCATTTAATATGAAACGAGAACAGAATTCTTGTCAAATGTTTTGCAAAAATATTCGATTTAATTTCAGATTATTCAATTTGATTTTGTGTCATAACACGTTCATTGTCGCAAGTTTCGTGCGCGTTTTTAGATGAAACAGACTAATTATTTCTGATATAATCACATTCGCATTGACAAAAAGAAATTTTAAAAAGAAAACGTCATTCATGTGAAGCAATTTCTGATCGAGCACTTGATGAAAAACATCTGAAATCAATACGAAAATATTGTAAATCGAATGAAATTACAGAGAAAACGTCGTCAAACAGACAATTTCTGATCAGATTTTCGATGTGAAACGCATCTGATCAAGTTTTTTGATGAAAAATATTTCAAAACATATGTTGATCAAAGAAAATAATACAAATTACAAAAAATCGAAAGCGAAATATAAATCAACGATCAAGACATTTCGTTCGAACTAAAACATACGAATAAAAATCAAATTGTTAACATGCAAAACGATCATAAATTGCGAAATATAAATCATTTGTCAGACATTTCGACAAAATCGAAATATGCGAACATGAATCAAAGATTGCAAGCAAACATTTCGTTCAAAATCACACGATAAATTATCGTTTCAATTCAACGAGAATTGATATGAATTAACGTTACGTGAATTTCATAACGATTTGTCGAAAAATAAAACACGAAAAATAATTATATTCAGACGTCGTTTCATCTTTTTGAGAAAATTAAAGTTAAAAAAAGAATTTCGTTAAAATTCACACATCAACAGTCAGAAAACATCGACATTGACAAAAAATAAAATTAAAAAATAAAATCAAGAAATAAAATCGTACAACGATCAAATCATACAGCGAGAACGTATTTGAAAGTCAATAACACGACAAATGCAATCTTTTTGACGATACAATTGATTCGAACAATCATCGATATCGTGACGCGTTCAACGTTCTGTAAATACATTTTTTTGATGAGCAATTGATTCGAACAATCATGTTCGCATTACGACTTCATGTCATCATTCTGTGCTGTTTACTGTCTAAAATTTACGACGCATGAAGAATTGAATCGTGTCAAAAACATTTTCAAAAATTGTTGTTCGATTTAACTGAACGATAAAATTGTGAATGTGATAATAAAATGATAAAAAATAAAAAAAAATTTCGAAATTCGATATATCGAATGCGATCGCGTTTATTCGACGTTTTTCGCGTTTAATCATTTTTTTCGAACAACTCATCGATTCTGATGTAAAATGTAAAAAAAAAAAAATAAAAAAAAAATTCGAATTCGATTTTTTTGTCAATCAATCAGCTGTCAATCATCAGATCGAAAATTGTGAATTGTACGAAATCAAATTTTCGATATTGAAACAACAAACAGCGAAATTATCAAATCATGTTTTTTTTAATCACTTCACGAAAATGATTTTCAGATTTTTAATGCAAATTGATAAAAATCGAATAAAATGATATTCGATGCGAAAATCACGATTAAATGATTTTTCAAGTCAACGAATTCAAATGCGAAAATCACGATGACAATGATTTTTCAAATCAAATGCGAAAATCGCGATTACAACGATTTTTCAAATTTCAAAAACGAAAAATCAAAAATCTCGATGTCGAAAAATATTGATCATCTCAAGAAATTTCGATGCTAAGAAAAAAACGTATGTAAAATATTCAGAATTCAAATCAATAAAACATTGCGAATCGAATTTCGATAAAATTATATCAAGCAATTTGATTATCGAAAAGATTAATTTGATCACGTCATCATCAAATTTTCGATTGAATTCAACAAATTTATATTTTCGAATAGACTTCGAAATGTGTGTACGATTGAACAAATTGACTGACTATATAAACAAAAGTTTGTAAAATAGTTAATTTTGCAATTATTAGTTTAGTCATACAATCGTTTTTGCTATATATTTTTGATTTCACATTTGTTGAATTTTACATCATGAATTCAACATCATTAAATGAATGAATTAATATTTTACGAATCGATTTCGCGAATGTTTCATTTGCAAAAATCAAAATTGCAATTATGATTTGCATGCGTTGCGATTCAAATTTCAATTTCAAAAAAAAAATTCGCGAACACGTGCGCGAACAATATGCAAAAAAATCGTTCAATCGTTCGTTTTTTTCAATCGATACAGTCAAATCAATATGCGAAATCAAAAAAAGATTATTCATTTTTTTCGTTGAATTATTGATTTTTGTCATTTTCAAAAATTATATATCAGATACAGAATCATTTTTGCAATTTGTTTCGTCAAAATGTTCGAATTTTCAATTACATGCATTCAATTTTGTATCAAAATCGATGAAAAACATATCAAATCAAAAAATTATATGCGTTTAAATGATTTGCAAACTTTGCAAACAGAATTTCAATTTCAACAAAAAATTACACGAATATATTCGCAATTATAAAATTTTGAAAATTGTCAAAAATTTTCATTTTTCGATCAATGTAATCAATTTAATATGTGAAACAATGAAAATGTCGATAATTGTATGTTTATTTGTTTCGCATAAATTCGATATTTTTATTGCAACATCAAAACAAAAATTCGAATTTGTCATAATTTTCGAAATCGTCATTACATCAAACAATTCACATTTTTCATTTATTGCATTCGAAATTGTATCAAAATCGACAAAAAACACGTCAATTTAATGTTTATTTATTTCGTCGAAATCATCGTTTTTTCAAACGATCGAATCAGAATTTCAAAAAATTTCTATTTGAAAATTTTCAGAATTTTGTTCATTTTTCTCAATCGATACAGTCAAATCAATATGTGAAAACAAAAAAAATTCAATTGTTATTTGTTTGTTTGTTTCGTTTGTTTCGTAAATATTATTTATTTATTTTTCAATTTTCAAAATGCGTTGTTACAAATGTCGAATTAATATTTTGTCAATTCAAAAATATTATTTCGAATTTCATTTGTTTGATAAAACATTACGTCATCGATTAAAATAACAATTCGTTCGTCGTGCATATCAACAAAAACAAAAAACTCAAAAACAAACAGAAATTGAAAAAATTATTAGTCGATCAATTTTATCAATTTGTTTGAATTTTTTGATTGCGACATTCGAAATTAAATCGAAATCAACGAAAAAATCAATAACATGTCGACGTTGCAACAAAATATTCAATTTCAATAACAAATTTTACAAGCATATATGCGAACATTATGTTCGAAAATTCGTCAAAAATTTAAATTTTCGAATTTTCGCATCAAAATTCACATACAAAATCATTGAGAAATCAGCAAACATTCGTTTGTTTGTTTTGTTTATTTCGCGAAAAACATTTATTTTTTTTGCAACATCAAAAAATTAAAAATTTTGATTTTCAACAATTTTCGAATTAGTTATCGCATCGACGCGTTCGAATTTCTCGATTGCATTATACAAAATCAATTCAAAATCGATGAAAAGCGCAATCGTCAATTGTTTATTCATTTTTTCATTTATTTCATCGTATACATTAATTCGAAAACATCAAAAATTTCACATTCAAAAATTTTATTTGATTATAAATGATTTGCATCGCATGTTTGTTGAAAAATTTACATCATTTGATTTGCAACAACATCAAAATCGTTGTCGTTTTTCGCAAAGTTTTGATTTTCGTCAATTCGATCGATCACGTTCAATTTTTTCAAAAAAATTTTATTTCACGATCAAAAATCTGTTCGAAATGTTCGATGAAAAATTTCAAAAAAAAAATTTGTTTTCAAATCAAAATAACGTTTTTTTTCGAGAATTTTTCTCAAAACAATCGCAAATGACGATTTATTTCAAATTGACAATCATTCAAAAATCGTCGATTAATCAAAATTCAAAAAATTCAAAATTGAAAAATTTGAATCAACATATGTTTGCGAAATCAATTAACGTTGTTTTTAATCAAAATTTGTTTGAAAAATTAATCAATTTATCATACGAAATGTCGAATATTTTTTGCATCAATTTGAAATTTTTTGTCGAAATTTCTTTTTTCATTTTCATATTTTTTCGTTTTTTTTCGATTTTTTTTTGTTTTCGCATTCGTTTCGATCGTTTCAATTACAAAAATGAATTGCATTAACGTTTACGAACAAATCGTTTCGATTTTGATTGTATTCAAAAATACGAAATAACGATTTTGTTGTTTTGAAACGAAATTGAAAAAAAAAATAAAAATAAAACGTTTATATTAATACGAAACATTTTCAAAAAAAAAATCTATTACATACAAGTTTTGTTAAATGCAACGATATATCAATTATCGCATGTGCGTAAATATCGATACGTTAATCGTTGTTGCGTTGATTCTATTAACATGACGAAATTGTTCGTTTCATCGTATAATCGATTTGAAATTGCAAAAATTCAACGTTTATATTAATGTTTTCATTATATTCAAAAGTTCGAATTTTCGAATCTTTACACTTTAAATTATCTATTAAATTTTGAAAAAGCAAATTTTCGATTGTTTGTTTATTTTATCATTTACGTCATCGTTTACATTTTTTGCAAATTGATTATAAATCAATATCTTTATCAATTGCAATGATTTCGATTTCAAATATTTCGCATAAATTTGCATTCGTCATCAAAATACAGATATTTTTATTCACATCGAAAATTTGATAAAAGCGAATCGTTATCGTGATCAAAAATTCAAAACATTGAACAATTTTCTCGTTTCGATCAATTTGTTTCGAAATTTTCAAATGTCAAATATTTTCAAATTATTTTATCATTTGTCATTTATTCGCGAATATTTTGAATCATGTTTCGCTTTGTCAAATTTCGAATTTGAATTCGAAAACGTTTTCATTTTTTTTTTATTTTGTATTTGTATTAATTATTAATGAACATCGCATTTTGTTTCAATTTTTAAACGATTTTCGCAATACAAAATCGCATAATTTTTAAAAAAAAATTCGTCGTTTTCGTCGTTTTCATTTCAAACTTTTGTACGATTTCATGATTGTCGCGTTCGTTATGAATTTTACACATTTACGAACAAGTTATCAAGATCACGTACTTTGTCGATCGATAAAAGAAAAAAAAGCAATAAATTAAGTTTTTCGAAACGAAACTTAAATGATTTTAATGTATGTAATCAATCAAAAAACATCACGTCAAATTAAATTCGTGATACATTCATTTTTATAATTCTTTTACAATTTTTTGTTTCGACGTTAATGTTATGAAATAATCGCAATATGCATAATATAAGAAATAAAATGATTAAATTGTTATTATCTAAAAGACAGAAAACAGAATATGAATTCGTATCGAGATTTTGCGAAAACGTTAATTTTTTCTGATCAAGATATTTTGACTTCAGTTTTATGTGAAGATTTTATCGTAACAAATGATCATCGAACGAAAAATTCAAACGTTTTCGTTGTTTTTATTGAAAACGACGATTCGTTTTTCGAGAAATCTATTAATAATACAAATAAAAAATTCGAAAACAGTTTGTTTTTTCACCAATTGCTGTTTCAAAACTTTTTCAAGAATCGTTGAGATTGCGACGATCATTTCGATCATTTCGATTTTTATTCATTGATGAAATTTTTGCGATTTTCGAATCAACATGTTTTACGTCAATTGATTTCATTCAACGAAATTGTTGATAAAAAAATCAAAAATGAAAACATTTGCAAAATCATTTGCGAAAATGTTTAAATTTGCAAAATTCGAATCAATTTCAATTGTTTCGAAAATTTCGTTTTTGTCGATTTGATTTGAAACGAACTTTCAAAAATATAAATTTGTTTCGAACTAATAAATTGACAGAATTTTTTAAACATTTTATTGAAAGATTTTTTCAATTGATTCGATTTGTTTCGATTCGCATTTTTTTAAAAAAACGTTTTTTGAACAAAATTTGTATAATAAATGATTTATTTTTTTGCGAAACGTTTAACAGTTTTTCGAATCTTTGTCATCGAACGATTTAAGATTTTTTTGAAATTTTTTTGATTTCTTGATTTGTTAATTCGACGAAAAAATCAATTGACTGTTCGAAATTTCGAAATTAAACGACGTAACAATTATTTAATTGCATTTTTTTCTCAAAATTTAGTCGATTTTATATCGTTTTCGATTTTTTTTGCAAATTCATTGTCGAGAATAATTTTGAATTTTTTATTTACGTATGTTTTGATTTTCAATTTTTCAAAATCGTTTCATTGAAATATTGTAAAATTCGTATTAGAAATAATATAGTTTAATGAATTATTGACATCAAACAACGAAATGTTTTTGAAATGTAATATATTGATTTATTAATCGTTACAAAACAAATTACGTTTTTTTTTTACAATTGATTTTTTTCATATTTTATTTATTCAATCGTACGAATTCGATCGATTTCGATTGACAATTTTTGCGTTCGAAATTTTTGAAAAATCGTTGAATCGAATTATAAAATGATTGAAATTGATTTTTTCGAAATTATTCGAATTTCGATAATCGAATTGTTTGAAATAAAAAATTATTTATTTTCGAAAATTTTAATTTTTATTTTTTACAAAATGATGAATCGAAAATCATTCGTCAAATTTTTGCAAAAATTTCGATGTTTTGCGTTCGAATCGAAACATTTATTTGAAAATTTTTAATCAATATCAAAAATTTGCGAATGAATTTCAAAACAACATCAACAAATTCGCAAAAATAATTTCGAATTAACGAAAAAACGTTTATTGAAAATTCAAAACGATGCAATTTATAACATTTTTCAAAACAAATACGACACGTTGAAATTGAAATATCAAATTTTATCGATCAACGAAAAAAAACGTGAAAACAACAATGACGACAATGCGTTTGTTTTCAACGTTTCAAAAAAATATCGTTTTATTAAACATTTTGATTTATTCACGTTTATCGATGAAATGAATTTCATTTGACGTGTATGAAAAACGAAAATGCATAATAAAATGACGATCAATAACGATTATTACAATACGAATTTGTTCGTCGTTATTTTTGTTATTGATTGAATTATCGACGAAATTGACGATTACATTCAATCGATACGTGATATCGATTTCAATCATTTTAAAAATTTATTTATAATGTTGAAATTTTTGTCAAATATTTACGACGATTTTAATTTCAAACGTAACATGCGTAATCAATTTCGAACATCGATCATGAATATTCAAAATTTTTAATCGTTTTATTTTATTTTTTTTCGTTTCAATAATTCAACAAATTATAACGAAATTATTAAAATTGAAAAATTAATGAAAAAAATATTTTGAAATTTGAAAAAAACTGTGAATGTGTATTTTCGTGAATTTATCATTTTTGACAAAATTAAAATTATTTTTCAACAAATTTACAATCGACAAACGAATTTCAAAAAAAAAAACGACAATACGTCAATTACGTTTTGAATTGTTTCAATTTAAATTTATTTTTATCGTTTCGATTTCGATATCGTTCACGCAATTTGTTACATTCGTTTTTTTTGTAAAATTAACGATTCATTTTTATTTCAATATAAAAATCAAATTTCGTGATTCGATAATTGACAAATTAATCGTCACGAACAAATGTTTCACATGTGACGAATTGAATTACGTTTGAAAAAAATATTCGAACGTTCACAAACATTAAAAACGTTATTGACACAAAATGCAAATATCGTATATGAATTTAATTGTCGAATCGAATGATTTTGATTCGAAAAATTAACAATTCATATCAAAAACGCGATTGATAAATATTTAAAAAAAAATTTATTCATAATGATGATTTGTTTGATTTTTTCATCAAACGATTTTTAATCATTAATTGTACGTTATCATTCAACGATAAAAACATAAATTAAAAATTTTAATAAACATTGATGCAATTAATTATGCATTCATTGATAAAAAAATCGCGCAATTTGTATGCAACATGTTGAACATCAAATTCGTATTTTTATTGAAATCGAAATCATTGATTGAATTCGACGATCGTCAAATTTTATCAATAATTTATGTCATATATTTTAAATTAACGATAAAATTGCATTTCGAATTGATTGTTTTTTTGTTAATTATCGATTTGAATAATCATTCGATAATTTTAAAAAATCGTGAATAAACAAACATGAAATCATATTAAACATAATTTACGATAAATTGATTTTTAAATCGTTTAAATGTAATTATTATGACAATATATTCAATCAAATTGTTCAAATTCGATGTTTGAAAATTTTCATATCAAATCGTCGATAAAATGTATTTAATTGACGTCGTGATATCGTATTATCGCAAAAAAACGATTCGAAACATATAACGATAATAAAATTTCGATATATTATTTTGTTTCGTTTCAAAATCAAATTTTTGTTTTTTTTTAATTGAAAATGAATCAAATGTATTCGATTCGAAATGTTTCGAATGTTGAATTCATTCGAACGTCGATAACGATAACGAATCGTCAATTATCAAATCAAATAATTTAATAATTAAAATCACAACAATTACGAAAACGACATTTATCAAAAAAAAAAATTGAAAAAACAACGCAATAAACGTTGAAAAATCAAAAAACAACAATTCGAAATTTTTTCATTATCGAAATTGAATTCAAACGATTCAATGAATATCGCGATAATTAATGCAATTTTTTTTTATTTATTTGTCGATTTCAAAAATAAAAAACAAAAAATGCAATGTTTTTTCATTACGATCAATTAAATTGATTTCGCGTTCAAAACATTGCGAACAAATTTTAAATCGTTGAAAATTATTGTCATAATAAAAAAAAATTTAAAACACGAACAAATCAAATCGATTTTTGAACATATAATGAAAAAAATATTCAAATATTTCAAACATTTGTCAAAAATATTCGATTTTCAAAAAACAATTGAATTGTCATCGTATCGATTTTA
This sequence comes from Physcia stellaris, assembly GCA_018902385.1. Classification (NCBI taxonomy): domain Eukaryota; kingdom Fungi; phylum Ascomycota; class Lecanoromycetes; order Caliciales; family Physciaceae; genus Physcia; species Physcia stellaris. The sequence continues at coordinate 542,399 of JABSSW010000030.1, read as the reverse complement.
CGATCACAAAATCGAATTTTTAAACGATAACAATTCATTGTTTCGAAACAAAATATATTTTTTATTCGAATTCAAATTTCAAAAATTCAAAAAATATTTGAAAATTAATTTTTAAAAAATTTTTATTGTATTCAATCAAATTGCATAAATTTCGTTCGTTTTATTTGCAATCAAATTAAACGATCAATTACGTTTGTGTGTGAATTATTGACGATTTAATTATATCACGAAACGCAATCGATATTTCATTTTTTTGTTCGAAAAAATTTTAATCAAAATGCAAAATTGCAAATATTTGATCAAATTAAATATTATATCGATTTTCAACAAATTTCGAATGAATGAAAAAAATGAAAAATTTATCACGTTCGTTATTTTCTTAAAATTGTACAAATATCGAATATTATTTTTCGAATTGATTAACGAATTCGCGAATTGACAACATTACATAAACGATTTGTTGTTCAATTTTTTAAACGATTTTTGTCAAATTTATTTAAATGATATTTTCATTTATAACAAATTAAAAAAAAAAACATCGTTCACGTTCGTAAAATGTTGAAAAAATTCAAAAAAATCGAATTGCAAATGAATATTGAAAAATGCGAATTTTTCAAAAAAAAATGACATTTTTGAACGTTATATTATCGATAAATAATTTTCGCATAAATTCGAAAAAAATAAAAATCATTGTCAATTGAAAACGTTTTACGAATTTGAAAAAAATACAAATTTTCGTGAATTTCGTCAATTTTTACAAACGATTCATTCGTGATTTTTCGAAAAAAATTCGAATTTTCATTCGAATAATCAAAAAATTTGTTAATTTCGAATGAATTGAAAAAATCGAAAAAATTTTCATTTTTTTCAAAAAAACAATGACGAAAATTTTTATATTACGACATTACGATCGAACAAAACAAATCATTTTGAAAATCGATTTTTTTGATTACGTTAATGCAAAAATATTATTTCAATATAACGACGAAAAAATATTGCATTTCGTTATTTTTTACAATCGTAACATGATTTCAATCGAATGCAATTATGAAATTTATAACAAAAAATTATTAATCATTATTCGTTGTTTAAAACATTGATGTTTTGAATTTGAAAATATCAAAAAATCGATCAAAACTTTTATCGATTACAAAAAATTGAAAATTTTCATAACGTCAAAAAAATTCATTTTTCATCAAATTCGTTGAACAGAATTTTTTTCGAAATTCAACATTATTATTCAATTTCAATTCGAAATTCAAAACATTAAAACAAATATTTTGATTCGTATATTTGATTTTCGATTCAAAAACGAAATTAATGAATAACATCAATATCGAAAACAAATATTGTTTATTTCGAAACGATTCGAAATTCACGCGATAAAATTTGACAAATTTATTTACGAACGAATTTTGATTATCAATAAAATTAACGATAATTGCACGATATATCGTGAAATTATCGAACAAAATTTTACATTAATAAACGAAATCGATTTACGAAATTACAATGAAAAAAACGATGTTTTGTATCGAAATGATCGATTATAAATGTTTGTCGACGTTTTTTTATTCGTTAATTTTTTCAAAAAAATTTATAAATTTTCGATTTCGAAACATTCAAATTTTAATTGTATAAAAAATTTTATATATCGCGATTATTATTGATTCAATATGCGCAAATTCGTTCGTCGATACGTACGTAATTATTATAAATATTAACGTACGAAAATTTTCAAAAATCGAAAAAATGATTTGTTCATTTTTTTGATTATTTTTTTGCAACGTTAAATCGACATATTTATAAATTTTATTATTGAATTATTCGATGTTTACGATCACAACGTTATTTGTACGATAATCGACAAATTTAATAAAAAACGTCATTACGTGTTTTGCATCGTCGACGATAAAAATACAAATGCGAAAATCATAATTAAAATATTTATCAATTACGTGTTTCGTACGCATGAATTATTTTTTTTATAACGTTAAATCGAAAATTTCAATTTATATCATTCGTTTAATAAATATTTTGCAAAATTTTCGACATCAAATATAAATTTTTTATCGTTTTTCATTCAAAAATCGATAAACAAATCGAAAAAATCAATTAAAATATCGAAAAACAATTGCGATAATATTGCAATTACATGCAAAACGATTAAAATATTTAATTATTTATAATCGAATTTGTAAATAACAACGCGATATTTGCAATAACAAAATTATTATCATTTTTTATTAATAAAAATTTTTATTTTCGTATAAATTTTTTATTAAATTTTATTTCGTATGTTACAACGAAAAAACGATTTTTAATTATTAAAACAAAAAATATTATCGACACGATACAAAATATTTTCAATTATGTACGAAATTATGCAAAAATAATTCAAAAATTTATAATAATTCAAATCAACAAATATCGAAAAATCGTGAAATATGTCGAAAAAAATTTCGTTTTTTTAAATCGACGAAACATTAAAACGATCAAATCATTTGACAAATTTGATAACAAAAAATTAAATTCGTACAAAATATTAAAACGTAAAAACAATTTTTATCGATTCGAATTGTCAAAAATTATACGAATTTACGATGTGTTTTATTGTTAATTTTTTCGTAAAAATTTTCGTAATTTTTTCGAAAATCAAATCAATAAATTTTTCGATTTCGTTATAATTAACGAAAATTTCGAATGAAAAATAAACGATATTTTGAAATTTCGATATTATTACAATCGTTTTCAATATTATGTTAATTGATCAAATTAATTTTATAATCGAACGTGATATTACGTCGACAACAAAAAATTTAATAATATTCGCGATATGATAAACGATTTTTATTATAATTATTTTATAACAATAAATTCAAAATCGTTTAAAACGTCGATTTTAATATTTCAAATCGTCATTGACGAATCAAATTTTTCAACGAATTATCGTCGTTTTCGAAAAAAAATCGTTATATTAACATTAATAAAAATTATTTTCGATTAACATTTGACGTCACAAATTCGATTTTTATTTATTTGTTTTTGATTTCACGATTTTTATTCAATATTTCAAATTTTATTATCATTTCGATGTTATTTACAATCAAAATATACATTGCATAAAAAATTGAATCGTGTCAAAAATATTTTCAAAAATTGTCGTCAAATTTTATCGAACGTTGAAATGACAATAAAATATCAAAAAATGAAAAATAATGATCGTGAAATGTTTGAATTTTGTAATCGTACAATTTAATTAACGAAATTTTCAACAACGTTTTCAAATTTCGAAACAACAACAAATCGTCGAAACTATGTTCGCGAAAAAAAAAATGTTACGAACATGTTTGACAAATAAATTTGACAAATAAATAATTGATATGATAAATGATTAAACAAATATGTTTGAATTGAATTATGTTTTAATTTTTTGACGAAATTTATCATGAATCGTGTTTGAATAAACGTATTATTGATTAATTAAACGAAAACAATAAATTTGCAAAAATAAATAAATACAAAATGATGAAATTGCAAACAATGTGCAAACGTTAAATTTCAAATCACGTTAATTTCGTCAAAAAATTAAAACATAATTCGATTTAAACATATTTGTTTAATCATTTATTATATCAATTATTTATTTGTCAAATTTATTTGTCAAACATGTTCGTAACATTATTTTTTTTTTCGCGAACGTCGTTTCGACGATTCGTTGTTGTTTTGAAATTGAAAAATTTTGTTGAAAATTTTGTTAATCAAATTGTATAATTGCAAAATTTTGAAATTTCACGATTATCAATTTTCATTTTTTAATATTTTATTGTCATTTTAACGTTCAATAAAATTTGACGACAATTTTTGAAAATATTTTTGACACGATTCAATTTTTCATGCGATATAAATTTTGAATTGTAAATAATATCGAAAAAATAATAAAATTTGAATTGTTGAATAAAAATCGTGAAATCAAAAACAAATGAATGAAAATCGAATTAATGATGTTAAATGTTAATCGAAAATAATTTCGATTAATGTTAACATGACGATTTTTTTTGAAAACAACGATAATTCATTAAAACATTTAATTCGTTAACGACGATTTGAAATATTGAAATCAATATTTTGAACGATTTTAAATTTATTGTCGTGAAATAATTACGATAAAAATCGTTTATTATATCGCGAACATTATCGAATTTTTCGTTGTTGATATAATATCACGTTCGATTATATAAAATCAATTTGATTAATTGACACGATATTGAAAACAATTATAATAATAACGAAATTTTAAAATATCGTTTATTTTTTATTCGAAATTTTCGTTGATTATTACGAAATCGAAAAATTCATTAATTTGATTTTCAAAAAAATTACGAAAATTTTTGCGAAAAAATCAACAATGAAACATATTATAAATTCGTATAATTTTTGACAATTCGAATTGATAAAAATTGTTTTTACGTTTTAACATTTTGTATAAATTTAATTTTTTGTTATCAAATTTGTTAAATGATTTAATCGTTTTGATGTTTCGTCGATTCAAAAAAAACGAAATTTTTTTCGATATATTTCACGATTTTTTGATATTTATTAATTTAAATTGTTATACGTTTTTGAATTATTTTTGCATAATTTTGTACATAATTGAAAATATTTTGCATTATGTTAATAATATTTTTTGTTTTGATAATCAAAAATCGTTTTTTCGTTGTAATATACGAAATAAAATTTAATAAAAAATTTACACGAAAATGAAAATTTTTATTGATAAAAAATGATAATAATTTTGTTGTTGCAAATATTGCGTTATTGTTTACAAATTCGATTATAAACAATTAAACGTTTTAATCGTTTTGCATGTAATTGCAATATTGTCGCAATTGTTTTTCGATATTTTGATTAATTTTTTCGATTTGTTCGTCGATTTTTGAATAAAAAACAATAAAAAATTTATATTTAATGTCGAAAATTTTGCAAAATGTTTGTCAAATAAAAAATATAAATTGAAATTTTCGATTTAACGTTATAAATGTAAAATGTCATGCATTGATATGATATTAATATATAATTACACGAAAATATCGAAATGAAAAGCAAATATCTAATAAATTTGCGAAAACATATGTAGAAAATTTGATTTTTTGAATGCGTCAAAACGAATTTCGATTTTGTCATTCGATGTGATAAGATAAAAATGTTAATTTTGTCAAATGTTAAATTCGATGCACGTTCGTCACATTATTTTTCGTTTTTTTTCAATTTCGTTTCGAAACGATTAATTGATTTTTTCTTTTTCATCAATCGAACGTTTTGCGCGATGTAAATATGCTGTTGATTGACGTTGAATTGATTGATCGTCGAAACAAAAAAAAAATTGATCGAAAGAAACGTCGCGAAATGAATTTCGTTTGCGAAATCGATTCGTCAAAACATTTGAAAAACTCATATGATTATATCTTGAAATAAACAATCTGAACATGTTAGCAGAATTTTTGCAATCATGAATAAAACATCGATGTTTGAATTCAAAATGCAATGATTGAATGTACAATTCATTCAAAAAAACGTGCGTGTAATAAATCTTCTGAAAGACAACTAGTTCGTACGAATTGTAAAAGCAACTTCGTCGATCATTAATAAACAATTGAAAATCTTGTTGAAAATCTTGTTGATCAATTTGTATGCATTCGAATTTCAAACATCTTGTTGTTTATTTGCATTTATTGTTATTTTTCAGCTTGTTATTTTTTCATAATTCAATAAAATCGAACAACAATTTTTGAAAATGTTTTTGACACGATTCAACTCTTCATGCGTCGTAAATTCTGATTGTAAATAACGCAAAAACGATAACATCGAATAAAAAATTGAAAAAAAAAAAAAATCATTATAACTCAACATGAAAATGAATGTGTAACGAATTTGAAATTGATGCGATGTTTTTTGATTGATTTCAAACATCAAAATCATTTTAACTTTGTTTTGAAACGATTAATTTATTGTTATTATTTTTTTCATCGATCGACAAAATACGTGATCTTGATGACTTGTTTTTAAATGTTAAAATTCACAACGAACGCGACAATCTTGAAAACGTACAAGAATTCGAAATGAAATCGACGAAAACGACGAAAACGACGAAAATGACTGAAATAACTTTTGCAAATTTCAGAACATGAAAATTTCTCAAAAAATTTGCGATTGAATCGAAATGTGAAAAAATTATTAAAACAATTAAAATATGCAAAAATATCGCGTCATTTCGTATGATGAAAACACGTTTTCTTTTGCAAATTTCTGAACATGCATCGAAAACTCATTAATAATTAATACACAGAAAAAAAGATTTAAACGTTTTCGAATTTCTGTTCGAAATCTGATTGCGAAAACATGAATCATGATATCTGCGAATAAATGATATGATAAATCATTTGAAAATATCTGAAACTCAAAATCTTAAAACAGATTGATCGAGAGGAAAAAATTGTTCAACGTTTTGAATTTCTAATCAAGATAGCGATTCGCTTCTATCAGATTTTCGATGTGAATAAAAATATCGATATTTTGATAACGTTTGTAAATCAACGCGAAATATTTGAAATCGAAATTATTGAAATGATAATTGATTAAATCTTCGAGTAGAAAACTTAATGTCGAAAAAAAATAAACGAAATAATAAACGATATGTTCATGATGTAATTTCTATTCGCTCTGAATCGATATCAAATCGATTATACGATGAGACGAGCAATTCGTCGTGTTGATAGAATTTTCGCAACAGCGTTTACGATATTGATATTTACGCATATGCGAAAATTGATGTGTACATTGCATTCAACAAAACGTGAATGTAATGAATTTTCTGAAAGATGATCAGTTCATACAATTTTTTACGAGTAATTTCGACGATCATTAGTAAGCAAACACGTCAACGTTCTTGAGAATTTTTGAAAATCATAAATCGATTATATCATGAGACAAACAACTTCATTGTATTAGCAAAATTCGTGTAACAACGATTAACGCATCGATATTTGAACGCATGCGATAATCGATGTGTACGATTCATTCAATAAAACGTGTAAGCAAAACATTTTTTATGAAAATGTTTCGTGATTGAATATTCGAACATTTTATTTTTCGTTTTTTTTCAATTTCGTCTCGAAACGACTAATTCAATATTGACACGATCAATGATCGAAATGACTTGTTGATAAACGCTAATACAACTCATTTTTGCAACGAACATGATCGAAACGAATGCGAAAACAAGAAAAAAAATCGAAAAAAAACGAAAAAATATAAAAATGAAAAAAAATTTTTGAATCGACGCAAAAAACATCGAACATTTTGTACGATAATTTGATCGATTTTTCAAACAAGTTATTGCTGAAAACAATGCAAATTGATTTCGCAAACATGTGTTGATTCAAACTTTTCGATTTTGAATTTTTCGAATTCTGAATAATCGACGATTTCTGACTGATTGTAAATTTGAAATAAACAGTCATTTGCGACTGTTTTGAGAAGAATCTTTGAAAAGAAACGCTATTTTGATTCTGAAACAGACTTTTTTTCTGAATTTTCATCGAACATTTCGAACAAATTTTCGATCGTGAAATAAAATTTTTTTGACGAAATTGAACGTGATCGATCGAATTGACGAAAATCAAATTTTTGCGAAAAACGACAACGATTTTGATGCTGTTGCAAAATCAAATGATGCAAATTTTTCAACAAACATGCGATGCAAATCATTCATAATCAGATAAAATTTCTGAATATGAAATTTTTGATGTTTTCGAACTGATGTATACGATAAAATAAATGAAAAAAGAAATGAACAATTGACGATTGCGTTTTTCATCGACTTTGAACTGATTTTGTATGATGCAATCGAGAAATTCGAACGCGTCGATACGATGACTGATTCGAAAATTGTTGAAAGTCAGAATTTCTGACTTCTTGATGTTGCAAAAAAAATAAATGATTTTTGCGAAATAAACAAAACAAACAAACGAATGTTTGCTGACTTCTCAATGATTTTGTATGTAAATTCTGATGTGAAAACTCGAAAATTCAAGTTTTTGACGAACTTTCGAGCATAATGTTCGCGTATATGCTTGTGAAATTTGTTATTAAAATTGAATATCTTGTTGCAACGTCGACATGTTGCTGATTTTTTCGTTGATTTCGACTTGATTTCGAATGTCGCAATCGAAAAATTCAAACAAACTGATGAAATTGATCGACTAATAATTTTTTCAATTTCTGTTTGCTTCTGAATCTTTTGTTCTTGTTGATGTGCACGACGAGCGAATTGTTGTTTTAATCGATGACGTAATGCTTCATTAAACGAATAAGATTCGAAATAATGCTTTTGAATTGACAAAACATTGATTCGACATCTGTAACAACGTTTCTTGAAAACTGAAAAGAAAATAAATGATATTTGCGAAACAGACGAAGCAGACGAACAAATAACAACTGAATTCTCTTTGTTTTCACATATTGACTTGACTGTATCGATTAAGAAAGATGAACAGAATTTTGAAAATTTTCAAACAAAGATTTCTTGAGATTCTGATTCGATCGTTTGAAAAACGATGATCTCGACGAAATAAATGAACACTGAGTTGACGTGTTTTTTGTCGATTTTGATACAGTTTCGAATGCAATGACGATTTCGAAAATCATGACAAACTCGAATTTTTGTCTTGATGTTGCAATAGAAATATCGAGTTTTTGCGAAACAAACGAACATGCAATTATCGACATCTTCATTGCTTCACGTATTAAATTGATTGCATTGATCGAGAAATGAAAATCTTTGACGATTTTCAAAGCTTCATGATCGCGAATATGCTCGTGTAATTTCTTGTTGAAATTGAAATTTTGTTTGCAAAACTTTGCAAATCACTCGAAAAAATTTTTTTTTGATTTGATGCGTTCTTCATCGATTTTGATGCAAAATTGAATGCATGTAACTGAAAACTCGAACATCTTGACGAAATCAAAGATGTTTCTGTATCTGATATATGATTTCTGAAAATGACGAAAATCAATGATTCAACGAGAATGATGAATGATTTCTTTTTGATTTCGCATATTGATTTGACTGTATCGATTGAAAAAAACGAACGATTGAACGATTTTTTTGCATGTTGCTCGCGCACGTGCTCGCGAAACTTTTTCTTGAAATTGAAATTTGAATCGCAACGCATGCAAATCATATTTGCAATTTTGATTTTTGCAAATGAAACATTCGCGAAATCGACTCGTAAAATATCAATTCATTCATTTAATGATGTTGAGTTCATGATTGTTTGTTTATCGAATCAAATATCGAAAACAGAATTTCAAAAACAAATGAACAACAACATGAACAAATTTGATTTTCGATATAAATGATGACAATGTTGAAAATGTTGCAAAAACTTCGCGAAGTCGCTAAATCGTCGATCTTCACATGTGAAAATTGAATCGAAAATATCGACATTTTGAACAATTGATGTTGATTTTGCGACTTGTTTTACTTTCAATGCTTTTGACTTGACTCGTTTAGCATTCTTGATTGCGTTGAATTTAATTTTCTTCGCGATCTTCAGAACATTTGATTTCTGTTGAGCAAGCGAAGCAGACGAAGCAGACAAAACAAACGAAACAAACGAAACAGACGAAACAAACGAAACAAACGAAACAAACGAAATAATCACAACAAAAGCTGTTAAATTTTCGAAAGTTTCGCAGATTTTCTTTTCAAGAAATTGCAAAACTGATTCGTATGCTTGTTGATTTCGAACATTACATGAAAAATATTGAAGACGATGCGAATAATAATTCTCGTAATTTGATTGACATCATTGACAACGTTTTGAAATTTGTTGTTTTTGCGAAACAATTGAAGCGATCAAAGTCGAAACTGTTAAATTTTCGAAAATTTCGCATGTTGATTCTGATGCAAAAATTGAAAAAAACGAATTGTTGATTTGTTTGAAGAAAAATGCATTCGTCAAAACTATATCAAACTCATACAAGAAAGTAAATTTCGATTGATCGTTAAATCATTCGAAAGCAAATTTTTCGAAACATGTTGATAATCATTCGAACATATTTGATTTCGAATATTGATTTCGACATTGTTGAAAATGTTGCAGAAAATTTTCGACTTCATTGAAAAATCTAGCATTCGAATCTTCAAAAATGAATTCTGAATAAAAAATATTCATATGTTGAAACATTAAAGTCATTTCAGAAACTGAAAATCAATATCGATTTGCTAGATAAACAAATGTGATTCTGAAATGTTTTCAAACAAAAAAAATGATGTGAATATCGAATGCTGAAAAAAAACGTTTTAGAAAATTTTTGATGTTTCTGATATAATGATCTTCGATGCAAAATTTCGAAAATTTGATATTGAATTCAACATCGAGACAGAAAACAAATGCTGATTCGTTAAATAAATAAAAAAAATATCGAAAAATTTTCGAAAAAAAAAAAATGATTGCAATATCAAATGCTGATAAAAATTCGAGCGATTTTTGAAATCTATACTGAAACTATCGTTTAAATCAAAGAGTATGATCGATTTGTAAAAAAGACAAATATGTTTTGACAAGATTCTCGAAAAAGATAAATGATCTTGATATTGAGACAACGCGAATATTGAAAATTTCTAAACTCGAAATGATATTGACTTTTTGACTGAATAACGAGTCTATCATCGAAATAGAAAAATGACACTGAATTGATAAATCGATGAATATGTTTTCGAGTTGATTTTTAAAATAATAAAATAGTTTCGACGTCGAAAAATTGACGAAATGTTTCGAAATTTTCTAATTGAATATTGAAGCTATCGAACAAATAAAAAAAAAAAAATGATCGAATTGCTAGTAAAATAGAAACAATTCTGAAAAATTCTCGAAGAAAATAAATGATTCGTGTTTCTATCGTGAAAATGAAAATTCGAACGAAAAATGTTGATCGAATAACGAAATTTCTGATTCGATTTTTGATCGAATATTGAATTCATCGAAAATATTGAAAAATGAAATGAATTGATGAAAGTCAATAGATGTGTTTTCGAGTTGATTTTCGAACGAAAAAAATGTTTCGAGTATTGATGATGAACGATTTGATTTTTGTCTTTGTCATTCGACGTGATGTTGATATAATGTTTTTGATGATTCAAATCTGATTTATTGTTTAATAGATTATGTTAATTTGTTTGACGACTGTTTTTGCAATTCGTTTTTCGATTTTACATCGACTATTGATATTGATAAATCTGTTTTGACGATTATTTTTGCAATTCGTTTTTCGATGAGTTGATACATCGACTTTCGCGATAAACATTTTCTTGAAAGTTCTGTACAACACTAGAGCGAATTATGTTTTCTATTTTTTTTTGCTGATTCGTTGAATAGAATCGAGTTTCGTTGTTCAGTTTGACTTTGAAAAAAAAAATGACGTTTTAGATTTTCGCATTGAGTTTGAAATCTTGTTTATTGAATAGATTGTCGTATCTCGAGCAATCTGAAAAAATGAATGACTTCGATATAATGTGAAGTGTCATGCATTGATATGATACTAATACATAATTACACGAAAATATCGAAATGAAAAACAAATATCTAATAAATCTGCGAGAACATATGTAGAAGATTTGATTTTTAAATGCGTCAAGACGAATTTCGACTCTGTCATTCGATGTGATAAAATAAAAATGTTAATTCTGCAAATGTTGAATTCGATGCACGCTCGTCACAATAAAAAAAAAATAATTCATGCGTATAAAACACGTAATTGATAAATATTTTAATTATGATTTTCGTATTTGTATTTTTATCGTTAACGATACAAAACACGTAATGACGTTTTTTATCAAATTTGTCGATTATCGTGCAAATAACGTTGTAATCGTGAACGTTAAATAATTCGATAATAAAATTTATAAATATGTCGATTCAACGTTGCGAAAAATAATCAAAAAAATGAATAAATCATTTTTTCGATTTTTGAAAATTTTCGTACGTTAACATTTATAACAATTGCGTACGTATCGACGAACGAATTTGCGCATATTGAATTAATAATAATCGCGACGTATAAATTTTTTTATACAATTAAAATTTGAATGTTTCGAAATCGAAAATTCATAAATTTTTTTAAAAAAATTAACGAATAAAAAAACGTCGACAAATATTTATAATCGATCATTTCGATATAAAATATCGTTTTTTTCATTGTAATTTCGTAAATCGATTTCGTTTATTGATGTAAAATTTTGTTTGATAATTTCACGATATATCGTGCAATTATCGTCAATTTTATTAATAATCAAAAATCGTTCGTAAATAAATTCGTCAAATTTTATTACGTGAATTTCGAATCGTTTTGAAATAAACAATATTTGTTTTCGATATTGATATCGTTTATCAATTTCGTTTTTAAATCGAAAATCAAACATACGAATCAAAATATTTGTTTTAACGTTTTGAATTTCGAATTGAAATTGAATAACAATGTTGAATTTCGAAAAAAAATTTGTTCAACGAATTTGACGAAAATGAATTTTTTTTGACGTTATGAAAATTTTGATTGATTTTTCGATATTTTCGAATTCAAAACGTCAATATTTTAAATAACGAATAATGATTAATAATTTTTTGTTATAAATTTCGTAATTGCATTCGATTGAAATCATGTTGTAATTGTAAAAAACAACGAAATACAATATTTTTTTGTCGTTATATTGAAATAATATTTTTGCATTGATGTAATCAAAAAAATCGATTTTCAAAATGATTTGTTTTGTTCGATCGTAATGTCGTAATATGAAAATTTTCGTCATTGTTTTTTGAAAAAATTAAAAAAAATTTCGATTTTTTTAATTTATTCGAAATTCACAAATTTTTTGATTATTCGAATGAAAATTCGAATTTTTTTCGAAAAATCACGAATGAATCGTTTGTAAAAATTGATGAAATTCAGAAAAATTTGTATTTTTTTCAAATTCGTAAAACGTTTTCAATTGACAATGATTTTTATTTTTTTCGAATTTATGCGAAAATCATTTATCGATAATATGACGTTCAAAAATGTTATTTATTTTTTGAAAAATTCGCATTTTTCAATATTCATTTGTAATTCGATTTTTTTGAATTTTTTCAATATTTTACGAACGTAAATGATATGTTTTTTTTTTGAATTTGTTGTAAATAAAAATATTATTTAAATAAATTTGATAAAAATCGTTCAAAAAATTGAATAACAAATCGTTTATGTAATGTTGTCAATTCGCGAATTCGTTAATCAATTCGAAAAATAATATTCGATATTTGTATAATTTCATGAAAATAACAAACGTAATAAATTTTTTATTTTTTTCATTCATTCAAAATTTGTTGAAAATCGATATAATATTCAATTTGATCAAATATTTGCAATTTTGCATTTTCATTAAAAAAATAAAATATCGATTGCGTTTCGTGATGTAATTAAATCGTCGATAATTTACACACAAACATAATTAATTGTTTGATTTGATTGCAAATAAAATCAACAAAACGTATGCAATTTGATTGAATACGATAAAAAAATTTTAAAAATTATTTTTCAAATATTTTTTGAAATTTTGAAATTTGAATTCAAACAAAAAATATATTTTGTTTCGAAACAATGAATTGTTATCGTTTAAAAATTCGATTTTATGATCGTAAAATCGATATAATGACAATTCAATTGTTTTTTAAAAATTGAATATTTTTTTCATTATACGTTCAAAAATCGATTTGATTTGTTCGTGTTTTAATTTTTTTTTGATTATAATAACAATTTTCAACGATTCAAAATTTGTTCGCAATGTTTTGAACGCGAAATCGATTTAATTAATCGTGATGAAAAACATTGCATTTTTTGTTTTTTATTTTTGAAATCGACGAATAAACAAAAAAAAAATGTATTAATTATCGCGATATTCATTGAATCGTTTGAATTCAATTTCGATAAAAAAAAAATTTCGAATTGTTGTTTTTTGATTTTTTAACGTTTGTTGCGTTATTTTTTCAAATTTTTTTTTTTTGATAAATGTCGTTTTCGTAATTGTTGTAATATCAATTTTTGAATTATTTAATTCGATAATTGACGATTCGTCATCGTTATCGACGTTCGAATAAATTGAATATTCGAAATATTTCGAATCGAATACATTTGATTTATTTTCAATTCTAAAAAACAAAAATTCGATTTTGAAACGAAACAAAATGATATATCGAAATTTTATTATCGTTATATGTTTTGAATCGTTTTTTTGCGATAATACGATATCACGACGTCAATTAAATACATTTTATCGACGATTTGATTTGAAAATTTTCAAACGTCGAATTTGAACAATTTGATTGAATATATTGTCATGATGATTGCATTTAAACGATTTGAAAATCAATTTATCGTAAATTATGTTCAATATGATTTTATATTTGTTCATTTACGATTTTTTTAAAATTATCGAATGATTATTCAAATCGATGATTAACAAAAAAACGATCAATTCGAAATGCAATTTTATCGTTAATTTAAAATATAAAACATGAATTATTGATAAAATTTGACGATTGTCGAATTCAATCAATGATTTCGATTTTAATAAAAATACGAATTTTATGTTTAACATGTTGCATACAAATTGCGCGATTTTTTTATCAATAAATGCATAATCAATTGCATCAATGTTTATTAAAATTTTTAATTTATGTTTATTATCGTTGAATGATAACGTACAATTAATAATTAAAAATCGTTTAATGAAAAAATCAAACAAATTATTATTGTAAATAATTTTTTTAAATATTCATCGATTGCGTTTTTGATATGAATTGTTAATTTTTCGAATCAAAATTATTCGATTCGACAATTAAATTCATGTACGATATTTGCATTTTGTGTCAATGACGTTTTTAATATTTGTGAACGTTCGAACATTTTTTTCAAACGTGATTCAATTTGTCACATGTAAAACATTTGTTCGTGACGATCAATTTGTCAATTATCGAATCACGAAATTTGATTTTCACATTGAAATAAAAATGAATCGTTGATTTCACAAAAAAACGAATATAACAAATTTCGTGAACGATATCGAAATCGAAACGATCGAAATGAATTTGAATTGAAATAATTTAAAACGTTATTGACGTGTTGTCGTTTTTTTTTTTGAAATTCGTTTGTCGATTGTAAATTTGTTGAAAAATGATTTTAATTTCGTCAAAAATGATAAATTCACGAAAATTTCAATTGATTGACGTTGATAACGTTCAAAAAAATGAATAATATCGTCATTTTTCATCGATATATTTATACGCGAAAAAACGAATTTGCGACGTTTGAATTAAATAACATTTTTTTTTCGTTGATGTTGTCGATTATTTGTTTCAAATAACGATCGATTTCGACACGAAAAATTTCAAATAACGAAATTTCAAACGAAAAAAAATTATAATGATTTCGAATTATAACGAAAAATAAAAAATTGACGATTGTAAATAAAAAAAATAAATTTGTTTGTTGTTCGTTTTATCGTTTTTTATCGTCGAAAATTTCGTCGTTGTTTCGTCAAAAAAAAATTTTAAATCGTTTGTTTGATTAACAAAATTTTTCGTCGTTTGTTTCGTCAAAAAAATTTGATCGATTTGAAATTTTATTTTTGAACGTTCGCGTATTTCGACGAACGATAAAAATAAAAATTTATTGTAATATCATGAATCGTGTTTGAATAAACGTATTATTAATTAATTAAACGAAAACAATAAATTTGCAAAAACAAATAAATACAAAATGATAAAATTGCAAACAATGTGCGAACGTTAAATTTCAAATCACGTTAATTTCGTCAAAAAATTAAAATATAATTCGATTTAAACACATTTGTTTAATCATTTATTATATTAATTATTTATTTGTCAAATTTATTTGTCAAACATGTTCGTAACAAAATTAACGTGATTTAAAATTTGACGTTCGCACATTGTTTACAATTTCATTATTTTGTATTTATTTGTTTTTGCAAATTTATTGTTTTCGTTTAATTAATCAATAATACGTTTATTCAAACACGATTCATAATAAATTTTATAACAATTTCAATATTGTTCGAATTAATGCGATTGTTGATACGTTTAAATACGTTCGATTAATTTTACAATTTGATCATTTTATGAATTTGTATGTACGCGAAATGATTGTAAATAAAAATGCGATAAAATTTGATGTTTTTGTTTCGAAAAAATTAATTTTTTGATTCGACAAAAAAGTTAAATAAAAATAATGAAATATTTTTTTTATAAATAACAAGTTTGTCCGTGAATTTTTTCAAAAAAATTCCGTGCAAAGCTTCAGAATTAAATTTGAATTTGATAATCGATATTTCGCAATTGCTTTGCGATTTCAGCGATTTCGCATCTTAATAGCATTTGCATTCGACAAGTAAAACATACAAACGAAGATTCGTTTTGAAGTTCGAAATGAGTTTTATTCAAATAATCAATAATATCGAAAATCGATCGAGTGCGCATTGAGTTATGATCGAAATCGCATCGAAACGTTGCAAACATTTGAAAAAATTGAATTTTCAAAAAGCGAAACGTTCGACGATGTAATTTTGAAAGCTTCAAAACTATTGCGATAACGAATCGATTTCATGATTTTTGAAGCGTTGAAATGCGCTCATTTAGCTCTACAATTTTGAGTAGTTAAATGAAAATCATATGTGATTGTTGATCGAGATGCAAGATGCGAAGCAACTGTACAGACAACGAAAAATTGAACGAAACTTTTTCGCAAACATTTCAACTGGCGAATTGGCACAGATTTGGCAGCGACGAAGTTTTGAAAGTTTCAGAACTATTGCGATAATGAATCGATTTTCGTTATTTTTGCAGTTTTGAATTGCGCTCTTTCTGCTTTACAACTTTGACTGTATACATGACAAAAACACGCGATTGTCATGTACGATGCAAAAGATGAAATAATTGTACGAACGCAAACGAATTTGATGATTGATCGAAAGAAGATTAATTCTTTTTCTATTTGAGAACGTGAATTAAATATTGATTGAATTTATCGAATTTAACGAATACGAAATCAGAATTGACTCAAATTCTTTCCGATCGATCATCCGCGTCAAGCGAATTTACAGAATATTTTATTATAGAAAGAGTTTATAAAATTGTGTATTATAAAATCAATAATATTATTATCAAATTAAATTAATTGTTAAAATTGTTTACATTTACGCGAATTAATAAATCGCGTTTAAAATATCGAAAAATGTGTTTTTGACACAATTCAATCGCAATAAATATTATAATCACGTCGTTGATTTTTCGATCAATTGTCGACGATCAAACATAACAACAAATTGAATAATTTGAATTTGAACGACAATAATCAATAATATTAAATATTTTTAATTGATGAATCGCTTTGAATTTTACTCAAAAGTAAAAAAAACGACGAGATGTCAATTTCGATGTAACAAGTGAAAGAATGATCGAAAAATAAGAAAAACTTCGAAGTTCGTGACGCATTCATACAAAGTCAGATCACTCGTCATCTTTCGCTTAAACAAGTCTCGTACGGACCGCGTGACATTTCAGTAAATACTAACGTCGGGAGTGACATTCCAGTAAATTACTCAAGTATCTAAAGGTGAGGATCCTCTCCGCATCCCATTATTTCGCAGGAAATCCAAATCTGTAACGTAACATCGATAGACCCATACAACGAAAACCACCATACCTAAGCCAATTTCCCAACCATCCGAGGATAATCAGATCTTCTCTTGTTCCGATCCCTCGGAGTCTTGTTTTTCGTAAGCCTTCGCATCAAGACTCAGGTTTCGCGGTATCAAACTGCCAGTCCGCTTAGTGCCCGACTCCGGGTCTAGTATATTGTGCCCTCGTTGAGCTGCCTGTACCAATTCTGGGTTCTGCTCGCTTAGCAACTTGTAGCTTTTCTCGGCTTCCCAATTAAACCAACTGTCTGAAGCAAAGACAAGGTTCATTTCCTCTAGCGTGCGTTGATTGGTCTCAGGGTAGAAAGCCCATACAATAGGGATGGTTGCGGCATTGACCGCCCCAAAAACGTAAAGGCTCTTCTCCCCGAGAGCATCGAACATTGTCGGCAGCAGAAGCACCTGTATAGTCACGTAAGCCGAGGATGTCCGATCCGGGAGTACGCAGGCTCTGGTTTTAACTCACGGTCCAACCATTACCGATGGACCAACCAACAACCCCCCACGCATTACCTCTCGCCCGCACCTGAAGTGGGAATATCTCGGCGGGATATAGCCATGGAACAGTGAGCCAGGTTGCACCAAAGATGGCAGTAAAAAGGAACACAAAGAAGGTTGCGGCGCCACCAACGCCAGCTTTTCTGTCCTCTGATGCATTCAATGTAGCACGAGCTAAGCCGCCAGCGAGGAACATACAGATGCCTTGACCAACGGAGCCCCAATACAGAGTCCAGCGGCGGCCGATTCTGTCGAGGGTGAAGACGCAAAGGAGGGTTGAGAACTGATCTCGTCAGGCTTCATCGGCATGGTGAAAGAAATTAGGAGCTTACCATGTAGGTGATATCGTTTAGACCCGAAACCCATAGCCGTCTTTCCGGGGAGATACCGGCGATCGTGAAGATGGTTGGACCGTAAATGGTAATACCAGCGATACCAATCCATTCCTGCAGGATCTGGAGCCAGACGACCAATTGAACGCGGCGCGCTGTGTGAAGTTTCCCTGAACCGATGCCAAAGAACATTGCAAAGTAGCTCTGCTGCTTGGATGTTTTCCGTTCTAGTTCAACAATATTTCGGATATCCTGAAATTCGGCTTCTGCTCGACCTTCGTCGGTTCCAGTCTCGCCGCGCAGTCGGCCAAGAATGTAGCGTCCTTCTTCCTCGCGGCCAACTTTAACAAGCCAGCGGGGCGATTCTGGCATGAACCACACAACGAAGAAGAGAAATATTAAAGGAGCGATCTAAGAGAACGTCAGATGGTGATACATTGGCATGCATATTCCCAATAGAAGGCCACAGCAAGGACATATTAAGCACAAACCTGGAAAGCAATGGGGAAGCGCCAGATGAAGGAGGATGTCCCATCGCCATAAAATGTAGTTCCGCTGGATGAGGATCAGCGAGTTTAGTTGCACCTGCCGTAGGGCCAGAAGCTTACTATTCTATCCAGTACGCAACAACAACACCAAAAATGTTTAGAGTAAATTCGATAGCGACGAACTGACCACGGGAAGTGTGCTCGGCGGTTTCCGTCGCCCAGACGGGAGTGATAGCGTTTAGGATCCCCGTGCCAATGCCGTTGAAGACGCGGGCTAAGGCGAATGAGCATATACACCTCATGGCAGCGGCTAGAAAGTATACCTACCACAGAACATCCATTTTGCGTTTTGAGCCGAACACTGAAGAGTAGCACCAACGATAGCGACAAGGGAGGCATAGGCGATTGTCTTAATGCGTCCATATCTATCTCCAAACCAGCCTCCGAGGAAAGCACCAAAGAGAGTCCCAGGGAGATAATAAACGGCCACCTATTAAAGGTTAGACGGTCCTCGGGTGTTTCCAAGCACAAAGTTTCCTTACAATGCCGCCCTGCTTTAGGGCGTTATCCGCGACGACAAGGCGAGAGACATTATCATAATGACCCCAGTCCATGACTTTTGCATAGTCACGGGTGCCGTTGACGCCACCCATGACACCCTGATCATAGCCAAAGAAGAAGATAGATAGTCCAGCGACAGCATTGATTAGAATTAACAGACGGCGCTTCTCGTATTTCCGAGCAACGTTCCATTTTGAGATTCTGTCCATTCTGGCACACAACGGACCAAGCTGGCATACTCGTTGGATGGAAGGGCAGAGGTTCAGACTCTCATATAGATTAGTCCAGCATGCCACTAATTTTCGACTATAGATTCAATCAGAGAAGCACTGGACGGGAGCGGATCGCGCGAAGGCGGATGAGACTCTCCAGGGCGAATGGGAAGAACGACAGTGGTAGCAGCTTTTAGTGTGGCTGTTTCGATAGGCCAGACAACGTCCCGAGCTGCTGTACAGTACAATGTATGTGCTCAGCTGAAAATCCTCCGAGATGGACATGTATGGTCCGTATGAGTTAGAGTTTGAGACGCGTTCGGGTCAGATACGCTCAGGGCATGGGAAGCGCCCCAATCACATTCGTCCCATCTTGGCCCCAACCGTTCAAGGACCGAGCGACATGAGTACCTAGCGGTTTGCGAGTCGCGACAGCGGCGGGGCATGGCTTCCAACGTCATCGAAGTGGGGAAAGCACAGGGATTCCCACATGGAGCGAGCATGCTTGACTATTAGTATTGTACATTATTAGTACTACTCGTAGTCCTCGAACGAAGCATCCCTACTGCCGATTACCAAGCTTCGCAAGCTTCGCAAGCTTCAACCCGAGAAACCATGCAAGTGCAGGATCTGCAGCGATCCTTCTCTTCAGCACCACAACCTTTTTGATACCGCCGTATTCCTTCATCACCCGCTCCAAGCAGTACTACTCTACTTAATAAGGAGTAGTACCCATGTTACCTTTGTTGACGCCCTACCAAGTACCTATTTTGTTAGCATCGCCATTCGCTCTGCTGAGTTTTACGTGCCCCAAACTGATCACTCGTCCAAATAAGGTAGCCATATTGCATATCTAATCGCTGTGCCTGCGCTCTACTGTAAATTTGTTCACTGTATGGAGTATCTTCAGTACTTCGGGTTTCTTCGGGGCACCTTCAGCAGCTAACATCACTACCTCTTGACAAATTCGACGCCGTGTTCCAGAGTGCGAATCTAATTCAGGTTCTTTTGCCTCTTCACGCTGATGGCGGACATGCGGTTCCTCCCCTTCATTCAGAAAGAGGCGCATGTTGCACCCGGATGATGACTACGACTCTGACGGCACCGTCTACCAAGCTGCGAATGATGCTGACGGCTTCATGGTGATCTTTTGCGAGTTCCGACAGCGGCGCTGGTTTCGTCTCGCTTCCTTCGCACCATTTTTAGCCAGCAGTATCGCATGAGTTACATTTCCGTCTTCTCTCTCTGTTATTAGCACAGGTTGTTTGCCCAAGGCCATTGGATTTGCTCCACACCAAATATCAATCCTGCTTGGTCACGGCTGCAAGCCAACACCACGGTGTTGCGCCGTCGGGCTCCCTGTTGGGAGGCGCCCTATCCATATCTATAGATGCGACAGAAGGCAATGTTGTGGCCCGGAAAAGCAATTCGCATGCTGCCTGCTTCTTCACTTATTTCCAGGATGTATCGCGTCGTCAGCGGCAGAGCTAATCCGAGCATTGCGGAATAAAAGCCATTGCTTTATGGTCTCACTCAATATAAGGCCCTGTCTGCCATCTCATAATCCCTCATCTCCAACCTCTTTTAATTGTACTTGACGTAACGTATCTCTCCATGCTGCCTCCGCGTTCCAATCTTCCATGTCATCTTGCTATCTGATGTATGGTCTCGTCCCAGCAACATGTCTCTCCAAACGTGGAGCTTGAGTAGTTCACTTGTGGAAATGGTTAGGGTGGTGATATTACTTATATCATAGGGCTCAGAAGCTATGCTCTCAGAATCCCCCACAACTACTAAGCGTTCTCGCGTGCCTGACTATCGCCGTATTTCGCTTTTCGATCACCTACGTCGGCCATGGCGAGCACTGCTTCTGTAGTAGGTCCAGGCCGGGTTGCTCGAACGTGGACCGCTACCCTCTCCATTCCGTTTGTGATTCCAGCTGGAATTGCAATCAATTTGGCGCCTTATCAGGATTTTCCCAAAGTTTTTCCGACTCACCACTGGTCCAGACATTGCCATCATGTAGAGTACCCATCGTCTATCCTCCCACTGGGTTCCTCGAAGCTTCTTCCGTAATTCCGGTTAAAGTGCTCTCGGACCTGTCGCCTTCTTGCCCATTACCACGCCCGCATGACCTATCGGGAAAATGCCTGTGCAGACATAACATAATAGTTGTCTGATTCTCGGCATGGCCTTTTTAAACTTTCTTTACCTCTTCCGAATAAAGCTTCGCAGGATCAGGGCCCGGAACAAGCAGGATGTTCAAGCGCCCGGGCGCGCTCCGTGCATCATCTAGACCTGCCTCGACACGGAGGCCTGCGCTCAAAATACATTCTGCGACGCTGCCCGTTTCCGACTTTGCTATATACGTGATATCAGATGGTATGGCACCATTGATCAAGGTTTGTGGTAACCGACAAGCAGTGAGGTACTACTTGGTCTGCATTGCAAAGAGGTCGATAGGGCGACACATCGAGTAGCTGAACCGGTGAGAGGAGAAGAACACCGATGCGAACAGGAGAGACTGCCATTGCTACAATAGGCTGTCACCTGTTCTAGCTGGGAAAGTCCCTCATTGACAGATCTTATGCTCGTCAAATTCTGCTGCCTGGTTTTCGAGGATCCTTCAATCCATGTGTTCTGAGAAGCCAAGCAGCCACATTTATGCAAGATGATCAAGCACCGAGATTTCATGCTTTGAACGTTCCATTCAGCCCATTGTTCCTTCTTGGCTAACGGCTATCAAGCAGCCTATACCTTAGTTGAATTAAGTTATATTTTACATTCTGGTAAATGTGTTGCAATCTCCATCTCTCTCAGATGCAACCTTGTTATGAAACTCTTGATCAAGCCATCAAGTGAAATGTGTCGAAAGTCGGTAGCCCAGGAGCTCCTATTTCGGTCCACGCCAATCCTCCACGCCAATCCATTAGATTCTGTAGAAAGGGTTCCATTTCTCGTTTTTGAATAACGTGGATCAAATCTAACTCAGACAATGCCATCATTATACAGTGACCTGTACGCTCCTGCAAGCTTCATGGTACGGTACAAGTGACGAAAGTAATTAATTTTAGGTTAAAAGCCGAACAATCAATTCTACCATCTCACCCATGTGATATTTATACTGGAGAGTTGTCAGCCATAGTTTACTACGCCTGATTAGCTGACTTATGGGAAGATGACTTCTCGGCTGTCAAGTGTCGAAACGATCGGCTTTGTCACGATTCGCTCTTTGCATGCGTTTGAGGGTCGCCGATCACTTATATGATCAACATCGTCTTTTCTTTCAGGGATTCAAGGCCGGAATACGTGGGGCAGGGTTTGGACAGAATCCGTGTGGACTAGCGAACGTAGGCCATCAGCAGTACAAATGGGCGACTATGTGAGCTTCGATTGAGGGTCGGGCTTGAGTTTTGCACTTACATTGGTATTATTGTCTACCCTTGAGAAAGCCACTAGGGGAGGAGCAGCAAGCCGATCAGAAATAGGACAGGGGCTTGCCGTCGGCAGAGCAAATACCATGATAGAAAATGGTGAATAGTGCAGGTACAAAACTTGAATTGTTCAGTACCAACATACTGCATGCTCTATGAGTCTATTATCCAAGACCCGTAGAACAGTAAAACTTGTATTGAATCCTTTTCATAAGACCCTCCAATACCAAGATTCACCTCTTTTAATCCTCTACTTCGCCCTCCTCGCTGACATCGTCAACTTGAGGACTGACAAGTCCGCCTACGTTGTTCGTGTCTCCATTGCTGCCTCGCCCTCGTCTTTGGCCAAGAGAGGGTTCGGCGTTCGCGATCCCGTTTGAATCTCTAAGTTGTAAATTTCTGGTGGTCCCATTGACTATTTCTCTTGTTGTACCGCGGTCGTGTCCATGTGCCAAATCCTCCACCTCATCCCGCTTTCTCTTACCCGGACGTTCCTCAGTCTCGACGCCTGGCGGAGGTGACGTGCTTTGATCATTCATCTCCGCGCCTCCCTGACGGGATGAATCCTCCATAACCTCACAAATAGCCCTGGTCTTCTCAGTCCCATTGCTCATGTCTTCAGTCGTGCGTCCGTAGCTGATGGAGCTATTCCGCGCTCGTGACGCCTGTATTGGTTCGTAAATATCCGCTAAGAAGTTGCAAGCTCGTCGTATCTCTACCAAATCTACGCCGGCGATTTTCCACCAAGGCCGTCCATGCTCGTCATCAGGAAAAGACACGTCGCAGTGTTTTGCTGCAGCATACAATGCCCCTGCTGCGATCGTCCTGCTTGGGAAGAGCAGGCACATGACCGTCATGCAGCTGTCATTGATAAATGCCCACGCAGCATTTCTGAGCTTTTTGTTGTCTTCCGCCTTGAAACGCAATAGTAACTCGAACAGAGTCTTGTATGGTGGTTCCAGGCTAAAATCGAAACACAACGCTTCCATCAGGCGGTCCTCGTATTGCAGGATGTTGTCTTTCCACCGCCAGTACTCCCGATCTTGTTCATCAACCGCTTTATTGGGATCTTTTTGCGCGACCTTCACACACGCGATCACCAGTTCTCTCATTTTCCTGCAATTTTCTTCCACCTTCGTCGCCAGAAACAGACATGTCGCAGCGATTGGGTAATAGTGGAAGCCTGGACGGTCGCCGACGCTTTCCATTGAATGGCGCATGTAAAACCGGTGGAGGAACACTGACGCGGTAGAGAGCGTGACCTGAGGAAGCTTAAGCATGATGCCGACTTGGACAATGAAATTCACGCCTTTTGCGCGATTTTCACGTTCTTTATCCTCGGGGATTCCGTCTAGGACGGTTGGGGTGCGTGATAGCTCTGCTTCGGTGAAGATCCACTGTGATTCGGCGAGAAGAAGCAATTCTGATGGGAGGGAAATCTCTTGAGTTGAAGCATCGCGTGCTAACAAGGGAGAGCGTGGGGCCATTGAATCGTCCGTTGTACTAAGAGTATTTCATTACCTCTTGCAGGCTGCTAGAGGTATGCGGAAGTAGAGCGCGAGGGTGGCTATGGGAATGGAGGTAAGCGTAGAGTATTGAGCTTGGACGTAGGTAGAGCGCGGGTAAGTACTGTAATAATGCCCTGAGGAGACAGCAGTTCTTTTGCGTTAGACTGGTCTCCACTTAGTCCTAGCTACCTTATTCACTCCCTTTCGCTTAACGCGGGAAGACTAGGCTGATGAGCGCTTAGCCTGCAATGACGTAACTGTGGGGCTGGATCATCCTTGTTTGCCCCTCCCGGTACTTTAGTAGAAGTTCAGGAAATCTTCACAATGAAGCTCGATGTTCGTGGATACCCGTAATTCCTAGAAACCTATGGAACTTATCATTCACACTCTATAATCTCAGCATCGCACGCTCCAGAATGTTGAAACACCTTACACATAGGAAGTCTCACAAACATACAGAAGTCGCTGACGAGCCTGAGCAGCCCGTGTTGAGCAGCGAGGACGAAGCGTTCCTTCAACGTATCGCCGAGGAGGGAACTCCTCCACCCCTGCCAGCGAGAAGATCACTTTTACCTGAGCGCCCGATAGACTTACCTGTAGTAGGCGAATCTGAAGGGAATGAGGCGCAACTGATATTATTCGAAGCGAAAGGAACGCCATTGCCCGAAGCCCCAGATACTCCCATTTTGCGAACTCCGATTATCCTCAGTGAAGACGGCGAGGATGACTCGTCAGTCAACAAGAAGGGGGAGGAGTCTGCTAAATCGCCAAAGAAGAGAACGAAATGGAGCTTCCTCCAGCGTGACAGCAGAGATAACAAGCGCAAGAGCCAGGTAGCCGCTGCTACAGATCTGATGAGCGCCGCAGAACGTCTGAAATCCCCAGATACTCAGGCAAACGAGGAAGGCAACGTTTCCGACAAGGAAGCGCAGAAAGAAGCGCAGGAGATGTCAGACGTTCTCGAGCAACTTAATCTAGCGGCAGTCAACAATCGGGCATTCTCAATGTCTAAAGAATCGCAAGAGCTTCTTCGCAAGTATGATGTATGCCTTCATGTGGTTTTCGTAGCTGATGTGGATTTGTAGATTCACGCTTGTTTTCAAGGACCTCGTCAATGGAGTCCCCACTGCATACCAAGACCTCGAAAGCCTCCTCACAAATTCGGAAGACCAAATCCAGAAGTCATATGAGCATCTCCCTGCTTTCCTTCAAAAATTGATAAAGCAGCTTCCTGCGAAGATGACCCAATCGGTTGGACCTGAGGTATTGGCTGCGGCTGCGGAAAAGCAGGGTCTGCATTCGAAATACACCGATCAAGCAGCGCATGCTGCGGGGAAAATGGGCGTCAAGGTGCGAGTACCGAATCTAAAGGACCTGGTGACCAAACCTGGTGCCGTGGCAGGCATGCTGAAAGCGATCATGAACTTTTTAAAGTTGCGCTTCCCTGCTTTCCTGGGTATGAACGTTTTGTACTCACTTGGCTTATTCGGTAAGTTGTTTCACATTCTTCTACAGATTATCAAATTTAATCTTGATGTTGCTAATTCATTCCGCAGTCCTACTATTCGTGTTCTGGTACTGCCACAAGCGGGGCCGCGAGGTCCGGTTGGAGAAGGAACAACTTCTTACAGAGGCCGAAGTGGAAGCTCTGAACCAGCACTCTGCTTCGTCCGATCCTCTAACAACAACTGCAGCAGCAGACGCTCGAGTTGACCGGGCCGAAGCCGGCACGCGCTCTCCTGAGAGTGGGCAGTCCGGCTCAGATTATGCTCCTGAAGGCTCGCTGGCAAAAGAGCTGGCCATGGAGAATGGATCGGAACTCGGTCAGGTGCCACATACGGTGATCGCCAGTCAGGAGACTTGAGCTATCCAAGGCGCATTGTCAAGGGTTCGGGTCCGTAAGTTGGGTACCTGCAGCTCTTCGCACGGTGCATGCGTTGAATAAATATCGATAGCCATGGCAAGGCATCGCGCCAGCGTGGACAAGGAGCAATGGATGTCAGATATAGAGGGCTGGCTTCTTCGGGCGTCTAGCAAATGAAGCATTCGAGGGGGTAGCTTGGTTAAGTTGATCCTGGAATCAGCCACATCTAATCGTTTTTGATATTGAATTAGCTGTATTCCTCGTGAGAGGTTTTAGTGTTTTGAGATGAGCGATAAGCGATGAGTGACGTTTTCGCTTCCCCTCCAGTGTCTCTCTCTACCCCACTTGGCTTACCTCATAATTCCTCAGCCCAGACTCTTTGTGCTCGTTGTCCCCCAGACATTTGATCCCTCGTGAAATCATTCCACTGGAAGCAAAACGCCGTCCGCAACAATCGTGGATATACCTCACTCATCAGCAACCATGGTCAAGGCAGGTACGTAAGATTTGTTTTCCAGTCGTTCGTTCCCTCCATGCTCGCCAAGTGAGACCAGTAGGATGGAGCACATTGTCTGAAGTAAGAGAGACAACCTGAATGGTTGGGTGTAGACTGATCCAAGAACGGAATCAGACATATCCCTTCCGCCAGCAACGTTATTGGGCTACGAATTGCCAGCCGAAGCGTTGAATCTCCACTATTACCTATTCGAGTCCAATGCAGCATTTGTGGTCGAAGACTGACGAACAATTTTGTGACAGTGGCGGTTCTCCGCGGCGACTCCACCGTCGGTGGCACCGTAACCTTCGAACAGTCTTCCGAGACCTCGTCAACTACTATCACCTATGATATCAAAGGCAGCGATCCGTCTGCGGAACGCGGCATGCATATCCATCAGTTTGGCGACAATACCAATGGGTGTACCAGCGCCGGACCACATTGTGAGTCCTTACAGGCTATTGAACCGTGATGCAACGCTATCTCCCCATACCTTCTGTACCGACGATACCACCATGATGAAAAGACGAGAGATACGTCGAATGACATTGAAATTACATACCATATATTCCTATTGTCGTATGGATATCTCGCATGTTGGAACAGCTACTGACTCGACATCGTTTCCCCCCTCTAGTCAACCCCTTCTCGAAGCAACACGGTGCCCCTTCCGACTCAGAGCGTCATGTAGGTGACCTTGGTAACTTCAGGACTGATGCCCAGGGAAATTCCAAGGGTTCTGTCACGGACAATCAAATCAAGCTGATTGGTCCTGAAAGCGTTCTCGGGGTAAGTGTGGTGTTGAGAGCACAAGTAGTTCAAGAGCTGATAGTTGTGACTCGCTGGCAGCGTACTATCGTCGTCCACGCCGGAACAGATGACTTGGGGAAGGGAGGTCACGAGCAGAGCAAGATCACCGGTAACGCGGGAGGACGTCCTGCTTGCGGCGTCATCGGCATCGCTCAGTAGATCACGCACTGCTCCCGGGCTCAGATATAGTGAACACGACAAGCTCAATGCATGTATCGTACTTAGCCTCGAAATATGAAAAACATTTTGCACGACCTAGCCATTGAATTGACTTTGCTTGTAGCCCTGCTTCAATAGTCTATGTTGTACTCCATGCTGATGTGCTTTTACTGAAAGGACTAAGGTTGATATAACGACCTCTTTGATTTTTTTCTGAAGACAAAAAGATGAAGTTGTGATGAATTAAACAATGCTGATGTTCGCAATTGATAACGACGTTGAAGATTAGCGCGATTTGTCTCTGCAAACATCCCTGCAAACGGGCTTTTTGGTGAGCTCGCGACTTCCCACATTATTCTCACCAGGTCTTCTGCTACATTCTCATCAACTTTACCAAATCTACAGCAAGCCGAGATCTAGGAGCCTTCTTACATTTATGGGTCTATTCGTTAACTCCAATCCACCTCTTTTTGCCCGTCTTCTTTCCCCTTCGTCCGTCAGCAAGCTCGAGCGCATTCCGCCAATTGCAGTACGGAAGGAATCTGTCAAGACGCCGGCGAGCGCTGTCCTGTGGCTACTGGCGGATAGTCCGCCTTGAATGGGCGGACGGTAATCCCATGTTCCCAGTAGATATTCACCCATCACTCCGTGTTGCGATATGTACAAATACTCTGACCGCGAGCACAGTCCCATTAAGCTGACGTGGTTCAGAACACACACATCTTGATCTGGCTTGCGCTTGGTCTGCGCGGTAGTAAAGTCTCATCGCGCTCGATAAATACATCTTCCAAGCAAGGATGTTTGCCTTCGAGCAAGTCCAACCAGCCATTCTGCCTGTCGCCGACCACAGTGACAGAGGATTGCACTCGACCGTTGATACTATTACAGACGAGGTTGCCGTCCTTGGTCTCAGTGAGGATGGACCAGACGTACATCGCAGACCCACCTTTATGCCGGGGACAGAGGAAACAATATACTCTGATTTGGCTACCGACGATGCCGGCTCTATCGCCAAGAGACGTGGCACCGCCAGGCCATTGTCGAGCGCCTTGAAGATTAGCTCCGATGGGACCGGAACACCCCCCATCGATATCTCCACAACGCCGATAGCGACGAGAGGGAGACCATCTCCGAAGTTGGATCCCACGCTGAAAGCCTCCAATCTCACTGGCCGGTCTCATCGGAAGAAAAAGCGTGCACAAAAGCAAGTCGCGCTTTCTGCCCTGAATGTCGCTCGAGCTGTAACCCCGATCACCTCCTGCG
The DNA here is from genome assembly GCA_018902385.1 of Physcia stellaris. Classification (NCBI taxonomy): domain Eukaryota; kingdom Fungi; phylum Ascomycota; class Lecanoromycetes; order Caliciales; family Physciaceae; genus Physcia; species Physcia stellaris. The sequence goes on along the minus strand of JABSSW010000030.1, from coordinate 512,965 downwards.
ACGAAGACTCCGATTTTTCCAACGGAATCATCTTCAAGAAAAGGGATCTGAGCGCTACAAGAACCTTGAGTTTGACCAGTAGCCCGAAACTTCGTTCGTCTTCCCCGTGTGGAAGCATCAGTGCCTTGTCGCAACAATTAGACCTTCTGGGCACGGAACAGACTATCCAGAAACATTCCGTTTTGAGAAATAAGAGCAAGCTTGGTACTGAGACATCAAGCAGTGCCAGCGTGACTTCCGAAGCACCCAGCGAAGAGGACGTTACAAGCTATGAGATTCCGCTCGAGCACGACTTCATTAGTTCTGATGCGCCTCCACAAGATTTGATTGGTATGGAAAGGGGCTCGTTTCTTGATCAGATTGCCAGGAAAATGACCGCAACGGATTTTGAACCGCTACGATGCCTTGGGAAAGGGACATATGGCACTGTTATCCTCGTCAGGCATCTCGGCACTGGGAGACTGTACGCACAGAAGCAGTTCCGCAAAGCTTCCCTAATAGTAAGGAAACAACTGGTCGAGCAGACCAAGACTGAACGTGCAATTTTGGAGAGCATCAATCGTCATCCTTTCGTCGTGAAACTCTACTACGCTTTTCAAGATCATGAAAAGCTGTATCTGATCCTTGAGTATGCCCAAGGAGGGGAGTTATTCACACGTATGCTAACGGAGCGTATGTTCTCCGAAGAGACGGCTAGCTTCTACATGGCCGAGATGGTTTTGGCTCTTGAACATCTCCATCATACCGTTGGTGTGGTATATCGGGACCTGAAGCCAGAGAATTGCCTTCTTGACTCCGAAGGACACCTTCTGCTCACGGACTTTGGCCTCAGCAAAGTTGCAGTTGATGGAGACTATCGCTGTCGTTCCATGACCGGCACTCTAGAGTACATGGCCCCGGAAGTCATCCAAGAAAGACACTATGACACTGCTGTTGACTGGTGGTCTCTTGGCATCTTAGGCTTCGACCTTCTCACCGGCTCCTCGCCCTTCTCCGCCAACAACGAAACGAAGATCAAAGAGAAGATCCTCAAATCCAAGCTTGTGCTGCCGTACTTCCTTAGCGCGGACGCGAAAGATCTCCTCACCCGCCTTCTCCGCAAAGAAGCCAAGAAGCGCCTTGGGGCTAACATGCCGAAGGATATGCAGACCATCAAGTGTCATCGCTTCTTCCGCAAAATCGATTGGAAAAAGCTGGAGAAGCGGGAATTAGAGCCACCAATCAAGCCACTGATTACGGATCCTGAACTGGCGGAGAATTTCTCAACTGATTTTACCGACTTGGCACTGAGTCCATTGTGTGACAAGGACGTGAAAAGTTGGGGGAACATGCTGATCCGGATCCTTTTGGGGGCTTCAGCTTTGTGGCGAGCAGCAGCGTGTTGGAGAGCGGACACGGATTTTTTTGAAGCCGCATGATTTCAACACGCCATTCAGGTATTTATACTCTTTTGGTCAGAGTCTCTTGTTTCAATTCATACCGAGATGGCTAAACAGGATAGTAAGGTTGTGAGGAACTAAGCAGGCAGAGATAGAGTTTGAGGATGAGATAACTACGATATTGTGAGCAGAAGTATCCACTGGGCCCTCATGAAATCGTATCAAGACCGGCTTTTCAATTCTCGAGATGCATTAGTAATCATAATCAAAGAGCAAATAATATCCCATGACCTGGTACTCAATGGAGCAACTCTCAAAGGACGGCTACGCACATTGTCACAATGAGTACCTCGTACCGAATATCAGTGGCGACACATGAAACAAAATTGCATCACGCCAGAAAGCATAGGATAGTCAAGGTCAAGTCGGCTATCTTAAGTTCCTGATCTATCTGATAAGTTCTGGGATCACTGAAATCTTGCTTGGACATTAGTGATCATGACTTGGTGACGGAATAGCTTTCGGCCTTTGAAAAGTTCCAATTACTAATTCGATGTATCGTGAACTTGCTACGCTACAAATTCCTGCGATGCCCATTTTTAATCCACTGTCATGATTGAATTCACTATTGCTGCTAGACTGATCAGTCTCAACGCCGAGCCGATGCCGCTGCAACTGAGCAGATCTACAAAGACAAGGTTTTTGTCTGCAGCACCCTCCACTCACAGTCGAGGCATGAGCTTTGCTTCTCCTTCCAGCCCCTCTCGCCTTTCCTCTCGCTTAGCTAGCATCCTCTGCATGATCTCCCCGTCTGCTAACGGGCTCAGCTCTTTCACACTCACTTCCCTCTCCTTACATGTCTTCGCCTCAAAAATGGTACCAATCGTCTCGACCCCCGCTCCCGCTGTTACCCTCTTGCAGAATCCCACTAAATCGTCAAAGAACCTCTTCGTCGCTTCCAACCCCAATGTATCAAGCACCAGCGCAAAACAATGTGGCATCGCCTCAAACATCTCCCATTGCAGCCTTCCACCCTGTCTCGCGATCTTTGACGCCACCACGGCTACTTCGTCGACCAGCATCTCTTCTCCAACCCCGAACCATATCGGACACGCGCCGTGCCAGTCATTGGCCGCGAGGGGTGAGACGAGCGGGTGACACATCATGCTAGTTTCGCAGTAGATGTCCCCGCGGGGAGGATTGGTTGGCCAGACTTCGTCCGAAGGAAAGCGCGCGATGGCTGAGCTAGTTAGGGGCGGGGGTAGGTAGTCGTATTGGGCGTTTGTTATGATGGAGGGCATGCAGCGGGTGAGATCGCACCAAGGGGAGGAAAGAGCGACACCGGCAGGGAGGGGAAGAGGGAGGGAGACGGTTGTGCCGTGGAATTTGAGGCTGGAAGAGGGGGTAGCGGAGCGGTTGATCTGGAGGAGAAGCTGGATGAGTGCAAGACTGAGATTTCCGCCTGCAGAGTCCCCAGAGATAACGATTTTTGAAGGAGAGACCGGAGTGTGAAGGGCGTCTGGTGGCGGATATAGAAGGGAAAGGTAGGCGATTAGGATGTCAAAGAGAGCGGCGGGAAATGCGACTTGGGGGCTAAGACGGTAGCGGAGCGAGAGACAGCGGCCACCAGTCATCTGCGCAAGTTTGGAGGTAGTCGAACGGTGGGTACAAGGATCGCAGAGGAAAAAGGCGCCACCGTGGAGGTAAAGAATCGTCACGTCGGAGGTGACTTCTGACATGAGCTTCTCGTAGTGTTGTGCTTCTGAAAGGTCAGGACGAGAGCGGTTCGGAGTAACGTTGCTGCGGTATCCTGTCCTTCTCAGTTGATTCATAGTCAGTCTCTAATTTTCCAGATACCTTCACGCCGCAAGAGGCGTCCCCGGGGCACCTTGGTCCTTAGCCAGATCATTCAGCTCACAAACATAAACAGAGTCAGCGCGCTGCGCGAAGACCTACCTACCATTCTGCTTCAACTGGCGTGACCGCAGGAAGCGTATATGTTTCGTTACTATCCTGCTTAAGAGCATCGATTGCGGTAGTCAGGACACTGAGAATATGCTCCGATTCAGGCGGTGTCGGTAGGGCGATCTTCGATATCCACATGGCCCCTTTGATACCAGGTTCTTTCAGTGTAAACCGTTGTTGCTTGAGGACAGGAGTGGGTTTGTCTCCGCTCATAAATGAGCGTAGAAAGGTAACGGCGAGTTCAGTACGAAGGTCCCATTTCGTGGAGGTTGGTGAGAGCCAGAGCGAATGATATACAGCGGATTTGAGAAAAGCTGGAATTTTGGGGAGGAACATGCGAGCAGCGGCAAGAGGACTGAGTTGATCCATGTTGGCGGGATTTGGGGACCTGTAATGGCAATAATATGCTGAAAGACGAATTGTATCAGGGTGAGATGGCACTCGAGAGAAGGATCGCCATGTGAATTTCGAACCACAATTGCGTCATCCCCGATCCATCGCCACAAATTCTTTTTCGACACGCACCCGTCCTTGGTACAAAGCATATGAAGGTGACATGAAGAAAAGATCTTCTTCTAATTCTGTCCCAGGTCGGGTATTAGCAGCCTGTCCCAAGTCGGGTATTGGTAGGTCTGTTGGTGTAGAATAAAACATTGCACCGAGAGTTCTAGGCCTTAAGCGAGCAGTAAGCCAAGCATTTCTTGTGGTGCACGGCTGGTTCGATGCGCTTGGATCCATCACCAAGGTGGTCGAGCCCTAAAAGTAAAGAGACCCGCTGGAAGAAGCCCCAAACATGGAGTTTAAAGGACGTAATTACTGATCATTATATACATTAGTCATAAGGTGCTGTCTTGCTGACCTTTAGCCTCGGGGTTGATACTGCCTCTCTGTTCTCTTCCGTCGCCAGTCTGTCCCTTCCCACCTCCATTTCGATATCAACGGTACTGCTTTCCTTTTCTTGACTGCCAGAATTAGAACCTAGATCTCTTCTTCTCAAACCCCACCCTCCTTTCCAGCCAACCCATCCCGTCTCCCACGGGCCTCTCACAGAACAAGCCAGCAACGAGACCCCGATGAAGCCTACACTTGCACTTCCACTTTGAGTCCATCCACCTCTGGCATACAATGCGTTCCCTACCGCTGTTCCTGTGAGCTGTCCTGCAAATATGCTTACCATAAAAGCTGTATTGATCCTGTTCCTCGCCTTGGGTGCGATCGTATAGATAGCTGATCTGTTCGCTATCTGTGCTGTCTGGAGGCCAACGTCGAGTAGAAATGCCTGTATTACAGGGCCACCAACAGAATGTTGTCCAGAATATGTTCCGACCACGACACCAACAAGGCAGATAAGCTCACCAACAATGACGCTGAAGAGCGGAACGAACTTGTCGATCACAAATCGTGAATAGGGTGGTCCAAAGCACATTCCTAGAATCCCAATCAGTGCAAAAAGACCAATAGTTAGTGGCGAGTAATTGTAGGGTGAGGCTGATAGAAGAAAGGTCAGAGTAGTCCAAAAGGAGGTGAACGTCATCGATGTAAAGCCTCCCGTTAGACAAGCCTGCACAAGGACCGGCTCTTGGAATACAAGGGTAACAATACTCCAGAGCACTCGGAAGTAGTTGATTCCTTCAGGATTAGTCGAGGGGTAATCAGGCATATAGAGCCAAAGCATCCCGAAAATCGAATATTGCAGACCGCAAGAGAGCCAGTAAATGTTGCGCCATGAGGTGAAATTGGTGACAATGCCTGATAGCACGCGAGCAACAAGGATTCCGAGTAGCAAGCCAGAAACAACGATTGAGAGGGCAGTCGCTCGACGATGAGCTGGGGCCAATTCACCGACGAGGGGGAGCACTGCGTGGAGTTCAATACTTTTCAGGTTCTGTGCAATTACCAAAATGACATACTGAGTTGCGGCGTCACGGTGGTGACAGAGGTAACGAAAGTCAAAACACAGAAGACAGGAAACGACGCGGTTATACACAAACCGATCCTGCAAGATGAGTACCCGTCAGCCTGATCATAGCTCATATGATGTGGACTTGACACCTACCAGACGGTCGCTGTGAAGAGCACCAAGAGGAGTACGAAAACCTTCTCCTGAAAATATCACCAAGAGGACATAGGAACAGTAACCCTTGAACATAATTGTGGGTCAATAACCTCATAGGTCAAATGACGGAGGGGGTGAAATTGCATATAAGTCGATAGGGAGGAGCAAAGGGACTTCAGTATGCTCGGATATCTAGATAGGCGTACCTCCAGCGTAGCCAGCTTGTGCCAGCGTAGGCACCAAACTAGCTCGTTCATTGGTAACTTGGAAATCTCTCGCTAGGATGTTCAGGATAGGACTGGACGATACATAGTCAGCAGTCATGCACCTATCCCCAGAAGAAGCGCACGGCCCCTCTAGTCGCTTTATGTAAGAATGTTTGCACTCCAAGAGCAGCAATATTCAGAGCGAGGAAGAAGCGCAGAGAGTCAATTCTCACTGATTATAGTACAGGTTTGCCACTACAGAACGTCAGCGCACTGAGCTATAGGAGTCCACCGTCGCATTTCCCACACCTGTGAAGGTCCCTGCGAATCCAAACAAGAGGTTGAGGAACAGAGAAAAGCTAGGGGGCTTGGCAGGATCGTATCGGCATCTTTTGGGTGTGTATGTGATAATTGCTCTGATTCGGTACCAGAAAGAAGGCGATTGTCCTGTGTTAATCGTTGACTTCGAAGGAGATGTAGGCGACTCGTCAACTTGTTGGGTTGAACTAGCCAATCTCGAGTTCGGCAAGGCGGACTTTTCGTCCGGTGTCATAATCGAATATCAGTATTTTGTCAGGTACCATGAATGAACAGCGGACATGACCTGTAACACAACGAACGTATTGATATTGAGTGGTGTGTTACCGCAAAAGAAAATGATTTATGGGAAGGATAGAAAGCCAAGGAATCCTCTAAGGGAGGGCTAACTCGGCACAGCCCGGATGTTCCGCTGGGGTGCTTAGTAATATTGAGTCCGGATAAGGTACTTCCCTTCAGTACCTTAAAAGGAACATTGTATCTTCACCATTTTGGCATGGGGTTGGAGAAATCATAAAAGAGTTGGCTTTCTGGCGGTAGATTTGGTTTAAGATTAAGAAAGTCTAAAAGTTGAGTTGGGTATTACCACCTTCATAATCAGTCGTCATGGTGGCCGTAATCTCATAAGAAGGATCGTCATCATCGTCAGTCGTACCGTCATTGTTTGCTGTTTGATCCAGTCATGCCCGAGGACGTGCAAGGTCGTCGATAGCTTCCATAAAATCCAATGCATCTAGAAGCCATTCAGCAAATTCCTAGAAGGTGTGGTTGGCGAAGTATACACTTAGATGTCTTGAACCTTAGTTCATGTTCGCCATCTGGACCAAGCTGAGGCGTGTAATCTTCGGTAAAGATATAGCGTTGAAGATCAGCAAGGTGTACGGTTTTGGGACTATGTGGATCCCTCCACATCCACGTGGGTGACGCGATCAGATGTGTGATGAATGCGGTCCAGACGGGAGTTCTACCACCGTCAGCCCGCTGTCCTTTATGAGAATACTGGAGATTCTCTTTACCTTTTCAAATCACCACCGCGGACTGAAGCTTGCAGGCGAATGCCACCAGAATCGCGGTCTTTGAATACCCTCAAAGCATGCTCGTAATAGTCGTCAATGATCAAGCTAAAGCTTATCAACAGTGCGGAGGGAAAGCAGAGGACAATCGTACCCGCCGAAGTATTCCTTCTCTCCGTGGAGTTCGTCATCCACGGTCCCACGAATGTGGTTCTCGGAGTCTTCCGCTTTCAGGGCGAGGAATGTGCAGTGGAACAATATCAGATCTAGAGTAATCAAAAATTAACGCGAACAGCTAAGACGTAGTGACATGATCAAGGCACACATTCGTAGCTTGAAAACCTCAAATTTGCCCACATGGTGACGGACCGCCCAGACCGGTCCATTCGGCATAATTTGAGGCAAGAAGCAACTCTTTGGACTCGTAAAGAGGTTAAAGGTAGACAGCTCTGTTTGCGTGCCCGGCTTGGACGGATTATTCGACAAAGGATTCTTGCTCGCTGGTCTGACGGGCGTAGATAAAAGCGAACGAGCAGATCTCCACGCTCGAAGGGTCTAGATAATCAGACTCACGACAACCAGAAAAACGACCGTAACTTACATTTCCGCAAGTTTCTCGTAGTCCTCAGCAAGCCTACTGCTAGCGCTTGGTGAATCTTCACCTAAACATACAGATCTGGGACGCGGTAAGATGATATCCAATATCCGAAGGCGGTAAGATTAACACTTGACCAATATTATGAAACCCCGTAGTTGGCCGGCTTTGCTCAAACATCCTTGGTACCCAATGAGAGGTTGCAAAACTGGCTCGCGATGACTGGGACGTAGAAGAGGTGTTCGTGGTTATTGGCGAATTAGGAACTTCAGGGGCTGGAGGATTCCACCGAAATTCTTGATCGAATCCTGGAGAGAGCGGCGATTGGGGACCATGTCTTCGTCTCGGTATTGGGCCTAGATCTGGAGAAGGCGGTGAAGGAGGACCTATGCCTTGGGGTCTTCTCCTTTCAAAAGATCTTACTCTGGCCGCCGCTGTCCTTTGTTAGCAAATGGCCAGAGAGCATGCTTCCTTTTTTATGCAAGTGTAAATTCGAACCTGGACTTCCAAGAGACAGATCATTCATGTTATCTGCAAGTCGGTCTTCTTGCGCTTGTAAAAGAACATCAATTCGATCTCGAAGAACTCTGAGGTCATAAGGATCAGGAGACACTCTATAATTCTGTTAGATTGGCAATGCTCGCTTTGTGCTCCTGGCAGGCTATCCACCTTTCAATGAAAGAAGTCAGCAATAGCAGAAACCTCCTGTAGTATTCAAGCCGTCGACAAAGCAAGTTGTTACTTTCTTCTTGAAACCACATTGTGATCTCTGTCCAGACCGCGCGGTAGGCAGCTGCTTCGGAGAAATGATCTGCTCTACCCAGTCCTCCGAACAATCGACGAACATCTTCGAAAGTGTATTCCAAACTACGTAACGTGACCGTGATGTCGTCTGCTACCTCGTGATACCGCCGATTAAATCGTGAGTCTCCAATAGCGGTAGTCAACTCCCGTAGTGCAGAGCTTATGGCGAAACATTCAGATATGAGTGCAGTGATTTCGGTCGAGTGCTCTGGTACTGAATCTAAGAATTTGTTCAGGCCAGCTGCAATATCTTGCGCTGTTTCGGCATGTGCGATCAAAGCCATTTGCCTCTTAGAGCTTCAGTCAAAGCTTGTCACGCCCAAAGCTGCAAGTCAAACAGCGTCTAGACATGTTTGGGAAAAGTGTATATCAATTGAACACATGTCTGTCATCGCGGTGTGAATTCCTGGGGATTCTAGTGCGGCTCTTTGATTTTCGATGCACATTGACGTGTCGCTTCTGAGCAGAAACGCCAATTGGTAAGATACGCCGGCCTCGACGAATCATCGTTCGACGTATCAAACTTGGCATAATATTCGTCTGGGCCCGTTAGCCGTATGCCTCGAGTCCATCCCGTAGCGCCGTGGAGTCGCCATCAACGAGCTGCTTGGTCCTTTGGATCGAGTGCACCTAGAGCCTTCATGTAGTGTAGGTATGCAGTCTTTGCTGCCAATAAATGCAAAACGGATCGACACACGAGAATTGTAGATTGGCTGAACGCGTACGAGTACAATTTCATGGCATTTGGTCACACAGGTTGATTTGTACTTTGAACCGAGGGAGTAGTAGTGGACGGGAACCTTCGTTTTACATATCGACTGGTTTTGGTTAGCGCCAAGAGTCAACTCTACCTGTTCTTTCCAACAACCAACAGCTCTTTTCAGATCAGGGTCACAGCAACCACTACCTCTGCAATCCTCTCGCTAGACAGAAAGAGAAATTCCTTGCTCACCAAAAAGACGCCTTCGCCCCGTCCGTCATGTTTTCCGCATTGAGCAATGTTCGCCAAACCCTCACTCAGGTCCTCAATTTCGCTCTTGTTCTCTCGACAGCGTTCATGTTATGGAAAGGTCTTTCTGTCGCTACAGACTCCCCGTCACCTATTGTAGTCGTCTTGTCTGGAAGCATGGAGCCAGCGTTTCAAAGGGGCGATCTGCTCTTCCTTTGGAATAGGAGTCAAAACACACAGATTGGGGAGGTTGTCGTTTATAACGTGAAGGGAAAGGATATACCTATAGTACATAGAGTTGTCAGAAAGTATGGAGGAGGGTAAGTCACAATAACTGAGCGTTTATGCAATGAGCATTACGTGGTGTCAAAGTTTTAATTGTGGCTATGCTGACAGTAGCATAGGAGTAAACCATTGAAGCTTCTCACAAAAGGCGACAACAATTTAGCCGACGATACAGAGCTTTACGCAAAAGGTCAAGATTACCTGAATCGGTCAGAAGATATCATTGGCAGCGTCGTTGGATACGTTCCCTTTGTGGGCTATGTCACGATCTTGCTCTCGGAGCATCCTTGGTTGAAAACCGTACTATTAGGTTTAATGGGTATCATGGTAGTGCTACAGAGAGAGTAAAGACACTCAGAAAAATTCCAATCCCATTTTCAGCACACTTCAAAGGTGAAATGCCCTTGTACGGGGAGCGCCTCCACCCCCTCTCTTGGTACGACGGCCGATTCGTAAAGCATGGGTTTCCTTATAGCGCTCTGAAGTAAGCAACATGAAAGCTTCGCCGTCCATGCCAGGGGTGATGGAAGCCTTTGTCTAGACTCGTTGTTCCTTTACGACTGTAAAGTGGGCCTCTTCGGGGCTAACGTGCAGTCATCTACCATAGGAGTCAATTGGCAATACTGCTATTCGCTAATCGATCAAGTCTTACGAGTTTTGCCCTGTCACAGGGTACATCCTTCACTCCTGTCCGTCACCGCAAGGAGATCGACATGATGATGAGGCAGGAACAAGCCTCACGGGAGTCGTATGATCAAAATCACGATGGATCACATCAGATCATGAAAGGGTTGGCACAATAGGGAGATACTTTACTTTACATCTTAATAATATGTATCTAATGGAGTCGCAACAGACAAGGACAGCCAGGGTATGCCTTGCCTAAATAGTAATGTAGGCAACTGAACTGTACTAGCTCGCTCCTGTGACACGCACAATCCTAGTAATTTCTTCGACATGATACCTTGCATTGAAAACGTTGTTGCTCATATGTCGTAATGATCGAAACTTTCAAAAATTACGAATCACCATGAGCTTGCACATTTCGGGTAGATCGGTACATACTATGAGCCTGAGATCACACTGATTTTGACGCATGACAATGACTGCTAATTCATGGATGTCTGCATATAAGAAGCAGCAATCCTCCTTCTTCTCTTTCAACATAAACAATCACAAACTTCCATCTACGCACAGCCCACAAGAGCCACCACCACCTAACTCGTCGGAACGCGGACCTCTGTCACATCAAGCTCCAAACCCTCGACGTTGAATTTCTCAACCATACGAAATGGCTGCTCAGAAACGCTCTGCTAAGGTATGCAAGACTATCATTATTGATAATCCAACCTATGCTCTGCTAACACCCCCAATAGGAGTATCAAATGCTCCAGGAAAGTCCGATCGATGGCTTCGATATCAGTATCGATGACAAGGACATGCTCACTTGGAAAGTCACCATCACTGGACTCGACAATACTCCTTATGCAGTATGTCCCTTTTCTCACACAGCGTCAAATGTGTTGGGTCCAACCGTCCTCATAACGCGCACACTACAAGCAAGATCCCACCACTAACCCACGCCTTGCAGGGCGGATTATTCCTCCTTCATGTGACCTTCCCAAGCGACTACCCGTTCAAAGCTCCTGTTCTCAGTTTCAAGACCAAGATATATCACCCAAACATCTCGAATGACGACAAGGGTAGCATGTGCTTGGGACTTTTACGCCCCGATAGTTGGAAACCTCCTACAAGGATGACCACAGTCCTTGCCTTTGTTAAACAGATCCTCACTGCACCTGAGCCCGATGAGGCGATCGAAGTGAACATCGCCAAAGAGTTCAAGGACAACAATAGGGAGTTTACGAAGAAGGCCAAGGACTGGACCAAGAAATATGCCAAGCGGTAGAGGCTTCGAGAACTCGAAGGGTCTTCCACCAGATTTCGATGGTTGAGATCGATGTATGAATGCAACAGCGTGCAGGCAATAGATTGATGTGGAGTTTTGAGCATCCACGATTATTGTACATATATGGCGAATGTGAATGACACATGCATTCACGATTTAAGCAGATACTAGACCAGCCCATTCTTGTGTGTATTGCTTCATCTCTCATGAGCTGTGTCGGATGGACCAGGTCGTGTTGGGTGGTACTCGGATCGGAGACATTCGAAGCCATCAAAGATCCGTTCATGGAAGAGTCTTACCTTGCATCCCACTTTGAGCAATTATCTTGACGGTCAACATGAAGCAATAATCATTTCAGTACACTGAAAAGCCTGTCTTCTACTTAAAGGCATATGCCGATAGGAAGGGGTTTCACTAAACGCGCTGGGCGCGATCCGCTGGGATGATTCGCTGGCTCCTTTACCAGCACCCAGAGAGCTAGAGTCTTATTAAACGGTTGATCAGCGCCCTAAAGAGTAGAGCGCCTTACGATAACTGGCGACTGCGCCTAACAAACGCAAGTAGTACAGTAAACTGCCTCAAAGCTGTATGACATCGCTGGTTGGCCAGGCTGCTGTACGACAAGGTCGTTCCAATCTCAGCCGCACTGTCGCACACCCTCCCTGCCAGGCTCTTCCAGGGGAAGTCGAGGCTAGAAAATCGCTCCATTCCCATGGCATCGAGAACTGAACATTACGATGTATTCCTTGTTCCTGTGCTTGCGACTAGTCCTCGGAGGACGCCTTCCCGTCAAATCGCTCCCTCGCGTATTATTGGAATAGTTTGACCCTTCGATGGCGAAGCCTATCGTAGTTGAGCCCAGCCAAACCTGGTGCGTACGCGTTCTTGCTCCTTTCTTGACGTCGCACATTGACATAATGTAGGGACGGCAACGATGGGCCCTGGTCCACATTCGTCATCCGCGTTGGAAAACCAGAGCAAGTCTTTCGTGTACTCGCTTCCACCACCGTTGCGGAGACATGGATAATTGGAAAGGATGGCTGCACTCCCCACGATCCTTCTGGATGCCCGGACGATCGTGGGAACGTTTTCAATAACAGTACATCATCGACGTGGGAATACCAAGGGAATTATGAACTTGGCGTGGAGCTGAACCTACCGTACACATCGAACTATGACAATGGTGGCTACGGTCACGATACGCTGGGTACAGGATATCCAGGGTCAGGTGGTCCAACTGTAGACCACCAGGTTATTGCAGCTATCGACACTAAGGACTTCTATTTGGGAAGTCTAGGACTGACTCCAAGACCTGTCAACTTTACCTGGGACGACCGATCTCAGAGTTTCCTTGCTACTCTCAAGAACCAGAGCATGATACCAAGTCTGTCGTTCGGCTACAATGCCGGAGCCCAATACCGTGCGTTCCTGTTAGAGAATGGGACGACCAAAACTGACAGATGGCAGACCTCAAGAAGACCACTGCAAGTCTGACCCTCGGCGGCTATGACTCTTCGCGGTTTATCCCCAATGATGTTACTTTCAACTTCGCTAGCGATATCTCTCGAGATCTCGTCGTGGGGATAAATTCCATCAAGTTCTCTGACTCGGAAACCAAGGAGAAAGAGCTTCTCGTAGGCGGCCGTATTCTATCCTTCATTGACTCAACAGTACCGCATTTGTGGCTTCCATTGAGTGCATGCAAAGCTTTCGAAGATGCTTTTGGCATCACTTATGACAGGAAGACCGATCTATACCTTGTGAACGATTCGCTGCATGATACACTGAAGCAACAAGACGCAAGCCTCTCCTTTATTCTCAGCGATAACGATGGGGGTGGTATAGTCAATATTACATTCCCTTATGCTGCCTTTGATCTCGTTGTAGGTCCACCGATAGTAAATTCCTCCCAGTCTTACTTTCCCTTACGACGCGCAGCCAACGAGTCGCAATTCACATTAGGCCGTACTTTTTTACAGGAATCGTAAGCTTCATTATACTAGGACATTGAAGCTGCCGTACTGATTTACTTATCTCCAGCTTTTTGACTGTTGACTACGAACGATCTAAATTCAGCGTATCCCAAGCCAAGTGGTCCCCCAATGCGCCCCAAAACATAATATCTATACGCTCTCTGTCGGAACCAGGTTCTGCTCCCAAACTCTCCACAGGCGCCACTGTTGGCATCATTGTCGCAGCAGTCTGTCTTTGTCTCTTTCTCATTGGCGCTGGTATCGGTTGGTATATACGCCGAAAAAGGAAGCGAATGGGTTCCGGAAAACCATCGACAGAAGATGCTACCAACGACAAAGCTGAATTTGAAGATACATCACCGCAAAAACCCAATGAGCTACATGGCGATGTTAACCTACCTGGGGAAGTGGAAGGGGATGGTACCTACTATGGCACTAGCAAGAAGCACGGTTTGGAGATGGAGGGCAGTCCTGGCCCGGACAGTATCAGAGCGGAAGCACCGGGGACGCCCGGGGGTGTGGAAATGGAGGGATCGAGAGGTGGCATTGAGATGGAGGGGAGCGGGGTATCAAAGGGTGCTGGGGAACGGCGAGAGATATTTGAGCTTCCCGCTGGAGATTTTCTAGGTGTCGGGGCAGGACGTGAGAGACGGGGTCGGGGAAGTCCAGGAAGTTCAAGGAGTCCGAATAGCCCACTGAGTCCGGTCCGGCCTCACAGTCCGGCAAGCCCGGCGAGGGACTCTAATCTAGGAAGCCAGCTCGATCGCAAAAGGCGGCGAGAAAGAGATAGAAGGAGAGAAAGAGGCAGGGCAACAGAGAACAGCAGGAGATGGAGTTGGAGGAGAAGTCGGACAGATGGGGAACCGTTTTAGGGCATTGCACGCTTGAATAGTAAGACAGCAAGTTTGTATTGAACGGCCTCGTTGAGAACAGGTAAGCTTATTATTGAACACGAGTCATAAAATCCTGTTGTTGGTCAAGACATAAACGACTGATCATTCCTTCCTTGCTTTATGACCATATCATTGCTCTACACTCCATTCTTACACATAGTGCAAATCTTGCTGATGTGTACCTTTTCTGTCTGGACAGAAAACAAGTCCCTCGTAATCGATGACTCGCCACGCAGTACTATCCTGACATCTGACTGATAAAACAAGTGGATGAGACCGCAGCACTGAAGAACGTTTCTTCGGCAGTAGCTTTCGGTATCGCCATAATGAAGATGTATAGCACGGTAATTAATGTTTATTTTTCATTTTTCAATTCTCTATTTTGTTCTCATACTATTCGATAGAAACAAGTTTGCCCTTGATTTTTTTCAACAAAAATCTCCCACGGAAGGGAGGAGCTGGAAGTCCACGTTCAAAGCATTCTAACACTATCATCAAAAGATCGATTTACGTGGTTTTGGCGTCGTTGAAAAGCGCATGAGTAGCTCTACAATTTCACCACAAAGGATAAATTTTGAAGACTCACGTTGTAAAGCAACTGCACGGGCGTAACAACTTTGATGATTGATCGAGTCTGGAATACTTAGCATACTAGCTCTCTGGAAATGTGAATCATGTGCATTATTGAAAGGTTTCCCCGATATTTTTAAAAGAATACAAGTTTGCCCGTGATTTTTTTCAAAAAAACCGCACCAAAAGTCCTGATGTGCCAAGATTATTGAATTTTTAGGATTAGAAAAGCTGCAGCTGCCCCCAACAGCTCGCCTTTGGCAGCTCAGACATACCCCCACAGCACTTTTAGGTGCTTATTTTAGGCCCCCCTGATTATCTCCTGTTTTTAGCGCACATCAGGACTTTTGATGCGGATCTCCGTACAGCGAAGCAGGGAGAAGCCTAAAGTAGGCATTGAAATTAACACAACACAACATCACAACGAAGAGATCAATCTACGTGATTCTTGCATCGTTAAAAAGCGCATAAAGGTTTCTACAACATTGGCCAGTTACATGAAGTTTACACGTGATTGATGATTGCGCTGCAAGCCGTACAGCAACTGTACGAACTCGAAAACTTTGATGATTGATTGAATCAGAAATGATAAAATATTTTCTCGAAAACTTGAATTTTCAATTGATCAGAAGAATCGAGACATGACTCGCATGAGTCATAATTTTTTCCGATCGATCACTCGCGTCAGACGAATTTATTCGTACAGAAATCTTATTGTACGAATAGAACACTTATTTCGATTTCGAAACGCTTGCGACTTCTTGTCGTTTTTCGCTCTTTCATCAAAAGTAATTCACGAATCTAACTCTGTGCGAATTTCTGAATTCAATGAGCAAATTTTTTCATCTTTATCAAGAAATTGAATTCTGCGATACGCAAGTATTTATCTCGTTGTGATCGCATAAATTGATCAACAATTGCCCTTATTTTTGAAAACGTCGTTGTTGAGTTCTGCTGAGTCGAAAATTGAGCGCTGAAAAGGATGAGAAAAGAAAACGCCAAGGAGTGGCGAGCGTTTCGAAATCGAGAATTCCCGCCACTCATCAAGACTGAACAGGTTTGACGGATCGGTGATTGTAACACTCACCATTTGCTGATCCGAAAAGCTTCAGCTGGCATGGAAACAACAATAATTTACTCCGTACCCTAATCTCCCAATTTGGAATGAGACCTTGAGCGTGAATGCGACTCCGGATTCCGCTCCCAGCCTCCCAGCCTCCCACCCTTTTGAATCACCGAGCCGCTTCTTGGGGGCCTTTATTCGAGCGCTTATATCGGCTGCTACATTAATATTGTGATTCTACCTGAGTTCTCTGACCGTTATGCAACCAAATGGACGAGTTCAAAGACCTGGGTAGTTGCTCGTCCCGTCATTAGTTCTCAAAGTGACACATATCGAATGATCGTCACTTTTCGATCTCGCGTTTGTGGTCAGTCGGCTGTGGCTAAGACGATGGCAGCTTTGAGGCATACGGGCACTCGGGTGTGCTTTGCGAAAAATCGCTGAGAATCCGACCTTCAGTCTTGCTTGGACACGGCGGCGGAAGCACACTGTTTCGGATCTTGTAAGCCGGAGATTTGTGGTCCATGGGCGAAACATCCTAAATGTACCGGGGATAGGAGGAAATTCTAATAATCAAATACTACGTGCACTCGCTCACCTTTATCCGTACTCCACCGTCGCTCTTTCTTTTGCTGCATCTTGTCTAAATTTTCTTTCGTTTCTGTGGAAAGCCGGCTTTCCACTGTCGATCACTATAGTAGCATCATGCATTTCCTTCTTCTCCTCGCGTACGCGGTCGTGGTAAGCGCTGGCCACTGTAGACAAGGAGGTCGGCCGAAAGCAAAAGGCGCCTTACATCGAGTCACCTCGTGGGCCAGCACGACTTCGACCGTCCCAGCGACATTACCTACCAGTAGCATGAGCACCACATTCCTCACCATGACATCTAGCGCCCCTATCGTTCCTTTGAGTGCCTCAAAAACTCCGTCTGGTGCTGGACTAAAAGCATCCTTTACTCAGTACGTCTCGAACTCCAAAGTTCTCCCACAAGGTGCCAGACGCACTAGGCTAATAACGAATACAGATATGGAGGTTGTAAGACCAAGACAGTCGCCTGCGGTTTCTTTGGAGGCTTTAATGCCGCCGTCTCGCAGAACCTTTTTGGTGCCGCACCAGGAGATGGTCCTGGCCCAGCTTGCCATTCATGCTATTCTTTGAGCTCCTCAACAGCGGGCACAAAGTCGATCGTGGTCAAGGTTAATAATCTTTGCCCAGCCATTGGAAATGAGGCTATGTGCGCGCAGAATGGGATGAGTGGGACAAACTCCGTCGGTACGTATCGTCAGCAAGGTTCTTAGGAAGCTCTCCGCTAACATTCGGTTGCACAGGTGCTAACGTCAACTTCGATCTCTGTGAAGACGATGGGTCTTCCGCTGCTTTCTTTGGAAGTTCAGGACTGGGGATGACTACTGGAGTTGCTACTCCCGTCGCGTGCCCCTGATGCATAGTGTCGTGTAAAACTTTTTGTGTCTCTAACCCATGTAATCTATTTGGACCTAATTTATAAAGTCTGCCTTCGTAATCAACGTTTCGACAGGCCTTTACGGCGACGAAGATTTATGAGTATCGGGGCCTGAACTGGGCCTGAACCGTTGTAACCACACTGGACTGCCATATGACAGTAATCAAGTTCAGAGGAAGGCGCGTAGGCGACGAGAAATCGGGATTGTTGGCCTCCTCGGGTCCAATAGGAATTTAAGGTGATCTTAACTCTGACCTGCTATTCACATCAGTAGATTCACCGAATATACGAAACTTCCTCCGATGTGTATCAGGTCTATCAATCAATCTCATTCTGTAAGGCGAAAAACATGTCTGCAGTTGAAGCACCCCCCTTAGGCTCGTGTGTCCGTACAAGTTGAGATACTCTCAATTAGGCTGCTGAATGGAAAGAGAAACAAGAGCTAGTGATTCGAGCATGGAGACCCGGATGATCCAGAACCTTTCTGAATCTATCGTTTTCAGTGGCGACTCGGCTGTGGGCCAAGGCCGAGATCGTTCTCGTTCTCGGAGGTAGAAGTCGAAGCCCGCTGAAATGGATGGCTTCAAAATCGATCACGAAATCGGGGGACATCGAGAGATTAACAGATTATGTTACTCAGTAACCTACCACCCTTCCTCCTCCATCACACATTGGGAGGACCCGGCAGGCTGGGCCGAGCTCACCGGATCATTTTGAAGACATGGATAGAGAGTTTGACCGGGAACACCCGCATGGGGAGCGCCTAGGCCGGATTCTGTTAGCTTTTACTTTGTGCTATCGCCTTAACGAGCGAGACGAGTCTACTGGTTTCATAAGATCTTATAAGTTACAGTGTATTGCTCGTCTGATCTTGCTAGGATGTCTGCTACCTCTCGTACCTTCGTCTCGCTGGACGGAACAACCTTAGAAGGTGGCGGTCAACTTCTCCGTCTTGCACTCTCGCTTTCCTCTTTAACCCATATACCTATCCACCTGACTGACATTCGTGCAAAGCGAGGACCGAAGTCTGCCCCTCACGAGGGAGGCGGCCTCAAAGCTTCACATCTTTCATGCGTGAAATGGCTTGCGCAAGCCACAGGAGCAAAGTCAGAAGGAATGGAGATTAAGAGTCGAGAGCTGACTTTTGAACCAATGAGATGTCCAGAGAACCTAGCTGAGTCGCTAGAGAAGCTCGAAATCGAGGGCCCAAGAAAGCCTTCCAAGAATTCTCTTATGCTTTGGCAAAACCGTTACGATGGGGACAGGCTTATCCGAAAAGAGTCATACATCAAAGCGAGTACACCTGGATCCATTTTTCTGATGCTGCAAGCCATCTTACCCTACGTGCTCTTCTCTATGCCTCCCGACGAAGCCATCTCGGGTACCAGCAGGGTCGAACCACCTCCCCACCGGATCACGATTGAGGGTGGAACTAATGTTAGCAAGTCGCCGTCCTATGAGTATATTGATCAAGTACTTCTGCCCATGCTCCACAACAAAGTAGGTACACCGCCTATCCAAATGAAACTCAACAAGCGTGGCTGGTCGTATGGTGGGAATGTAATTGGTAGCGTTACGTTTGATATTAAGCCATTCCCTTCTGGCTTCATGCTGCCTAGCTTCTCACTTATAGACCGTGGAGAAGTGACCATGTTCCATGTCTCGATCCTAGCTCCAGATACAGCTACGAGACGTAGTGTTCGGGACAAGATCACAGTTGCATTACTAAAGCATTATCCCGAAGCTGAAATTCTATTCCCAGTTGATGAAGACTCCAGGAGCTCGAAGCGGCTTTACCTACTCCTCGTGGCGGAAACTTCTAACGGATACCTGATAGGCCGGGATTGGCTGTACGATAGGAAAGCTACAGGAGCCACAATAGAGCAAAAGAATGAGCAATTAGTAGTCCAGGTATTCACAGAGCTAGAGGCAGAGCTAGCTCACGGTGGGTGTTGTGATGAGTACATGCAAGATCAACTAGTTCTTTTCCAAGCTCTGGCAAACGGCAGAGCACACGTTGACGACGGCAAAGGAAGAGGGCCAAGCCTGCACACGAGGACTGCGAGGTGGGTTGCCGAACAAGTGCTAGGAGTTAGCTTCAACGAAAAGGGGGCGTGTGAGGGTGTTCAATTCAAAGTGGGAGAGAAGTATTGGGAGCGAGCGGAGAAACGATGAAGGAAGCTTCCTTGAGCGGGCACTGAGCTGGGAGAAGGAGATGGTGTATGCACAATGACAAGTAACAACGTTGTTCCCTTTTTCATTTTGATGATATTGACTGGACTCGAGACTAGTCAATGAGCTTCGTCGCGTGTGAGATCCTCGGCGATACTTCGATCGCGTCAAAGACCATGGCACTCGACAGCCATCTTTACCAATATACTCTCGATACTTTTCGAAACCGCAACTTCAGCGCTTTTGCAAGATGCACCCCACGATCCCAGCTCACTCGTCGTCATAGCCTTCGGGGATCTTCCTTGGTCCTTTGGGTACTACGGTAGAAAGATTAGTGCTGTCTGTGAATTAAAGAGTCTTTGTTCTGAAAGTCGTGCTGTGATTAGCTAACTGGGGGATTCACTTGACACTTACTAGGATAAGTCATTGGAATCTTCTCCCGCGGCCCGTCACCAAAGTACCTTCGTATTGGTGGTGCCACGACTAGAGATACGGGGCCCACCATTGCGATACAGCAGGAGAAGAAGATTGCGGGTTTCTCATGCGATGCCCAGCGAAGGTAGCGTATGGGTTGGCGGAAGAAGTAGGGAGACGCAAACGGGTTAGACATGGTGTCGTAGCACAATCGCAGGCCACTGATGGATGAGAGTGAAAATCGGAGCTCGATTATATCATCAGATCGTACGCATCTCAAGTCTTGCGACTGAACATTGATCGTACGTAGTCGAAACATCAAGCTGAAAGAGCTTGTCTCGGGACCTCGTTCCGTTAGCGTCAGGAGGCTTCGAGCTCTCGGCTCTCCGCTCTTCCTTGTCTCAGCTAGTTCTAGTCACACCCCCGGATTTTACGGATTTGGATCTCGAGGCCTGGCGACGCTAACGGAACGAGGTCCCGAGACAAGCAAGAGCTGAAGTGGACCTGAGACCCCGACCAGTCTTGGCGCCACGGTTTCTCTTTGGAGCCCAGCTCACCAAGGCTCATCGCTCGATTGAATCCAGTTGACCATGCGGTGGCTATTTTCATGCCTGTTATTGGGCGCTCTGGGCTTAGTTCAGGCGCTCAGCAGCAGTGGCAGTCGACTTCTGGTGGTCATCGAAGAGATTACTGACAAGGAAAAGTACTCTAGATTCTGGGTAGACCTTGAAGGTATGTTAGGAACACCGTCCAGAACGGTGCAACCGGATCCATAGCTAAAATTCTTGCAGCACGAGGTTACAAGCTATCGTTTGAGTCCCCAAAGAACGAGAAGCTTGCATTGTTTCAGCATGGCGAGCGAGCATACGACCATATATTACTGCTACCCCCTAAATCAAAAGGCATGTTTGACCGCACTGAACTCAAGCAATGCAATGCTCAACTTGGACAGGTCTCGGACCAGCTTTATCACCCAATCGTCTGCTAGAGTTCGTCAATCGCAATGGAAACATCCTTCTTACTTTATCCGGAGACTCTCCTACGCCAACCGCCATCTCGTCTCTCCTCTTGGAGCTGGACATCCACCTCCCTCCAGACCGAACATCACTTGTGGTCGATCACCTCAATTATGATACTCTTTCGGCTTCGGAGAAGCATGACGTTCTCCTCTTACCGCAGCCCTCAGCTTTAAGACCAGATGTTAGGAATTTCTTTGGTGGCGACGGCCTCATTGCCTTCCCAAGAGGAGTGGCGCAAGAGCTTGGAAACGACAGCCCGCATCTTGCGCCAATCCTCCGAGCAGGAGGAACAGCATACAGTTATAATCCGAAGGACGAGACTGAAAATGTCGAGGACCCTTTCGCGGTTGGGGAGCAGATCTCCCTTGTTTCAAGTATGCAGGCCAGGAACTCAGCCCGCTTCACTGTGTTGGGTTCCGTCGAGGCTTTGGAAGACACATGGTTCGATGCTAAAGTAAAGGCACTTGACGGCAAGCAAAGTAAGACTGCGAATCAAGAGTTCGCCAGACAAGTCAGTGCTTGGACGTTTATGGAGGCAGGGGTGCTGAGAGTTGGTAAAGTTGAGCATCATTTGAGCTCAACAAATGAAAAGGTACCTGGGAATGATAGCGTATTCCAGCTGGGCTACCTGAACCCCAAAATCTATCGAGTCAAGAACGATGTTGTAAGTCCTTGCTCTTTCTCATAGTACCACCGGATATTGCTCATATGATGTCCAGACTTTCAACCTTGAGCTCTCCGAATACGCATATGACAGATTATCCCCTCTCACCATCCTGCCGGCCGACTCCCTCCAACTCGAATTTAGCATGCTCTCACCTTTTCATCGCCTCAATCTCCAACCCATCCTGCACACACCAAACAGCACCGTTTTCAGCACCACCTTCAAAACCCCGGATCAGCATGGCATATTCGCCTTCAAAGTCAACTACAAGCGACCGTTCCTTACCAATGTAGAAGTCAAGCGCGAAGTCACAGTCCGTCATTTTGCACATGACGAGTATCCGAGGAGTTGGGAAATCAGTGGAGGATGGCCCTGGATTGCAGGTATCTGGGTGACGATTGCTGGGTGGTTGTCCTTTGTATGGATATTCCTGTACAGTGAACCGGCATATGAAAAGGGAAAAGGGAAGAAGTCGCAATAATTCTAGGATAGATATTTCATATAGTTTAACAGAAAGTTGCGGTTTGATTCTCACCTACATGTCTGCCGCCGTCCTTGTCATCATTCGATCCCTCTGTGAAGGCTCTTTTCTACTAGGGCCGAGGCATACATACTGACAGCCACTCCACCGACCTTTGCACTGATTCAAGACATCCTTTCTTGCGAGGATATTTCCCCAAGACTCGAGATCATTGCGTCGAGCAGCCCCGTCAGGCCTACACTGGTCCATTGGCTCATCGCGAGAGACATATAGGCCCCATACGCATCTCATCATCCTAGGCTTATACTCCATTCGGTCCAGAGAAGTTCTGGCAGCCCTTCAGCCTGTGGATGTTTCATATACCGTCCCAACAGACCTGACCGATCCGGTGCAGCTGCACCGATCGTAGAGTAAACTGCTCATTTCTCTTTCGGCCTCCACACGCCGTCGACACCAACCACGCCTTCTGCCTCATCAACCTCATCCTCCCTCCCCTCTGTAGCTTTCTGCGCTCCCACAGCTGGCCGCCCAGCGTATAGCTGACCCCTTCCTTCTCCTTGCAGCTCCTGACTGACACTTATGGGCATATTGCCTCTAAATCGCTTACGCATGTCGACCATTCCGCGCTTACATTGTCCGTAGCCGTGCTTCAGCTGTTGACATTGGGTAGGTAGGGTTTCCAAGAGTGGCGGACGAAGGCAGTCAATGGCGGTGTGCCGTTGGACCATGACGCAGTCTGAAGACGCCAAGCAGGAAGCAAGCGCCGCTCCTGCAGAATAAATGTTAATACTGCAAGGAACAGTTTAGGCAGGTCTGAGGTGCGGAATAATGAGGAGAGGCGAACGGATATCTTTACAAGATGAAGGCATGGCACTGTCACAGCCAGCCTGGGGCAGGCAGCGTAACGGTCACAAGCAGGCTTGTGGGCTGCTCCGAGTACGCTTGAGATCCCAAGTCTGTAGCTTGATATCGTTCAATGATCGTTCAATGATCCGTTTGTAGGGTTTTGACTCTACTAAGTACATGTAGAGGTGGACTGCATTAAATTTTAGAGTACTCGTACATACCTTACGGTCTTGGCGACATAGCAGAGATCGACACAGGGATACTAGTGTATTACATTTACTACTGTTCACCTTCACATGCTCAATAATGACGGGCAACTCGAGGATATCAACTTTATCCCGCTGTACACTCTTTGACACTTCATCCCGCAGATGGCTATTGATATTCGCCTGCTTTCTTTTCATTTGCCCCCATAACGTCCATCGTGCCGGTAATGGCCCTTCCGTTCATTGGCAGATTATTTTGGTATTCCACTCCCCGTCATCCAGAAGCGGAAAACTAACGAACCATGTCTTCCAGGCGAGAGTACATTGCGCTCTTTGGATCACTCATTCTAATTTTCCTTGAAGCTTTGGCTCGGATTATTACCCTTGGATTGCGTATGTTCCTGACCGTTCTTACAATTTCATAATTAACAATCTGTAGCCCAACCCATTATCCGCTTCTGTTACAACCGCTCAAAGAATGCTTTCAATTTTCTATCATCAAGCCAGGGAAAAGGATCACGATCCAGAAAGAATTCCGTCAGCGCGTCGATAGCCAACGCGTCTGATTTTGTCGATCTCTGTACTCTTTACGGGTATTATGCCGAGGAGCATGTAGTCCAAACAGGAGATGGCTATCTGCTGGGCTTACATCGGCTTGGCTGGCGCAAAGGTGAAGAGGGTACACGAGTCAATGCTGGCCTAGAGAGTGTGAAGAAGAAAGTTGTCTACCTTCATCATGGTCTAATGATGAACAGCGAGGTCTGGGTATGCCTCACGGAGAAAGGCCGATGCCTCCCTTTCATGTTGGTCGAAAAAGGCTACGATGTTTGGGTATGTCATTTTCAGAGCAGCTCGGATCTCGTGGATTGATTTTCTTCTAGTTTGGCAATAATCGAGGCAATAAGTATTCGAAAAAGTCAACCAACCGTTCCCCGGCTTCGAGTGACTTTTGGGACTTCTCTATGGACCAATTCGCCTTCCACGATATGTACGTCTCGAATCTATTTCTTCCGCTTCTTATGTCAGGCTTGCTTAGTCTCGCGAATACGTATTTGAGATGAACGAGGCGTTAGCTTCCAACAAAGTGCTGCGACTCTAGTAACTCAAAAGTCTGCTTGAGCCGTGCTGATATCAAATTCTTTCAGACCAGACAGCATTGACTACATTCTTGAGACTACCTATCAGACTTCGTTGTCTTACATAGGATTCTCTCAGGGTACGGCGCAAGCATTTGCAACCCTGTCAATACACCCGACCCTCAATGATAAGGTTGATCTATTTGTTGCACTTGCCCCGGCAATGTCGCCGGCTGGACTTACGAATAACGTTGTCGACTCGCTTGTCAAAGCATCTCCGCAAGTCTTATTCCTTGCTTTTGGAAGAAGAAGCATGCTTGGCTCTACGACGATGTGGCAGTCGATTCTCTACCCGCCGATATTCGTTCAAGTGATCGACAGATCCCTCAAGTTCCTCTTCAATTGGTCGAGCAAGAATATCAGTGCACACCAAAAGTTGGCTGCGTATCCCCACCTATTTTCTTACACGAGCACCAAAAGTGTCGTGCATTGGTTTCAGATCATTCGTAATAAAAGTTTTCAGATGTACGACGATGATGTGCAGGCACCGTTGGGTCTTGGAGCCACCGATCGCTACTATAAGGTCGCCAAATTTCCAACACGAAACATCAAAACACCGATTCTGCTCGTCTACGGTGGGAGTGACAGTCTTGTCGATATCGAAGTGATGCTCAAGGAACTTCCGAGGCATACCGTGGCGAAAGAAATACCTCACTTCGAGCACTTGGACTTCCTCTGGGGTCAAGAAGTCGAAAAGCTGGTCTTCCCGTATGTTTTCGAGGCTTTAGAGATTTATGCCGGCCGAGACCACCTCAGAAGTTTCCCAAGAAGTGTGCGCCAGGCCTTGAAAGATGGAGCAGAGTCTTCTTCTGACGACTTACCCTCATCCATTACAACTGGTGAGATCAGCGATGTCGCCCAGATATCTAACGAAAGGCTTTGTAAGGCTGAAGTAACAGCATCGACGAAAAGAAGTCCCGAATCAGTGAAGACAGTCTCACCAACGGCGCAGTCTTTCACTAACGGTCCGAATTCTCAAGGCGAATCCACAGACAAGAGCACACCTGTGAAACCAAGATTTCTTGAGCTCGATTCTTCAAGTGCAAGTAGCGATACGAAGCACAAGCGAAGTGGTAGTAGATCGAGCAATAGAAGTCTAGACAGCATCAAACTATTCGGTGAAGGTGGGATCAGCCTTGGAGTTAGCAAGGCAACAGTTGGCCCTGTCAGCTCTCCGGAAAGCAGCACTTCTCCAAGCCTCCAGCAGTCTGGCAGCAAGCTCAGGGGAAGACGAAACTAACGTTAAGAGCATCCCAGATCAAGAAGGCGTATTTTCAAGCTCTGGCGCGCCGCTCCTGATCTAGTCTTGAGATCGTGTTGATCACACCTGAATATCATTGTTGAAGCCTCTGGGTCGGCCGTCAATCACTACTCAGGCGATATCCAAATTCGCCTCGCTAAGACGGATATAGAACCCCTTAAGACATGGGATAGAGCTGCTGAACAGTACCTCTGGACTGTGACTGTTGGCCTGAATGAACTCATGCTTTTCTCCACTGCCGATGCCTTCTCCCAGATTGACTTCCTGAAGCCATTGGCCATCCTCAGCGGGTACCTTTTCTACGGCAGTGAAGCCTGTCATCGAGGTATCCAAGGAACCCATTGGTCGCCGAAGGATAGCATGACGAGTTATAGAATGGTCGAGGTGTATTGATCTCGTGTCAGTCGGACGTTGCCTAGTGCTAGTACCGTAAGCATGGCATTCAGATTCGACGAATACCAATTTCCAAGTCATATGCGGCGCCGGCGAAAGCGGTAAAGCATTTTATGGTAATTGGCGATCCAATCGAATTGAAGAATGGCGCTCAAAAACAAATCAAGCCCGGCGGAAAGATCAAGTGACAAAATGCTTTGTTCTATGCAGAAACGGTCAACAAGCAAGTTTCACCGAACAAAGCACGTAAAGGCGTGCCAGTGTATGGCCATATCCTATCTCTTACGTTTTTTCTGGTTGATATTCTACAACGGGACTCGTTAGTCCATCCCATCAGTGAAGGCTAAAGGTAGATGCCTTTCCATCTTTCGCCGCATCTCTGTTCCGTCTACCTTGATCTATACTTTTTGAATGGCGATCTTTTGCAATGTCAACCCCGGCCATGTGAATGGTCACATTGCACGATGGCTTTTTATCTCAGTCCCTTATGTTTAGTAGATTAAGAAGTTTGGTGGCAAGGACGCTGAAAGGGGAGACTTAGAAGCCATCTCCATTTCCGACCTAGGGGCACCGTAGCGGCAAGGACGGCGGCAAGACGGAATCCCTGAAGGTACATGTAATCTTGGAGTACCTTGGGCCGTTCGGGATGCATCAGCTAAACAGTGCGGGGAAGCCTATGACGTCCTGCTAGAAGGAGCATCGGCCCCTACCATATGACTGCAATTGCTGCTCCGCAGCTCGTTCTCCTTCTCTGTGTGCTTTGTTACTGACACCACGGCTCATTCCCAATCATGGCCCCCTACTTTGGCCTCACCGGAGGATGGTCAATGCCCCTGCCCTTACAATGCTTGATACGGATATACTGACCCTTTACTAGGCTCACTTTTTGGGTTCGATGCCTGCCAAATCAGCCGACGGAGAACCATGGCTCACAAAACCTAGGTATCTGTAGCATGTTCGACGGATATGACCTTGTTTGGCTACGACCAGGGCGTTTTTGGTACGCCCCATGCTCCAAATACTGCAGCTCACTGGAGTATCCATCGCTCAATCGTCTATCTTGCAGGTGGTGTCATTGTCACTCAAGATTTCTTGGACACCTTGAAGCTCAATGGGCCTGAAAATACCTCGCTGGTTGGAACCGTCACCGCGTTGTGTAGATCCAGTAAATGTCAAATTCTCTGTCTGTGAGTCTGACCGGGCCTCGCAGATGACGTTGGCTGTTTCTTTGGCGCTGTGGCCGCCTTTTCCCTCGGAGAAAGGCTAGGTAGAAAGAAATCCATCTTGCTCGGCACAACGGTCATGAGCATTGGAGCGATCCTGCAGATCTCCGCCTACAGCACCGCACAGATGATCGCTGGTCGCATTGTCGCAGGTTTAGGTAACGGCCTGAACACCGCTACTGCTCCGGTTTGGCAAGCCGAGACATCTCAGGCGCACTGGAGAGGCAAGCTCGTGGTTATAGAGATGATTCTGAATATTGCCGGCTTTTCACTTTCGAACTGGTATGGCCCGGCCGCTTTTCGAACTGGACGGCATCTGAGACATTCTGATGTTACTGATAGGATTACGTATGGATTTTCTTATGCTAGTGGGCCAATTACTTGGTAAGTGTGCCTTTGACTGGCAGTAAGCGCTCCGTCCAATCCAGGCCCTAGGAGATTTCCACTTGCATTCCAATTCGTCTTTATCATCATACTTTTCGCTACAGTGCCGTGGCTGCCCGAGTCACCTCGATGGCTCATCGCCCACGGCGGCATCGATGAGGCAGAGCAGATTATCGCTGATTTGGAGTCCACAACCATTGACGATCCATGGGTTGTGACGGAGTCCAAAGAAATCCAATGGGCTGTGAGAACTAATTGCTGTAACTAAATAACTGTCAAACGCTGATTTCATGTGCTAGGTCCAATTCGAACGAGAACATGGCGTGGGCTGGTGGGACCTCCTGAGGGGTAGGACTGGCGATGCAAAGACTTCGACAGTCCGCCGGTTAATCCTAGGAGGAGGTACTCAAGCCATGCAACAGCTGGCTGGCATCAACGTTTGTTGGATAAAAAGACTCTTCACACCTGACTGGGAATAACTCATATGTTCGACAGGTTACGTCCTACTATTTGCCAACTGTCCTGATACAATCTGTCGGGTTGGAGGAGAAGCTTGCTCGTCTGCTTGCAGCCTGTAATTCCGTCAGCTATCTACTTTTCAGTTTGATCGCCATCCCAAACGTTGAACGTTGGGGTAGAAGAAAGCTTATGATGTATGGCGCTGCGGGACAGTGCTTTTGTTATCTGATTATCACGGTGTTGTTGAGATATAACGAGAAACCGGGATACCCTGCCGCCAAGGAGGTCGCTTCTGCCTCTGTCGCGTTCTTCTTCTTGTACTACGTCTTTTTCGGCATTGGCTGGCAGGGGGTTCCGTGGCTATATCCTACAGAAATCAACAGTTTGAGCATGAGAACTAAGGGTGCAGCACTAGGAACTGCTTCCAATTGGGCGTTCAACTGTGAGTATCCATTAACTTGGGCAAGACTGGATCGAGGAGATACTAATCAAAACCCAGTTATGGTGGTTGAGATTACTCCAATCGGCATACAAAACCTGCAATGGAAGTTCTATATAATCTGGACTATCTTCAACGCCTCATTTGTTCCCATCGTCTACCTGTACGTCGTTTCCCACCATTCAAAAGTCCCCTTTCATATCCGGCCCCGTACATTTTCGAAGCTAAACCGTGGAATTTAGGTTCTACCCTGAAACCGCCGACCGCAAACTCGAGGATATCGACCGCCTCTTCCGTGAAAATCAAAACATCCTCATTTTCCGCGATAAAGATGCCATCTCCAGCAAACGGCCTGCTGCCTACATTGAGCATGAACAGCGTGAGGTACGGAGGAACAGTAGTGTTGTCAGTGCTAATCCCGAGGCTGTGAGGAAGAGGCTGGCGAAGATGAATTTGGCGAATGATGAAATTGATGCTGATGTAGAGAAGGGTGGTCTGGGTGATGAGAATGGGGATGGGTTTGGCCATCATCAGAAGATCTAAGGAAGCTGGGCTGCTCTGTTGATGCTATATGAGAGAAATGTTAGAGGTGAATGGCAAATGTAAGAGGAGAAAATCTTTATTTCATGTTAGTACATCCCAGACTGTCATCACTATACATCATCATGCTTGGGTGTTTCGCTGGTTTCCACTTCTCGAAGGACCTCTGTTCAGGTTTTCAGGGGTTGGACTTACCACTGTTTGCAAAGCCGGCAACCTTTTGCACAGACTGAAAATATGAATGAGACCATGAATTCCTGCCTAGTGGAGACGATGCCGAATGGACACCTGAGAAGAGAAGAGCTGCAGGAGACGGGTAAAATATAGGCGGAAAAAATTATTTGGAAACACACGTCGCACCCCAAATGGGCTGTAGGCGGAGAAGGGGAAACGCAGGGCATTGGCAAAAGCACTGATGCACCTTTGGCCTTTCTCATCAATCGAAGAAAGTCAGGATGTGACCATATAAGGGCTACGCACCAGTGGAACCAGCACGAAGCGAGCATCATCATTGCCCATGGCTTCCACCTACTTTGTTACGCATAGGATATGAAGAGTTTGGCCCGGCTCACGGATTTTCAAGACTTCAGAAGCATATGCATCGCTTCAATTGTGCTCGTGGTCATAGCAAATTGCAAAACTCCACGGCGCTCTCAACGCCGGACTACCTAGCTAATCATAGAACTTCTGTGCTCGCCCATCCGAGGCTTTAGCCCAGCTCGACCCTCCTCCGGGATGTATGTACGTAGGTTGACCGCATTGCATCGTAACGACCCTCTTTTTCTACCTTTTGCCCTGCCCACCTACCATCATGTGCTGCCCGACCGAGCCTTGCTTGCCATTCTTTATCGGGTCAAATCGAGTCATCGAAAAACAATGAAGAAGAAACCCGGTTTGGGAACACGCAACTGAAACGACGTATCCATTCGCTAAATGAACATTTCAAGAGCATAAAATGAACGCGATTCCGGACAATTTATCAACTAGGTAACGGTATAGCCGCCGTCGACACGAAGATCAGCACCTGTGACGTAGCCGCTGGCGTCGGAGAGAAGATATGTAACGGCACCCATCAGGTCTTCTGGCTGGCCCATCTTGCCTACGGGGATGAGGGAAGTCCAATGTTTATACAACTCTGGGTTATCGTCGAGGATTTTCTTGGTTCTAGCGCTAATTAGCGGATGTTCCCTATGTAACAGATATCTGGCATAATTAAACGGAAATTCATACAAAGCAGTCAACATGTAACCCGGAGAAATGACATTGACGCGAATCCCAGCGTGAGCCCATTCGACAGCTAAGCTGGACGCCAGATGACGAATCGCTGCTTTCGCCGCATTGTAGGGCGCCTGGGGTTGTGGCACGTTGACCACTGCTCCGGACATGGATCCAATCATGACCATGCTTCCCTGCGCTTTACGCTCCATCAAGTGACGGGCGACTCCTGTCGCGAAAAGGTATGTGCCGTCAACATTGACCCCCCAAAGCTTCTTGACGCGATCGAAAGGGTACGCAATGGCGTCGAAATTCTCGGTGAAGCCAGCCGAGGTGACTAAGTGATCGATCTTGCCATGATCTTTGATCACCTCTGCGATGGCCGCATTGACAGAGTCAGGGTCGGACACATCGGCATAGTGGGAGGTGACTTTAGGAATGCTAAACTGGAAGTCAAGGGAGTAATGTAATACTGCTATTCGTGAGAGACTCACTTCTCGGCTCCAGGATTCTCATCGTGGAAGTGTTGCATTAGCAAATCGGCTTGACGCTGCCCTTCATCCTCTATAAATCATATCAGCACCTTTTGCCTTCCCATTGCGCCGTGTGCCTTACTGTTCAGATCCACCAGAGCAACGTCTGCGCCGCTGATGACACAGGCCTGCGACATGACCAGCCCGAGGCCTCGAGCCCCACCAGTCACCACGCATGATCGACCCTCGAGCGAAAAGGATGATAAGGTGCGCTTGAAGTGGATTGCGCCTCGGCCCTGCACGGGCGCGCTACGGGGCAATTCATGTTCCTCTGGGTAGCCGATGCTAACCTTGTTGTCGGTCCGTGAGAATTGGCCTTCGTGAGTGGTGTCATGAGGGTCAACGTGGGAGGGCAGAGATGAGCGCTTGTCCTCCTTGTAGAGCTTGGTATTTGATGTAAACGGGCGGAGTATGTTTGTGGGTTTGAAAGTAGCAGTTCGGACTGGTCGGGTGGTCACTGCGGTGATGGCTTTTGTTGACCGGGCTAAAGCTCCAGCGGTAAACATCATGGTGGTTGATCAATGAGGATTCCCCGGAGATGTGCGAATAGGAATGTGTGGTTCCAGAGGAAAAGGACAATTGTGGCTGAAAAGGAGGGAGGAGTGCAGTCAATTTATTAGGCAGGTTAACATGAAAGATCAAACAACGTTGTGAAGGTTTTGGCACGGTGATATCCGGGTGTTCAGATGTGACGTGGACTCGGGGTGTGTCAGTGGCAGTGACGATTCAGCATAAGAATAAATAAAGACAGACAGCTTATTTTGCTGATTATTATGAGGTATGTACGTAGTCACGACCCAAAGGTACGAGTACTTAAGTAGCTTCCGCTGTCTCCCAAGGTTTGACTTTGCGCTTGATCAGAGCAGTTGAGCCAGTGCCGAGTCTTTTTCAATTTTGGGGCTTGAGTCTAAAGTAGCTTCATAGTTAGGAGAATTGCCTCGGAACTTTCTTCCGATGTCAATAGTATTGCCAATTTGCCATTATTATTGTTGCTGATCCGCATCTTGATCATCGTGGTGGTTGACGGTGGAGGATTGCCCCTAAGCCTCATCGTCAAGACGGTTTGAAGTAGGCTCCAGCGACACCTCTTGGCTTTCTGCTTGTACGAAAGCCTGGCCAATCCCATTCCCGCACAAACCTTCGCTGCTCTCGCTTCAATGGATCTGGAGTCTGGACATGGCCCAGCTGACCCAGACGTAGCATCTGATCCCCAGCGAGTCACGCCCCTGGAACCCTGCATGGATAGCCTGCCCCGAACGATGTCGAATTGTCGATGGGCTTCCCCGCGTGCAGCCTCAAGGAGTCAACACTTTTTCATATCGATTTGTGATTGTGAAGATTCTATTGGATCTCATAGTAGGAATCCTGGCACTTGCATGATTTCCATGATCCATCTCATCGAGACTGCATCACCCTTGGGCTGAAGAAAGAAGAAAGCGGAGTTACCCGGTGTACGGGTACATATCCCACCCTGCAGAGCTTACCAACAGATATATAAAAAGGACGTCTTACTCCTGAACTCGTACAGTTCCAAGTAACTTGGCCCCAATCCGAGAACACCATGCAATGCCATGGGAATCGAAGGCTGATGCCTCCGGTCCTTGCGCTCACATCTTCTCATAGGCGTCCATTTCATTCTCATCCATAAAATCCCATCTGCGCGCTGTGAACTTGCGAAACTTCTTGCCTGGAGTCCTGATCTCTTTCTTCTCTTTCAGACTCAGTCCGTGGAGCTTCTCGTACAGACTTGGACCAGAGTAAGCGCTATTGTCTGACACAGGGGCAAGAGCCGAATGTGCTTGTGATATTGGCTTCTTCGCCGATCGCGTTGGGGATTGAGACTGCATTTCCCGCTGCAAGTTTTCCAGCTGACGCCGAAGAGCCTGGTTTTCATTTTCTAGTTCGGACAGTTTCGCGTTTGAATCGATCTGGTCTTCATGCACTACCGTTCAGTCAGCTCTGGTACAATATCTCAAGTTCTGCTGACTAGGGTAAGCGATTACCTTGGATTCCTTTGCTCAGGATGTCCAACTTGCGATCAAGATGCTCGTCGTTCCGATCAGCCTTCCCTCAACTTGTTAGCTGACAAGAAGAATTAAGTGTGCCCACAGATGGGGACACAACACACCTCTTCTCCTAAAGCGTTCATCCATCGTCGCTTTTCCTCTTCCAACTTCCTCTCCATCTCCGCCCAGCAATCTGCTCGGATTTCTCCTTCGATGTCTTCTGCCCTCTCTTCCGCATTCTGCCATTCTTGTTCTGCTTTCCTCCTACGGCCTTGCTCCTCATTTAGTTTAACGTTCAAAATTTCGACCTCTTCATTGAGTCTTGCAACCTCGGAAAATACCATCTCAACTACCGCCTCGTCTGTGCGCCCTGCGTTTGGCGAGGTTCGACCACTTGGCGTAACGTTCGCTTTCGGTGTCCCGTTCATAGTGCTAGCTATGATACTGGTGACCGATGGTATCCGAGGCACAGTCACCTCACGTGCTAGAGCGGAATATCGTAGAATTTGAGATGTCGCATTGAAGTCTCCGAGAGGATCTGCAGTTACAATCATGATCGCTTTTTGAGCGTTTCGATGATTCTGTGTCGAATGCGACGCGGCATGATGAGAAGTTGATGGGAACGAATTGGAAAAAAGTAATTCTGTCAATTTGCATTGTCGGAACGGGACGATGGTCTGCCGATGAGCATTGAGGATCATCATACTATTATTGAGGAGGAAAACATACCTTGGTACCATCCTGGCAATCGCTTTGCATCTGTAAGCATTGACCCAAATACATCAAGCTCTCGTTGATCTTCCCAGCCTCGGCAAGTGTCGCTCCAGCCGTCTTAGCGTTTCTCGCACGCTCAGAACCTTTGCGTATCAATATCAGAGCCAAGAAGGTGCAACAGGGTAAAGAAGTCAACCATCACCTACCGGCCAAATCGACAATGGTCAAACTCGCTCCACTCCAAGCATTGGACATGCCACCTTTAGGACGTTTCTTCACTTCAACGCAGAAAAAGCCATGGCTCCTCGAACTGACGCTGTTGCTGCCTGTGCCAGCAACCCTCCGTTCCAATAAGCCAGTCTCCAAAACCTTCAAAGCTTCCTCATACGTTCCACAGATGATCTTGCGCAGCCCTGCAACCACTTTACGATCCGGCGAGGCTTCTGTCGGTTTGAAGAGTAGAGGACGCCTTCTTAGGTCTTTGGGGTTCCGTGGGTGGGAAAGGAGGTCGAATATACGATCGTTGTATACCTCGTACATAGAGACGAGAATTGCATACTCTGCATTGATTTCGGTCGGCACTGACAGATCGCTGATGTTTGGACATTGTGGTAGAGCTGATGCTCTCTGTAGATGGCGCTTTGGCACACTCGGAGTGTATGTAGGGTCCTGCAAAGAGTTCTTGAACCCTACTTTAGCTTGGTTTCTCGAGACTTGTGGGGTAGGACCTGGGACCATATGGGGAGGAGGAGGAAATGGATTGCCCTGTGCACGCTGCGTACCCTCGGTAGGCAAAGCTTTTACACTGGCACGGGGCTCCGATCTAGGAGATCCAAGACTCAAGATTGACCACTGATTGTAAAGTCCAGAAGATGGGAGAAGTTTTGAAGGAGAAGTGGAGACTCTGCCTACCGTCATGGGAGTCGTCGCACGTGAGCTCATACGCTCCTGGTTTGGATCTCCATACACGCTCTCAAGAAAGACCGATGCTGATGAGATCTGGGCTTCTGATGCATCAGCAGCATTGAGTGAAGCAGTCATGGACAGGTTTTCCTCTGGAAGTAAGGTTTGCCTATCGAGGGAATGATACAGAAGATCAAGCGATAATTGGGTCAAGCCACGCTGGGATTTGGAGCCAAGGATAGTATGACTCTGAAAACCGTCAGTTTGTTGACGTCCTTCCCTCAATGCAGTCATCCATGATCCGACCTTCCCAGAGCTAGTAACACCCAAGGTTGCAAGCATGCCATCTCTTCCTTCCCCGATGACTCCTTGTACCAAGGGTATTAGGCCTGTCTCCTTAAATATCTCCAACTGCCCGGACTCTTCCTCGAAGACTTTAGTGAATGCGAATTTTTCTACAGCCCGTTTTCTTGAGTCGCTCGGAGGACGAATCGTAATATGCGTAGACTTGCCATCTATCTCATCAGGAGGCTCAACTGTAAGGTAGCGCTCTGGAGGTGGGAGCAAAGGATAAAGCGACTGCTGCGTCAATTGAACCAGGGGCGACGGCGGCGGACGAAGGCGTAAATACACCTGGAATAAAGACGTCGGTACTTTGGGATTCGGTGGGAGTTCCATGCCGATTGAGCTTTTGCTTGTCTGTCGATGAACCAACTATGGTGGTTCATTATTGCTGTTGAGATTGTTGACAGAATGCTGGTCGGTGACACGGTCCGGACTGGCCGGTTGCCCGGGCAATCCAGAGCTTTTCAACTTCATCGACACTTATCCATAAGTAGTATTATCATGTAGTCAAAGATACTGGTACATGTATTTCGCACTTCCTGCGGCTGCTGTTCTAGAAAAATAGAGTTTGAGAACAATACACACATTTGTTGCCATTCCTTCCTGATCGAAGAACCAGGTCTCAGGATTCAACCGCACCCAGAGATCCCAAATCAGCATTCGGGTTCTTGCACCGCCAAGGGAATTCTGATTTCATGTGTAGGTTGTGCCAGAAGAGATCTGCTGGTATTTAGCCCTGGACTGACATGGTGAGGTCGTTGTTGTTGTAAATCTCCGTGTCGGCTTTCGTCGAACGTATGCGCTGGTGGCGTTATTCCCATGGAGCTTTGCTTCGGGCTGCTCATGACAGGGACATGTTGAGTGTTTCGACATTGGCAAATTTTGAATTGACTGAAGCAGGGTTTCGACTTGAAGCGAATTTGGCACGCAAAGCTCTTGTTTCCTGTTTCTGTAAAGCTTTCGAAAACCAACAAGTAAAATTAGTAGTGTCACGATGTGCGGCCTTTCAGCAGTCAAAACGCCAGATTGACATGACGCAGCTAAATATTTCAACGGTATTGTTTCATCTTATCGCCTAGAAAATGCCATCGCCTAAGAAACTAATCCTTTTCAACCGTTGCATTAGACTTCGGCTGCGGAAGCAAGCGAAACGTTCTGGCATGAGGTGGACTCGTGATTTTTATCCGATCAATCTTACCATCCATCAGAGCTGTCTCAGCTATTTTGCGAAGTCTGAGCACTGTCTCACCTTTTGTTTCCACCCTCTTGTGTTTTTCATTGAACCAAGTTTGTATCGGAGAGCGGATGTCGCGTGCTTCGCCACACTGAATGCGCCAAATTTTCTTCATATGTTTTCACCATGTGGCCGAAAAGTATTTGCAAGCTTAGAAAGATTTGCCAGTCATCACTGCAAGTGTACGGAGCTAATACTCCTCGGGAGAAAAATGAGCCGTAGCAGTCTGATGTCCAGAGATTTGATCCTCGTACTCTTTTTCTGTATGTGTACATGGTGCTCCCCAATGATACCGCCGTCAACTCATGCTATCATCCGCAATGGAGTTGACTCTGGATACGTGAGCATGGAGTTCTCATAAATAGACGGAGTACGACAGTTGACAGATCTGTAGGAACACCTTAAATGTCCAGGTCCCCTTCCAGGTCAGTGCGATTTACCATGATAGAATCTGTACGACCGATGAGATCCTATGAAACTGCTCAAATCCGAAGATAAAACGACTCTCGGCGTCTTGTCTGTGTCGAGGGTTAAGCCGCAAGAGATACTGACCAGTGTGCCTTCAGAAGCCCCCTATCCACCAGGCACTGAAATGAAACCAGTCAGCCGTGACCGATGGGGCTTTGTCACCATACTTCAATACGTTGACTTGTGGCGCGAGTTCGAGTATATATTCGATAAAACCGGGCTCTGTACCCGAGCAGGTTGCTCTTGCCAAAATTCAATACCCACGTGTTTTAATCGAGCGACTTTTGACTACGACTCACGCATTGCGTTGTATTACGCACCAGCCTGCATCAAGCTCTGCTCTTGCGTACAAGCGGAGCATAATAGTGTCAACGGTGCAGTACAGGTTTCAAATGGTACAGCGAACAAGACCGAGTCCGATTATGCACTGACCGTTGCTTAATTCATACTCCTCTGAGTCTGACAGAGTATCCAATAGCCTGGCTGGGTCTCCCTTCTGTGACGGTTCCTGCTTAGACAGAAGTCTCCCACTCTCGCTACTATCTCCGCCTGCGCTCAGACATAGTTCGATGGTCCGCTTTAACAACAGCTTTGGCGTTATCGAAGAAGAGGGCTGCGACTCAAACGTGATTGCCTTGTCAGAGTATGACCCAGCTAAATGACCTTCCACATTGAGCCCTTGACTAAAGGGAACAGTACTCATCTTGGACATAGCATGAGCTTCAGGCCCAACCATCAGTGTATGAGCAGGCAGTTGGACGAAGAATACCAAAGTCATACATGACTTGGCGGGTTGAAGGCGTCTCAGCATAACAGGTCCATATAGTGCGAATTGCATTGATAGAGCTACTTCAATTAATTATCCGAGAGGATACCTTCGTACAAACTGGAACATTGTTCCGCATTGGTGGTTTCGAAATTCCCGTTAGGGTTAGCGATTGACACGTGACCTGAATATTCAAGAGGTTAAGTACGTATCATGAAACGTCATCTTCCAAGTACTCGTACAGTAGCTTCAAACCAGTAGTGCAATATTATTGACACTCTGATTTAGTCGCCCATCCAAGCCCTTCAGTGGAAGCTTCGATTATTGCTACTGGGCCATAGAGATTATGCCTACTCTTAGAGTTACCCCAATGCTCCAAGCTTTGGCTGCTCCTCGTTATCAGCTGGTTCGAGCACCAACTGTTCTATCACCTAACTACCAGCGCCGTCGATACGCGCATGGAGGAGGCTCTTATGGTGGTGGAGAAGGAGACCCCAAAGGAGAGAATCCCCAAGAGCAGGGTTCCAACCCATCGGCAGAGTTGGAGCACCCTGGTCCACCGCCGCCATCGGTCGGTCAAGGTACTGGGGGAGGGCCAACTAAGGCAGGGGAGTCTGGTCACAATGATCAAGAAAACGCGTCCAGTGGTGGCGGGAATAAAAGCTCATCCGAGCAGAAAACCGTCAGTGGCAGCCAACCGAAGATTTTGGGCGAGAATGACCCAGAGCACAGCGAAGACGTGAAAGCACATAATGAAGACATGAAGAAGCGTCATGACCGTCCAAAGGAGGGCGTTGAGCATGATGCCAAAGACAACGTTGATAAAGGTTTCTGGAGCGGTGAGCACTACACCCTTTCCACGGTACCGTTGATGGCTGATACATATGCTCAGGTCAAGGTGGAGCAGACAGGAATCCATAGATCATCACAACCCTCGATGCCCGTTGTTCGCTGCAGGATTCAAGAGGAACGTATGGATGGCTACCAAGGGGTTCAACAAGGCTCGATTAGGATTCAATCATGATGTCTTCATGTGCTCGTCGATCACTTCGAGAGTGGTTATAACACTATGGGCATACCGTCTCACTTGATGCTTACAAGTAAACCGACTGTTGTGATCCTAGAGCTCATTCACTCTTCCCTTAGTGGTGGTCACCCCGGCAATGGGTCAGATCACGTGACAGCAGTCATTCGCTCTTCATCTGTAGTTCCGTTTGAAATGTTATTGAAGACACACGGAGATGCGAGTACCATGACGTACTCATAAGAATGTTGCCATCGAGTTCGAGACATACATACTACCTAGTATTCAGTAGATTGTACGTAGCCAAAGTGGAATTGTGGTGTGATGTGATTGGTTGACTACGTCATTTTAGGCTCCTTCCCTCTTCATTAGAAAGTCCCTGTTTGCGCGCGGACCTCAACAACAACAACATCAACTCCAGCGGATATCAGATCCTTCATCACCACTACCATCTCCATCCAGCGTCGTTGTAGCTGCTTGGATCCACCACCCTCTAGAATCTCATCAAATATGAAGTTGTCCTTGTCCTCTGTCTTGGTGCTAGCTTTAGCTGCCGAGAGCACTGTTGCCAGCACCTGGTGGTCTGGCTCAGCAGGCAAAGCAGGTTAGTCTCATCGTCTCCTATGGCTACCGCTATCTTTCTTCTCCTTCTGCGCTTCTATACAATGGTCATGCAGCCGAAACTCGTGTTCAAGCATAGATCAATTTTAATCCACCTTCGCTTGAATACGTCCTCGCTGCATTCACAACGCGCTTGCTGATGCTGACGTGATTGCGACAGCGTACAACAAATGGCACGAGACTGAGCTTGAGCGCTGGCTTGGTGACCACAATATTCCATACCCTACCCCAGCCGATCGTAAAGATCTTGAAAACTTAGTCAAGACAAACTGGGAATCCAAAACCTCCAACCCATACACCGACTGGGAGCCTGCCCAGCTGCAATCTTATCTCAAATCAAAGGGTCAAGACGTGAAGAAAGGAACCGAATCAAATAAGAACTCTCTAGTCTCCCAAGTAAAAGGTTACTGGAGTGATGCTACGGACTCTACTGCCAAGACATTCGATAATGTTAAAGACTGGATTTTTGATGGGTCCTCTCCATTCCCTCGTCAGGCAGAGCCTATGTGCTGACCTTTCTTACGCAGCTGGAGTGACTCACAATTGAAGTCGTTCCTTGACAAGCACGACATTCCCGCACCCCAGCCTCGAAAGCGTGACAGCCTGATCGCCACCGCACGCTCGAATTATGATACCATTGCCAAGAAGCTCGGTCAAACTACTGCGTATCCTGGTAATTGGCTCTATGAGTCGTGGTCGGAATCAGATCTCAAAGAGTTCTTGGATGAGCGAGGGGTCCCCGTCCCTCAGCCAAGTTCTCGTGATAAGCTGATTGCTTCCGTGCGCCGCAATTCTCGCTTATCGGCCCAGGGCGTCAAAGATACAGCTGCCTCAGCTTCCGCTTCAGCCAACGCTGCGAAAGAAAGCCTGAGCGACGCGCTCCTTGACTCCTGGAGCGATAGCCAGATCAAGGACTGGGCAGACAAGAATGGGATCAAGGTACCTCAGGGCTCCAAACGCAACGAGCTCGTTGCACTTGCCAAGAAAAATCGCAATGCCTTGACAGATGGGGGCGCCGCTTCATCGGTCTCTAGCGCCTATGGCGCGGCCACTTCTGCTGCTGGCAACCAATACGCCAAAGCTTCTGATGATCTCTCTTTGAAGAGTGAGAGTACGTTTGACCAGGCCGTTGGTACCTGGAGTGATAGTCGCCTCAAGGCTTTTCTTGATGCTCGTGGTGTTCCAGTACCCCAAGCAGGCAATAAAGATGAGCTCGTTAAGCAAGTCAGACTCAATAAGCACAAAGCCTCGACGGGCTGGTCTGCCTGGACCTTTGACACATGGTCAACCGAAAATCTGAAGTGGGTTCCTTTCACTGCTTGGTAACGGATGATGCTGACGCCAATAGGAAATGGCTCACTTCGCAGAATAACAAGGCAGCTAGCAAGGCTGGTGCCTCTCGCAACGACTTACTCAAGCAGGCTCAGGACAGCTATGCCAGCGCGTCAAAATCTGGTGGGAGCAACTACGCCTCGGTGACATCCTACCTTGCCTCGGCTACCGATGCTGCAAAGGATTCCACCTTCGACACCTGGTCTGAGTCGGACCTAAAGTCTTACCTCGACACCTACGGTGTGCCCAACTACCAAGGAAGCACGACTAACGAATTGCGGGCCATGGCTCGCCGCAACGCCAACTACTTCCGCTACGGCACATCGACGCCACAAGAAGGCTTCTTTGCTCGTATCCAGGGCAATTTCCAATGGGTATTGTCTCAGCTGAAGCTCGGCGCTTCGAGCGGCAGCAAGGAGGCTGGGTCACAGTCGGAGAAAGCCGCTGATGCAGTCAAAGAGGGCGCCACCGCCGCCACCAACCGTGCGGGTGAAGCAGCCCAGAAGGCGGGTGACAAGATCAAGGAGGAGCTGTGAGTCAGGTGAGGAGTGACGGGCCGCAGTGAACCCATGGCCCGTGCCTGTACGAATGTTTGAGGCGGAAGAGGAGCGGTGAAGAGAGCAAAAAGCGATTATTGGGTCTCATCTAGTATTTCCGCGATTGATTGCATTTGCCAATCAATCTCGAACTCAACAGCCTGATTGCTTCCAGCATGGATCAAATCCAATTGTCCTTCTGTACTTGTAACCCCCAGATCGGCCGATGGGGATGAATGAATAGCTATTAGCGGCGCTCGTGCTCCATTGCCCTTTACTGCCGTCTCGTGTAATATTAACGATGTGTGGTCGGTGGTGGTACGAGGAGGGAGTCGGGACCATGGGCGATCCTGCGGAAGTTTTCTATTTGTGTCGCATACCTCTAGTAGGACGCAGTAGGCAGTGCTATGTAGTACATACCTTACTTTAGACGCAATGCCATGCAATGCAAGCAATCCCTATCACACCCAACCACTCTCCGGCTCTACTTACTTTACCCCGACGTGGATCTTCCAGCGCCATGTATTCAAGCATGCTCCTCGTTAGCCACCGACGCTCATGGCAGCCCAAACAAGGCACCGAAGCCCTTTACCCCAGATTTTCCTCAAGCGTCAGCGCCGTTTGCTTTCCATCCCTTGTCGAAGGTCCGAGCACACGAGCGAGCAACTAATCAAATCCTCTCATCACCCGATCCAGCACTCCAGCCTGTTTGCGGAGAATATCTCTTATTAGTCACAAAGGCTAAAACAATCCATGGCATGATCGTCTCCACGCCGCCTTTTTCCGCTCCGTTTGATCCGTCTAAAAGGTATTAGACTCATCCGTCGCTGTCAGCAACCATGAAGGCTCTCTTCGCCTTGCTCAAAGGATCAGAACGAAAGTGGAGAAAGTCATCATGATTACCGTCACTACTCTACGACCATCGACGACCAACAAACACCCGGGACACATGTGATTGTACATAAACCCAATCCTCGACCCATCCATTCAACCTACGAGTACACTCATCAAGCACAAGATTTTTACCCCTACCGCCTGTAAACTTCCCATCCGCCGCCAACGATGCCCCTCGCCGGTCCTCCTAGTCCTCCCGCAACGATAAGCAAACCCACTATCCTCCACCTTGGTGATCCCATTCTTTACTCCCAAAATACCTATCACCGCCTCGAGTCCCAGTTCCAATTCATCAACCCTCCAGCATCTGATCTCCACCGCCTTGCCTTCATCGACCACCTGAGAAAGCGGACATGGGGCGATTTCAGTGCTATCATGCGTCCTTTTTGGAACACGGGTGGGGAGATGGGAAAGTGGGATAAGGAGGTCATCGAGCTGTTACCGGAGACCGTCAAGGTGTACGCCAGTGCTGGTGCTGGATATGACTGGGTAGATACGCAAGCTTTGGCTGATCGAGGTACACAACAATACCCCTCCACTTGTGGCAATGTTCCTCTCTTTGTGCATGTACTTTCAACCGACATGACGGAATTTTCAAAGTTAACATGTTTACTAGGTATATTGTACTGCAATGCTCGTGGTGCATCTACTGAAGCCGTCGCCATTATGGCTCTCTACCACATCATCTCAGTCTTCCGTAATATGACCGAGTCCCACCTCTCAGCCCGCTCTCTAAACCCTGACATGTTTCAGCATGCTCACCTGAACCTCCCTCTGACGTCTCACAACCCTCGAGGTCACACCCTCGGGATAATTGGTCTTGGAGACATTGGATTCGCAATAGCAAAGAAAGCTCATATCGCTTTAGGGATGAAGATTGTTTATCAGGACATAGTGCGAAAATCGATTTCTCAAGAGCAAGAAGTAAACGCAACATACTTCGCCAGTCTGGAGGAAATGTTAGGTCAAAGTGACTGCGTTCTTGTAGCGGCACCCTTCACTGGGGAAACCATCATCACCGCATCTGTCCTAGCAAAATTCAAGCCTGGCAGCCGACTCGTTAACATTGCCCGCGGCTCTCTAATTGACGAAATTGCCTTGGCGGATGCACTCGACTCAAATCACCTTTCGGGGGCGGGACTGGATGTCCATGCCAATGAACCGCATGTCAACGAACGGCTCGCGAATAATTGGAAAGTCGGGATGACGAGCCATACCGGCGGAGGCGCGCTGGAGACGTGGATCGAATTTGAGAGGCTGGCGATGGAGAATGTGGAACGGGTACTCACGGGGCGAGAGGCATTGACTGGGGTGAACGGGCATCTAATCCGGAGAGAGGAACCATATGCGGGACTTGTCAATGGATATTCTAGCACGGACGAGACAACGTCGAGATCACATCCCGTGATGAATGGACAGCAGCATGCGCCTAGTCTTCCGCTCACGAATGGGACAATCGATCGATCTGCCGGCGCCAATACAGACATGCATCGGCAGACTGGCATCATTGGCGGTGTCTAGGCAGATGCCGGGTGGTTTTCGTGGGTAGCATTGGATGAAAATGCTTCAAGCTCGAACGGTGGTTCAACTATTACAGCGGTAGTAATTTGGAAAGGCTCTTTGTGGTTGCAGAAATCTATTTAGCGCTTCTAGCGGAGATGGAGGCATTTGGTCACTAATATGCTGCCGAGCTGTCACGCCAGGTTTCTTTTACTCTTCTCATTGTTTATATATCTTAAGGTAGATATTTTATTTGGCCCTAGTGAGTAGCTGGTAGAAGAATGGACATACGCGCTTTCCGACATATATCTGTTCACTATTTGTAAGCTTGAAGTCGTCATTTGTGCTGGAAAAGAAGAAAACCAAAAGCAAATCATCATCTCCGTTATCGACTGTCATTGAGAAAGCACGGATAACTGAATAATGAAACAGAACTCGACAATCTGATGACCTGACGACGTAACGCCTTTCCCGGTTTCACGCCTTCCCGAGTTCATCTCTGTGTCGCTTCGCTTTGTCAATCGTCGTCCTCTCTTCATCTCAATCTATTTCGTGTCTGAGGGGCAAGAAGTTGGAAAAAGGTTGGAAGCACGATCGAAATCTCTCAAAGCAGACGGGGGACGACGACTCAAGATACCATTGGTCTCATTACTATTCAGTTGATTGTGGACTGACATTGTCTCAGACTCAACAGGGTCTATCTGGCAAAGAAAGAGGGGACTGTTTGTGATGCAAGGGTACCCGTACAGAGCAGACCCAAGTAGAAAATCTAATGGTGAAGCCAACTTCCTTGTTGTTTGACAGGCCTGGTGTATACACGCTACTGGAAATACCTTGGTCTTCCGTCTGCAGCGGGGCTCTATGGAACTATTCAGCAATGCATAAGAGAACTGCCGTGGGGTAAA
The DNA here is from genome assembly GCA_018902385.1 of Physcia stellaris. Taxonomy (NCBI): domain Eukaryota; kingdom Fungi; phylum Ascomycota; class Lecanoromycetes; order Caliciales; family Physciaceae; genus Physcia; species Physcia stellaris. The sequence continues at coordinate 468,892 of JABSSW010000030.1, read as the reverse complement.
TGAGGTGGAGAGGACGGACGGCGAGCTAAACCAAATGGAAGATGCAAGGTATGATGTTCGCTGAAGGTACAAGTCCGACCTAAATCCTTCGGTCCAAGGTTAGTGGTGTTAGCCAAGGAGGAAAGGGAAGGAATGCTCGGACGCTGAGCATTCTACCATTCGATCGGGTGGAGTGGGGATGATAGACAGTGCATATCAGAGAAGTGCCGCAAGGTACGATCGGAGCTCGGGACGGCTTGTACCACCTCGAGCAAGATCTCCTACCAGAATAGGTCAATCTGCAGGATCCATGCGGTTGCATATGCTCTACCAAGAGTGCAAAGCAGGATCAGAACTCTGCTGTTCACAAGCTATGCTGGAGTATGCTATTGGTTTCTGAAAGTGAGGCGTAGATGCAGAGTGGCGCGTTGTAGGATAATCTAAAGGTCTAGTCCAGCAAGCGGCCAAGACGGACGAAGAAGAAAGCTGGAGCCTGGACTCGTCCATGCAACGTGATTGCACGTGGGAAGATGAAAGACGGAGAGAGGGTGTGGTGGAGGGCTCAAAGTAGTGAGCAAAGCAACTGGCGCAGGGTACGAGTTGCGGTGGATGAAACGCAGATTCTGGTGTCTTGGACGTTGAGGCTGCATCAGACCTGTTAGAGTTTGGTCATTATTGGGAGATTCCGGACTCTCGAGACATTATTGATGTGCTTAGATTTTTGTGGCTTGCAGTAAGCCTGCGGCAAGGGTGAGGGGTTCGAGCAAAAACCGGGTTGACCGTTACGCTCTTGGCTAATACCTGGGATGATGATAGGGCGATATGCCACCGAGATATGAACCATGGGCGTAATTGGCAATGGTCTCTTGCATGGTCATGGCTTGAGGGAGAATCGTAGGCATGGGCGATGCAGACCCTGTAATCCTGTTCGGTGTCGCTGTGCTGAGCTGAAGAGCCTGCTGGGAATTCGGATGGCTGCTCTTGAAAAGTTTTGGCGTGTGGAAAGAGTGTGTTGAAGCCAGGCGACGTGGTGAGCGACCCGAAGCCGCCCCCAAACTGTTTGGTGCTGCCTGAGGAGAGGAATCCGGAGCTATGAGATCACTACCTGGCCTGCCACCCGCAGTTTTCTGGAACAGAAGTCCCGTGTGATCCTAGACGACTGAGATGAGAGACGGCACGGCCTGCATACATGCGATGAGGAAAAGGCGCAATGAATCATTGACCCTTGATTTGACTTTTGACTCCTCAATCGAGGGCAACGGTACCCGAGTGGTAGGATCGAATATGGAAGAAGGGAGTCACCATTGATACTGTATATTTTATAGATATCTTTGAAGTAGGTGCTTCGTGGTTCGCCTCCTGCCCTAAGATGGTCGATAACAGCTGCCTTCAGGTTGCATTACACCTCGAGCCAAAAACGGAATGAGAAGGTAGCAAGCCGGCCACCGAGAAAGGAGGTAGAGGGGCGCAGATGAAAAGATATAGATGATGAAATACTTGAAAAGAAAGTGCGGTCCCTCTCACGGCTTCTGGATACCCCTCATGCCTCCAGTGGTTCCTGTATAATTCAAAGGGAGTCCAAAATATTCCAATCGCCATGACTTGTTTAAAACATTCCCCTCTTCTTATTCTCGTAATCGACTAGATTTTTAGCGCCTACAAATTCCCATATAGTCACTAGCTTTTGCTGTCGGACTTTAGAGCTGCTGTGGCTCGCATTGCCGCGTGCGAATCGTTCCAGCGAACTGAATTCGAGAGGCAGTCGATATGCTTGCATTATGCGATCCAGTTGGGAATCTACAAAGGATTCATGTCAGTGAAGAGAAGCATTTGACAAGATCTCGTGAGGTAGCGAGGGGTCAAGCGCACTGTCAAGGACTCTCATCGTCTCCACCGTCTTTGGCGTACTGAATTCTTTCGGATACTGGCCCTCTTCGTTGACATGCGGGAATATCTTGGCGTGTTTGGCAGAGCCTACAACTTGTGAATTGATGAGGGTGGCGACCATGTTATTTCTTGGCGCAAACGCGAATCAGCGGTCACTCGATAGTGCTAGGAGAGAACATACCTAGTGATGTAATCCGTGAAGCTGTCTGGACTCATATCTGGTGTACTGTATGGAGGACCAGGATAGCCTCCATCGTGTCCGTATTCTGCCATAGCAGGAAAGGGCGACCTTGGTCTCATGACCGTGCTGTACCTAGCGGCAGGATTCGAGAAGTAGTCATGATTCGGCGGTTGGATCATCGAAAGAGCGTGGTCCATCGAAGGACCAACATCCATAGTGCTTAGAGATCGTGGGGCCAAACCCATCGGAGTGCCTGGCAGTGACCGGTATGGATCTTGCTGAGACCGTAGTGACAGTGTATTCGAGTTTAAGGGGCTGTACGGTCGCATCTCGAACGCAGTATGCGTCGTCATTGGGCGAAGGCTACTTGATAAAACTCAACGAATAATGCTTAGTTTAATCGAAATGATGAGAGAGAGAGAACGCGATTTGTACTTAATAGAAGAGCGCAATGTAGATGCAATGATGACTTGCCGATGTTGTTAACGCACTCAGCAAATGGAAATGTTGATGTTTGTGATGTGCCAGCGCACCGGCATGTGCTCGCAAACAACCTTCTGCCGTGTAATATTGCAGAAAATGTTAGCCGGCGTAGTATAACAAAGCATGGGTGACAGGAACCACGAGCAGCTGGGGTCTGGGAGAAATTTGGATGGTTCCAATACAACAATGGGTCACGAAAGTAGCGGATGCTTGCAGGATCCCAATTCGCTCAATCTCGTGGAACGATCAGGTCGCAACTGCAAGTGAGCCTCCACTGCAAGTGCGGTCTTCTTCTATGCACTGGATCTATTGCCCTATTCGAGCTTTTCTAGGAAAAGCTGTTTCTGCTGTATGGACGAAATTGCGGTGAAGACCGCCTCGACCACGAGGGGGCATATTTGCTCTCAACAGATGGGTCGTCGGGCAGCAACTTTGTGTAAAGAGAAGAACTTGTCTATCACGCTGCATACCAACAGCAACTTTTACAATAGATCTCCGAGCTTAAAGGAGGCTGACGACTTTACTCTTCATGGAACCTGCAGGCTGACTGGACTTCTTTCTGTGGCACACTAGCTGAAAGCCGAGAGTTGTTCGGGGATCCCAAGGCTTTGTAGCTGTATCATATGGCTCCGAGAATGTTCCGATATGGTCGCTTGGCGTATTGTGCCCAAATCTAGTTGGCTTTACGCAGACAGCAGCTTGCGTGCATTTGCACGGGGGAGAATGCTGGTTTTCGCGAGATCTCTGATGATTCAATCGTCTTCGTGAAATGTCTCATTGTCGCTCTCTGGACTTTCATAGCGTACTCTTTGTCTGAGGTCATCTTTGTCGTCGTGACCGAATCCTGTCGATGGGTTCATACTGATACTGAAAGATCGTGGCCGTCCATTGGGCCTTTCTGCCAGGCTCGGCGCTCGTGGTCTTCGTCTTCCTCGTGCTCGACCCCCAAAGAAGGGTATTTCGTAGGCTATTGAGCGGACTATGTACAGGACAAGGTCGTAAACCAGCATCAGGGCCCAGGGACCGATTGTGCAGATGCCTAGGAGGAGCTATAGCTGTGTCAGCCTTTGCTGCAAGATACAGCAGTACGTCTGGCTTACAAAGAATCGAATTATCCAAGTCTCAATTATTGTGAGATGCGCCGGGAGAATGGAGAACCAAGACATGGCAGGCCGTGATACTGCGAATGTTGTGGATATGCGTTGTCTGTGGACCGAGTCATTGTCATTCCATGGAGCGCTTTGCAGGCCAGGACGGATTGACGATATCGGAACGTATGGGCGGCATGATGGAATTCAAAATTCTGGAGACTGCTAAGAGAGCTAGGCAGATTTAGACTTAATAAGCTATGATATAATAAGGTACATGGTACCTTCATACGGTAGGCTGACTTGGGGACAATATTAATGAATTAGTACAGTAACAAGTTTGCCCGTGAATTTTCAAAAAATTCTCAATAAGGGTTCACCGAAGGAGGCCGTAGACGTTAAAAACAACACAATATCACAACGAAGAGGTCAATTTACGTGATTTTTACATCTTCAGAAAGCGCATGAAGAGTTTTACAATTTTGAACAATTATATGAAGTTTATACGTTGTTGGTGATTGCGGTGCATGCCGTGCAGCAACTGTACGGGCTCGAGAACTTTGATGGTTGATAGAATGGGATATAGCCGTTTTCCTCTTTGGGAACGTGAATTATGTATTGGTTGGATTTATCGGCTTTAAGAAATTCGACGCAGGATTGGCCAAAATTCTTCCCGGTCGATCACCCGCGTTAAGCGAATTTACAGGATATTTTATTATAGGAAGGTTCTATAATGCCGATAGCGGATCTCCATTCGAATGTGCATAACCAAGATCCCCCGCTTTGCTAGTACCCTCATTTCTGATCAAGGCGAGGGCATTTAGGTGTATCAGCTGGGACAGTTGACACTTTATCTCATACTTGACAGAAATGTCTCAAGACGACCTAATGCGCCTTGCACCGACACTGTGCTGTAGTATCTTAGTATCAAAATCGTTTGGGAATACTCTGGTGATTTGCAACGCGCCTGTGATGAGTTTGCGAAAACAAGCCTTCTCCTTAGTCACTACTAGGATATCCCGCTTGATTTCTTGTTGGTTTAAGAAAGCATGTAATATGGACTCCTCCTCCATTGGAATTGTAAGCAGTGATAAGGCCAACATTTCAACTGTCTGCGTCATCATGCTCGCGCCTCGAAAAGTAAGATATCCCCCGTCTGCACATCTCTTGCAATAAGCTCTGCAAACAAAGTCACAAGGTTGTGCAAGGAGGCGGTATATCCAAAGCTCGTGGAAGCCGGCGTCGTGTACCTCGTACAAAAGCAAACGATCAAAGATGCACAGGAAAGCTTCCAGCAGTTCCGCCAGCTCCTGCAGAACTTTGCAGGCTGATCTACGAGTTTTCTGTTTGGCGAGGAAAATTGTTTATTAGACCTGAGACGATTTGTGAAGGAGGAGTTTTGTGGGACGAGCCACCATGCAGTAGCCCTGCCTATTTCTGCTTGGACCTAAAGGAAGATTGCACGCCTGGACTAGCACATGACTTCATGGCAAGCGGCGCCCAAGATACGTGAATAGGGAGAGCACCGAGTGCGATACGTCGCCCAAGACCATATTGGCCTAACTCCAGGGTGTCAGCAGATATGTACAGGCAGAAGCCGAGTAAGCTTTCTATGGATCGAAAATTCACTTTGTCCTCCCCAGAGGGCAATATAACCGCAGACAGCTGACCAAAGTTTTCGGGAAATTCCCGACCTTCCTCCAGTTAACATCATCAGTTATACCTTCGATATGCGCGATGTACACCAAGGCCTATGGGGTTTGAGAGAGGAAATGAAAAAACTCAGATTGGGGGACCTGAAAAATGCTGGAAAAGGAGACAAGTTCCAGAGGCTGGGCCTTGATCGGCTTGCTATTGCTATCAACACGCACAATCTTGCCAAAGATCATCTTCAGGATCTCCGGGAGAAAAGGCGCGAAGTGGTGCGGGATCAATCATGAACATTCCGGTTTCTGGAGTTGGAGGAACGCTTCTGCCCCACAGGATGCTGCAGGATGGTCGCATACGTTTGCCAGCATTTGGGTCGGCTCAAGCACGGGTTCCCGGAGACCTTTGGGGCCATTGGCATAAAAATTAAGCAAGAAGCAGATGACGTTCGAATTACCTTGGCTGCACTGAATAACGTCAATCAGATTAAGATTACCTGCGTGGACCGAAAGAGCCAGCTGATTTCTTACATGGCCCCTCAAACTTACTTCATACGCTGTCTGATACTCCGGTCTGGCCTGAGCAGGTGTGATCCTTATCATAGAGGATTTGTGGGTAGCGATCTAGGCGACTGTGGATCAGGCAGTACGCGAAGCGCTGGGACAGCTTGCTTGCTTGACTTAAGGTTTTAGGCTCTCTATGAGTGTTTTGCATCAATCAGTAGAATACTTTGCATACATAGGTAGCTATGTAACATTATCATGATTGTCGTCTTTTAGGTGTCCTGGACTTCGTACTTTGCTTCAGTCAAGCTACTCCATACAATTTCGTATGGGCCAACATTGGTGAGATGACTTTAAGAACAAGCATCTCATATATCGTGTCATTAAAACACCGTATGCAAAGGGAAATGCTCCAAAACCGATACGAGCCGTATGATTTCTTGTCTTTCTGACTCGCCATGGAGGACGACTAATTATCTTTCACCGTTGGCGGATTGAAAAATGTATCCAGTCTGAATAAGCTGGCAGGCACGGAAGCAGGGAGACGAATCGTTCACCAGATTCAGCTGCTTATATAAGGTGGTGGATTTGGCTGACACTGATAAGAAAGCAGACAACATAGCGTCTCATACTCCTGGTCCAGCCTCAGACGTACCGCCATCACTACCCTTCTTGGTCGCCATTTGCCATGCCGGTATCGCCGCTCCTCCACCCTTCCCGAATCTCGAAGATGAAGACTCTCTCTTCGGCGCTGTTACCCCTGGGGCTGGCGCAACTGCATCAGTTACTTGGTCTTGGCTCTCAACACCATTCGCTGAGAGTCCACCCGCAGACGGAGTACTTGGCCCACTACTCTTGTCCAGCTCAGCGGGCGTCGAGCCAGCGGTATACCCACCATACATCGCGCCCCTCCCAACGCCCATGTTCGGTGTTTGTGCACTCCCAACACCAACCCGATTCTGCAACAGTTTCTTCAAACTCAGCACCTCGCCCCTTACTTCTTCAATTTTCACGTCTTCCCCCTGCTTCCAGCTCTCCAGCGCCTGCGGGATCTGATCTTTCAGTCCAGCGACCTGAGCGGCTGTTATCCGCGCTTCTGATTCTCGGCGGACGTTGGCGGCTTTGAGATCTTCGATTACGCTGGTGATGGAGGAGAGAGTGGTATCAAGCTTGTCGGCTCGAGAGGTTTCAGCGGCGCGGACGGCGGCGGTGTCGGTGGATAATTGGTCGATTAAGGCGAAAACCCGGGTGAAGGAAGCGTCGATGGAAGCTTTATCGGATTCGATCTGCGGAGGGGTTGGAGGAGATATCAAGGGGAGGATATAGCGCTATTGTTGTTCGTTAACTTGAACATTCCTGGAAGTGCAACGCTACTGAAGCGAGAGGCAGGCCCTTTACCTTTGCAATCTCATACATGCCATAACCGACACCAGTGGTGACGGTCGCCATTATAAACCAGTCTCGCCAGTCGCGTTTTGGCGGTCTATGCTTGATTTAGCTGTGACCATGCCAGTCTTTTCGTTGAATTGTGCTCACTGTGGCGCCCCCCAAGGGATTGGATAACTCTGGTAGCCATATGCAGGCTGCCTCATCATCTGCGTGGTTTGGTATTGATAGTCGGTGGGAGGTGGTGGTTGGGAAGACGTTTGAGATTGCGATGGCGACACATCTCCAGCTCTCGATAATGAAGCGTCTATCTCTTCCTGTGTGAGGTTCTTAGATTGGAGGAAAGCAATCCGTTTGTCGAGTGAGGAGGCGGCGACGGATGGGTCTTGAAGAACTGTGCCCGTCGTTGTCAGCAATTCTCCTTACTGGATGGTCGTTTTGAGAGGAATACATGACACCTAGCAAGATCATTAGTCAAAAACTTATACATCAACCTTCAAGGTGCTATACGGCAGATGAGACCAAGTCTTCGCGGACCATTATGATGTCAATAATAGGTGATTGTCCTCAATGCCGGACCCCAGTTAAGGACAAGGACAAGGGCTGCGACCTTATGGTATCCTTCATAACATGTCGCATGGAAAGCCCGGAAAAGGAGAAACGGAGCCGACACTTGAGCCTCATGCGCCGTGAAATCGAAATGGCTGGTCACATACAAACTTACATGTAGTCCATTATTATCCATGCATACCTTACTTATCTTGAACCTCGGTCCACCCCCACATGGCCGATTTAAGCTAAATAAGCGCCAAGCGCATTGTTTACTCTCCGAGTGACTGTCAACATTGATTTAACGTGCTTAAACTTCACCATCGAACTCAACGAAACGACGACAGCTTCATTTCCAATTGCAAGATATCTACAGACTGTTAGCTGGCCGTATCCACCAAGCATTTGTGACTTCACACAAATGTGCATTGTGCGAATGAGCTACGATGTCGCAACAAGATAGAGATACCAGACTCTTCAGTGTGCGCAAGCCGAGAGAAGTATGTATATCTAAATTTCATGCGGATCAAAAGCCTCATGTCTCATGTGCTTTGCTCCTAGCTAAAGTACATTTCACAGACGCTTGGTGGCATCAACTTCAATTCAGCAATTCCACAGCCCGCTTCTGCAATAAAGCGCTCGAACTCAATATCAAACTTCAAAGAACCTCAACTTACCGCACCTCATACTACTCAACATGGCCGATCAGCTTCATCGTCGCGTATGTCTCTCGCGCCAAATCGCCCGCAGCAACCGTCCTTTCAGCGCTCATCCTCAGGCACAAATCTTCCAGATTTTGGACGGCCATCTACTGTCCAACGAGGATCGTCCGCCAACATCTTCGGAAACTCCGCGTCCGTATCTAGAATGAGCTATGCGCCTGGTGCTATGACGCCTCATAATCACCAGTCGTTAGGAGCCTCACTGAGCGTGCAACGACGAAGTAGCGTATATTCAAGACCTTCTTCCACAGGGCCTCAAAGTCATCAGTCCTTCTTTGCTCAAGCACCAATTCCAGCTGGCGTTCCAAAAGACCCTAGACCACTGAAAGACGGTGCATACCGAGCAAAGATTGGACAAGAATTACTAGACTACCTCACACAAAATAATTTTGAGTTGGAAATGCGTCATCCGCTCAGTCAAAACACAATGACGAGAACGACGCAGAAAGATTTCGAATTCATGTTCCAGTGGCTGTATCACCGTTTGGACCCAGGGCATCGCTTCCAGAAAAACATCGCTGCGGAGGTTCCACCTTTGCTGAAGCAGCTACGATATCCCTTTGAGAAATCCATCACCAAGAGCCAGCTGTCTGCTGTCGGTGGGCAGAATTGGCTCACTTTCCTGGGTTTGTTACATTGGATGATGCAGCTGGCTCAGATGCTTGATCGATACGATGCTGGAGAGTATGACGAAGCATGTGCGGAGGCTGGCGTAGACGTGACTGGAGACAGAATTATCTTCCGATTCTTAAGCGGAGCCTACAGGGATTGGCTTAGTGCAGAGGCCAAAGCACCCGAAGAGGACGAAACGGAAGAGGAGAGAAATCAACGTGAAGAGGACGAAAAGCGACTCCTTGCTCCGCATATCGAAGCCATGGCCGCCGAGTTTCAGCGTGGTAATTACAAGTACGAGGAAGAAAGAAAGATTCTCGAAGCCGAACATTCAGCGCTGCTGCTACAGATCGAGGAAGCCGAAAAGGGACAGCCTGACATCGCAAAATTGGAGAAACACTTCAAGATTCTTGCAGACGACAAACGAAAATTCGAGGACTACAATCGCAACGTTGAAGAAAAGGTCCAGAAGTACGAGTCCAAAATAAATGCATTGGCAGAGGTCATCGCCAGCGCTGAAAAAGAACTCTTTGACGCCGAGCGAGAGAAAGTAGGCTTACAGCAGTCAGTCGATCAGCAAGGTATCACAATTCAAGACATCGATCGCATGAACGGCGAGCGTGAGCGACTCTCCAAATCCGTCTTCACCGCCTCCTCCAAACTTGAAGAGACGAAACGGAAAAGCATCGAGAAAGAAACTGAGGCGAATCGCGCGCTCGAGGATCTGGAGCGTATGGTCGACAAGTACAACTCCGTCTGCTATCAAATTGGCCTCATCCCGACCACGGCCGCAAACGCAAAGGGCGAAAACTATGAGCTGCAACTCCTCACCAACGCTGCGCCAAACCTTTCCTCTTCTCAACACGGCAGCAGTGACTCGGAACGCCTACTTGCCAGCGCTGGCACTGGACACTCTCCCGCTCACCTCCTCTCCCTCGATCTCCGCAGTAGCACGAAATCCCTGCTTCTGAGTCTCCGAAAGGAGATCTCGGAGCGACGCTCCATGGCTATTGACGCTGACATGAAGAACCACGAGCTGCTTGACAGCATCAAAGAAGCCATTGACGACAAACGCTCGGAGGTGGAGGCGCTGGAGCATAGAGTTCGGGCCGCGGAGGAGGAGTTCGAGAAGACGAAGGAGGTCACCACGACGCAGAAGGTTGCGTCAGATGCGCAAATTGAGAGGATGGAGAAGGAGCTGGCGAAGATGAGGGGGGGTTTGGGTGAGAGCGTGCAAGTTTTGGAGCAGAGGGAGATGAATACTAACATTGAGTATGAGTTTACCCATTGCTTTCTTTCTTTCTTTTCTCCTTCTTGCTTTTCTTGCTCACCTAGACTTGAGCTGCGTATTTGAGGGTGTACTAACAGGGGAATAGGTATGAACAACTTACGCTGAAAGCTAATGCTCTGAGAGAAGAGTTACATACCGAGGTTGAGAGGATGTTGAACGACATCATCAAGTTCAAGGTACATATCCAGAAAAGTCTCGAAGATTACGAGGGTTTTGTCGTCGAGGAGGCCGAACAAGAGCTTGCGGGCGGCGGTGAGGTGGATGGTGAGCCGCTTGTTGAGGAGTAAGCACTTTCAAGGATGAACACGACTCGATCTTGAGGGATCCGATTTTAGTGGAGGGTTGGATGGTGATGTCGATAATGAACCTTGGGGCTTCGGAGAGATACCTTTACATGCTTGATATAGGGAAGGAAGTGGCGTCTGATGTCTACTCTCGGTAGCTTGTAGCCGTTAGATACTAAAGACTAGGGTATCTTGCAGTGTGCTACGATTGATATCATCTACCATGTAATCAAGCAAGTGAGCTCTATCGATCTTTGGCTAGTCGTTGATGATATACCGAGAAGTCATGATTCGTGTGGCGCCCTCGGCCAGTCATGTGAACAACAGAAAAACCGGTCCTGGCGCCCATCCCAGCTCTTAGTCCAGTGGATCATAAAGAGTGGTATACTCCCTTAACAAAGCCTCCACGATGTTCAGTCCAGCCTTTTGCTTCTTGACCAACTCTTTCTCCTGCCTTTCTTCATCCTGCTCCTCTATGTATTCCACTATCACATAATCGTCCCCATCGCTCTCATCGAACGCACACACTGCTCTGGTAGCTTCATTTACTGTCTTCGGGAGTTCGGATTGTCTTTCCACTTCCTTTCGCTCTTCAAGCTCCCGTGATTCGTGTAGCCGTTCCGCAACTATCTTCTCGTGGACCTCTCTCTGTTTCTTGACAAGATGGTCGTACTTCCATGTTTCTTCGCGACGCTGCTCAGCTTGAGAGGACTGCAACTGTTGTTGTTGTTGCAAGCGGTAGGTGGCCATCTCTCTCTGCTTCAAGTATATTTGCTGCTGTTGCTTCTGGACTTGTTGCATCGCCCTCTTGTGTCGCTGCTGCAAACCCTGTTGCCGCTCGGCTTCGCTCTTGATTTTCCTTAACGTACGCTGGGTATTCTCGGCTTGTTGCTGAGAGTGTTGCACTGCTTCCTCGGGCTGTATCAAGATTCTCTGCACGCGATCAAGCTTGTTGCTCAGTTCCTCTACTTTGGTAGCCTCCTTATTAGGTTTGACATTTGCAGCTGCTTCGTGCTTTTCAATTTGTTCGTAGGCAGTGTCCATGAGACTCTGGGCCGGGAACGTATTTTGGGCTAAAAGGGAGGGGACTGGTGTCAGAATGGCATTATTGCAGTAATGACTCCATGCTGGCGGTGAGGAATCGTCGTTGCGCTGTGCTGAGTTTGGAGTCGGGTACTGGGGGTCTCCCTCACGCCCATTCCATGCCTGGATGAACCGTTCGAGCTGCTGTTCTGTTCCCTTTTGTAGCATCAAGACTGTATCTGGATCTAGTTGCTCCGGTTTGAGACCATGATTGTGTAAGATCTCTATGGTTCTGCGATTAATCACCTTTGAGCTTTGTACATCTGGAATCTGCAACCGAGGAGGCTCACTGGCTGCTTGTGTCAAGAGTGCGGTTTTCGGATCATGGCAAAGCTTGCTACCTCCGTGTCCTGGTACTGGCGATGAGTCTGTTGCTTGCATCGCTGAGAGTAGGCGCTTTTTGTTTGCTTGCTCCAGTAGCATTAATTGCATTTGATAATCTTGGAGCGCATGATTCCCGGGCTGCCTTTGTGCCATTGATGGGGTTGACTCTGCTTGCCTCGCTAAGAGTAGGCGCTTTTTGTTTTGTTGCTCCAGTAGCATTAATTGGATTTGATAATCTTGGAGCGCATGATTCCCGAGCGGACTTTGTGCCATTGAGGGGGTTGGCTCGTGCCTCACCATTACCATGTTTTGTCGGTCAAATATCAACTCCATTTCATAGTTCCGAAGGGCAGGTTGTTCATGTACAAGTGGTGCTGCAGGTACATTGCCGACTTGTGACGCATGGCTCATCTGATCTAAAGCTTCCGAGTTCTCTGTATCGGGCAGCAGCGCCGTATTGACTCTGTCATTCACGGATCGACGATCGGCCTTATGCGAGCCTCCGGAGTCGGCCCCGGGGACATAGACGTGCTCCTCATCTCTGTGTGCCAACTTGGGCTTTTGATCCGGCCTACGATACCGCAATGAGCATGGCGCGTTCTCACGCTCAACGCAGATTGGCGACTCTGAGAGCGTCGAAGGTAGATCGACTATTTCGTCGGTGATATCCGTAGGACACATGTGGTTGGAATCCTCAGAATCCATGGTCGCTTGCTTAGATCCCAATATGGGATTCAGGACGGTGCGTGTGGCCTTGTTTAAAGCCAGGATGGTGTCAATCTTGGACTGACTCCATGATCCCTCCAGTACATAATTATTAGGATTGTGACTGAGTCGATGCTCCCGCAAAAGCTCGGCCTTGGTATCAAAGGCTAAGTCGCCCAAGTGATAAGCTAGCATTAGCATGGTTTTGATTCCAGATAAGTCTGCCCTGAAGGCTGTCAACTGGGGTGGCGTCAACGAGGTCTCTTCCTGCTCTGACTCGGACAATTCAATGCCGCCATCGTCCGAACCGAACCGCCCTCGCACTAGCATTTCGGCCATCGATGTGTTCCCGGTAAGCCTGTTGAAGATGTTCTCGGATTGATTTGTCCAGCGGTGGATCTTTTCAAGGGCCTGGCAGCTGAAGATGGCGGTACCCAACATCGCCCTCGCGAGGTTCTGGAGTACTACGGATAGGAAAGAGACATCGTGGGCAAGTAAGCCGATCAGCTCTGACTCGGTTTTGACCTTTAATGTTAAAGCGAAGAGCTTGATTGATAGCTCGGCGCCTTGGACGGCAATGGAGTCGCGCAATGATAGTGCGAGCTTTTGAGGGTCCATCCTCTGCGTTCTTACTAGGCGTGAGAAAGTGAAGGAGAAGGGGCTACTTGAAAACAGCACCGCTTAAGGGAGACTTCGGGATGAAAACAAAAACAAAGAAGCGCGGAGGTCGACTTTGCATCTACAAGTAAAGGGTTGATCATAAAATTTGGTCGAGAATGAGACAGGTCACAACCTAACCAGAGCACCGCCAAAGTGGGGCCAAGACCGTGCAGATTCCGACGGGTTGTCGCACTTCTTGTTCCTAGATACGTTAGTACATACAGTCCAGCTCGGTCGTGTCGCTCAGTGCCTCACTTAAGTACGTATGGTAAGATCAAGTGCGTATGCAACAACGGATTGATTGATTGATTGATTGATTCATTAAGCACTCGAAACCGACCTTAAAAATCCGTTATGCGGCTAAAAACAATCGAGCCAATCACCTCCTAGGAGATTCTTGGCTCTATACAGAATTATTTGCCCTTGATGTTTTGTTTTTCTATTCGAGCAAGCCACTTCAGGCATCTTTACTTTCATGATCTTTTCTCATCTTCACTCTGTACGAAAGTTTTCAATTCAATGCACTTTTTCTGCAGTCTCTATTCCTCGTCGTTCGTAACTGAAACTCGTAAATAGCCAATGAGTCCGAATTTCTCGATAAGTTTTGTCGCCTTTTGTCAAACTGATCGAATTGATCAGTACGTTCATCAGTTTTATCTCTTTTCATTTCGCTTTTCTAATCTCGTCAGTCCATAGGCCCCTTCGGAGCCTTTTCAGCTTCTTGCACTCGAAGAGCACGTGCCTGACCGTCTGTTTGCTACACATGCATGGGCACATGGGGCTTTCGACCTGTTTCCTGCTGTATAGAAACGCCCTTAGTCCTATTTTGGCCGTGCGGAGTTGTATTGCTATGGCACTGAGTTTCTTAGTGAGCTTTTCGTGTAACCGCATTATTGTTTTATTGAATTTCGATGTAATCTTGTACAAATCCTTTTTTTTTTACTGCAGTTTTTTCATTTTTGACTTCATTGTTGTTTTATCGATTTATTCATCACGATTTTGACGGCGCTTTTCAGCATTTGCACGCTCGTTTGTTGTGTTTTGTAATCGATGCTCATCTCTTTTTTTTCTTCTACCCCGTCTCTTCAGCCTTCATCCCGTGGTCTGTTTGGCCGCAACGTTTGCCTGTTCGTTGCTCTCGATATCGATGCGAGCCGAAACTCAGTGCAGTTCCACTCAATATATCTCGCTTCGCAGTTCGTCGATCAATCAGACTATTCATTTCATCAAATACTGGCCGAAGCTGATTCTTGAGTTGAAGATCGCTTGAATTGTCAGTCTGATTGTCGATGATACGACGAGCTTCGATTTTTTTGCAAACTTCAGAAACGAATGCAGCCGCATGCTCATTGCTAGGACGATGCCATATAACTCAGCAGAATAGACCGTGTATGACGTAGTGAGCCCCAGATACGCTCTTGTTGTAGATGGTTCCGTTTCTGCAGATACCGCTGCTGCACCCACCTTACCGTTAATGCCGCTCCCGTCTGTGTATATGTAATTGGCCGGGTTCGTTGCTAACTGCGTCTTGTGATACTTTTCTGCTTCCTTCTTGTCCTTCATGATACGTGTAGTTGGCGGTTTCCACCACGGCGGTGCGGCAAAGGGTAGAATTCTCTCCATATCATGTGCCTTGATGCCCGTCTTTCTTTCGAATCTATCCACTAGCTTTTCCAGTGGGCTAACGCTTCTCGATTTCCTGGTGGAGCGACCGCGTATAATCGTATCGTATGCTGAGTTTGTTATCAGTTTCATTGCGAATGACTGATGAGTTTGTCCAGACGTAGATCGCATTTAGCATTGAGTTGACTTCGATGTTGAGCGTTTTTTTCGAGGTCGCCTTGTATCTTTCTCGTTATGATTCTTTCGGTTTGATACTGAACGCTCGCTAATCCCTTCGCTATTTCTTTGCTGTGACCTTTTTTTTCTCGTCGGCGCGTATCACACCGAAAGCATGCGTATGTGAGTTGTGAAACGAAAACCGCTTGCATCATTTGTCTCATTTTCGAAAACTTAGCATCTCATGCAGTGCCGTCAAGGTTGCGTAATGCTTTTATCGACTTCAATGTCTTCGTTTTGTTTTGACTGATCTGCTTTTCAGTTGAGTTTCTCGTTCATTATGGCGCTCAAATATTTCACCTCTTTGCTTGTTCTCGACTCTTTGATTAAATCCAGAGAATAGTATCGATCCGATGACGTCTGTTCTCTTTCTTCGGCAAGTAGATGAACTGATACTTGGGGGTGCAAACTTCATCCCATGCTTTAATGCTTTCGCCACTTGGTACGCAGACCTTTTCGTGTGCTTTGACTATGATATCGTTGCATTTCTCGAGAATGCGATCTTCCGTCAGCATTTCTACATCGTCGACGAACTCGCTCGCTGAAATATCTTTTTTCTTCAAAGCTTTCAGTAGGGGTGCGTTGTAAAAGAGAAAAAGAATCGGTGACATAGGTGAGCCTTGGGGGATACCTATAAATATTTCGAGCCATTCGGTATCGTACTCGCCCGTCTTCAGAATCGTCATTCTGTTGAACAGGAAGGAGTCAATATATCGTATCAGCTTTTCGTCTAGGCGTTTTTCATTTTGAGATTGTGTAAGCAATCTTAAACGCGTTATATTGTCGAAGCCGCGCTTCATCACGTCGAAAAGCACGATGGTCGGTTATCAATTTTTTGCTTCATGCCGAGTGTATTCGCTTCATCATGTAGTGTAGTGCGTGTTCCGTAAACACGGCTTTTCTGATTCCGAAATGTGTGCGTGGCAGCAGATCGTGCTTTTTCGTCAGAAAACTGATTCGTCTGGCCAGTATGAATTCCATGAGCTTGCTTATAGTATTGAGTAGGGCAATTGGTCTGTACGAGGCCGCCAGTGAGTAGGTTTCCTTGCCTGGTTTACGCAGTGCGATCGTGACCGATTTCCGAAAGTGCTCCGGGCAGTAGCCCTCGTCTAGGCTGGCGTTGTATATTCGTTGCAGATGTGGTGCAATGATGTCACTTATCCATTTCCAAACTCTATTGGTTATGCCGTCGTCGCCTGGGGCCTTGCCCGAGGTCTGCTTGGCTATAGCTCCCGTCACCTCGTGGAGTTGTATGTCTTTCAGCTTCAAGTCTTGGTTGTATGTGACTCCTTGTATGTCGGTTAGAACTACTGTAGGCGGCGGAGGAAAGAACTTCTTCAGTAGTATAAGTGCTTTCTTGGCTGAATCAGTTTCGGACAGCATGAATGAATGAATGATCGCGTAAAGCCGACAGACAGGTCTCCTTTCAAGTACGATTTCTTGCCCATTTGCACGCTTTCCACATGCTGTCTGGTGTATCACATCTTTCGTCGGTCTCCTTCCTATACTGTGCTTTCATGGCCTTGGAGATTACGTGGCCCAGGCGGTTTCTAACCTTCTTGTACGACTTTCACAGATTTTCGGTTTTGTCGTTGCTTTGATATCTTTTTCTGATCGATTTGACCGCTCTCGACGCCTGCTTGCATTTTTCGATGAATTTTGATTTCGCGTAGACACTCGATTTGCTGATCGAAATGGCTGTTTCGATGGTTGCTTGAATGGCTTCTATCAGCTCCTTGACTTGATCGTCGATTCCCTCCGCCTGATTGTTGTACGTGCCGTTGCTGGGGGTGAGCGTCTCGCTATTCGTGACTCTCGTTTGCAATTTTTCGCGTAATATATCGATATCTGCTTTCGTCCAAGTCCTCGCGATCTTCGGCTCGGCCGTTCTCGTTCGCAGATTGAATATCGTCTTAATTGAACGATGATTCGAGTGATTGTTCATGCTTCTCGTCGATGCCGATTTCGATCATGCTGTCCCGGAGCAACGGTGTTGCGTATGTGAGGTCGATTGTGCTTCTCGCTCGTGTGTCTATTTCATGTAATTAGCCCGACTGATGTGGCTCTCTTCAGCTTATACTTCTCCATCGTGATTATGAGTTCGTATGCGTTCGCGTCTGCTTCACATGCGATTCTTCTCAGCTGGGGTGATGTAGATTAAAATTTTTCACGACGACGTGTTCTTCGTTGGTTCTTTCTTGCATCGCGTTCTTAAAGCTGGATCGCGCCGAAATCTTCGCTGCCCTTGCATGGATTATACATGTTGTGGATGTTGATAATTCTGTCGTCCACGGCCTGCATTCTTAGTGAGATCAGATTTCTGTTGTGAAACGTGTGGGAGTACACGGTCTTCGCTATCCTCTTGTTGACGAACATGCACACCCTCGTGGCTGCGTCAGGCATGTATAGTAGCTCGAACTGTTGCGAGAGCCTGTTGTTTGTCGTGGGCTGAAATGAGTTCTTCCACGGTTCCTGTATAGCCAATATATCGAACTTCTCTATGCCCTCAGTCTCGAACAACGGTATCATGACCTGAGTCCTCGAGTTGTTGACGTTGTACTGTAGTATAGATAGCGTGTCGTTTTCTAGCATTCCTCCGTTGGTCTGGATCTCGTATTTCGATTCGTGACGTCAGCTAGAGATGTTCTGATGATCGTGAACGAGAAATTTTTTTTTTTTCAGATTTTTCATATCTCTTTTTGATCACTGATGTTTTCTTATTCTTGATCGGTGACGTCGATCTATCATCCCTTCTGCCTCGAAATTTCTGTGAGCTTGAAGATAATTGCGGTGGCGTCATTGTTTCGATCGGCAAGATCATTTTCACGTGAGGTTCATGCGCGTTCGTCTTTCTGCGTTTGCTGATCTCGTCTAAATAAATTTTTTTCTTTGTGATTTCTCGATGTCTCGTCGTTGTAACTCTTTTAGTTGGCTGAATCCTTCTGCAGCGACTGCCGTTTCTGGGCCTTCGTGAGTTGTATCCATCGGTTCCGGGATTGTTACCATCTTGTTGACGATGGTGTATTGCTGTCGTTGAACCTCGAATCTCGCTGGCGTAATCGAGCGTTGATACATAATCCTCTCGATTTCCTTCTGCTTCTCCTTGCATTCTTTTCTCCATGGATTATGTGCTCCTCCACATACACAACATTTGGTCTTGTAACCTTTTGCACATTTTTTCTTTCTTGTAAGATGCGCATCTGCGCAGTAACCGCACCGTTTTTCTTTTGTGCATTGAATTGTATTGTGCCGTGATGATTTACATTTATAACATTGAATAGTTCTGCATGCCTTGTTGAACACTGAGCAGGCCCTCAGCTCTCCTCCGACCATGATGCTGTTGTCCAGCATGCTATTTCCCATTTCTGGGGTAGAGACTTCAATAACCAGGGTATGATATTGCTGCATTGCCGTGGGCTTGTTCCTCCAGGACATATACAGAATTTCCATTCCCTTTAACTCCTCCACGTTCTCGTTCTCCTCTCTGATCTTACGCATCGCCGTTTCTCTACCGTCGGCCGTAGTTAAATCGAATTTCTTGACCTCTATACCGCTGACCATGACCGCATAGGTCGGAACGACCGCTCTTGCCCTTTTTCCGAGAACCGCCGTCCATGCACTGTTGTCACGTAGTTTTTCTGCTTCCTCTGCGTTCACTGCGTGTATCGCGAGATCACCGCTGGGGAGCTTCTTGACCGCGCGGATTCCTTTGGCCTGTATGTCTTTTTCCGTGATGCACGTGTTGATTTCGTTGGCGATGCGTGTGGTTTCGTATTGGCTCAGCTGTTGTTTCTTCTCGCTATCGTTCAGGCGTACTATGATCTCGGTGTTCTTGTTTGCGGTGGTTCTAGGCGCTGGGGGAGCCGCAGCGACGGCTGCCCAGTTACGGGGGCCCGCCTTGATCGTAGAGGTAGAGGAGGATTTGAGGGAGGTGGTTATTTCTGTGATTCCATGACGAATCATGGCATTGCTTTCCTCCATTTTCGCGTGCCCTCTGCTGAACTGGGCAGTCATCTTATCCATTGCGTCCATCATGTCCCTTTGAACTGGTGCGAACTGTGTGTCTTCAAGATATGTCACGACGGCTGTAAATCAGTTCTCAACGATCTCTGATGATGGTTTTTCTTTGCTCGGACGAGCTCTCGGCATTTTTTGATGTTTTCCAGCAGCATTGTTTCTTGCTCGTGAACGTTTTCGTTCGTTTGGCCTAACAACGGTCATGTTACTCTTCTTATCATCATCAATTGCTCACCGACCGATGCGCAAAGGTTCGGCGATTCGAATGACGCGTTAATCGGGTCAATATCACGTTTCGTTGTTGAGTTATTTCAAAATTGGGTTTGTAGCATAAATTGTGTTTCCTTCCTATGCAACCACGGAGAGACACCAGAGGTCGCAAAGGTTTAGGGTCTGGCACTTTCTCTCTCAACCCTAGTCTATCTGACAGCATTTCCTCCGCATCCAATTAGTGAAATTTAGCGTGTTTTCACGCGATCTTTCCTCTCCCACTTCAATCATCATTACTTCACCAAATTTACGTGTATATGTGTATAATTCAGTGAAAAAATTCGATAATATATAAACATTCAATAATTGAAATATGATTACATTCGAAATTCGTTTGAAATCATTAAATCACTTTCAAGTGTCTCGAAACGTTTTCAAATTTTTTTATTGATCAAAGCATTCGTATGATCATTTTTTCGAATCATGATAAATTTTGAAGCATTCGAATGACACGCATAAATTCATTTTACATGTCATACAATAATCAAACGTTTTACGACTCGAACGATGCTGTATATTGGCATTTTTGAAATTGAGTGTTTGACGTTTTCGAAATTTCGTGTGAAAATTGATCGAACAATCATTTCATTTACAATACGTCGATTTGACACATTTTGACGATCGATATATGATATTTGAATTTCGTAACAATTTATCAATCAATTTTTGAATAAATACACGTCGATTTCGATGATCAAAATTCGTTTATGATTGATGATGATTTCAAACGATGTATACATTCGTATTGATCAAATTTATCATGTATTCGATCATTCGTTTCGTTCATTTGAATTGTTCAAATCGTGATATTGTCAATTCATTTCGAAATTGATTTACACGATTCACATAATTCATATGAAAATTGTATTGTATTACAATAATAAATTGTCTGACGACGATTTTATTGAAATCGTCACGAAAAATATATCGATCGTGAATCGAATTTTTCGTGATGTTTGCTCGTTTGCTTGTGAAATATATGCAATAATAACAAATGAAATCACGTGATTTCGTTCGAAATTTTTTCACACGAAACAATTAATCAATTCATTCACAATTCGATGTATTTATTGTTTTAATTTCAACTGTGATTTCGATGCAACAATTATTTTTTTAATTTTCGTGATATATTTATCGTTGCATTGTCTCGTACGATGTCACAAATATCAACATTGAAAATCAAAAAATCCTGACGAAATGAAAATTCGTGAAAAAATTGTCGATAAAACAAACGAAATTGTTAAACGTAATGTGCGAATTGATTGATTTAGAAACTATGAACGACAAAATGTCAATTTATGTACAGTAATTGCGAATCAATTGTCTGATCATCACTCATTTAGTATGAGATGATGACAGAACTTTTGCTAAATGTCTTGCAAGAATATTCGATCTAATTTCAAATCATCTAATCTGATTTTGCGTCATAACAGAAATAATGATAACGTAAATTGCGTGTAATTCGTTCGCAAAAATATATATTGTTTTTTTCGTAAATAAAAAATTAATTTTCATAACAGTGATTTCAATAATGATTTTTTTACGTTTTCGAATCGTTTTTGAAAATATATCGATCGTGATATCGTTTTTGTGATATTCGAGATTATCGCGAAATTTTCACATCATGAAATCGTGTAAAATGTTTTTATCATCGATCAAAACGTATAAAACGAAATTTTTTTTCGTTGATTTGTGTGATAAACGAAATTTGTTATTCATACGATCGTGAAATTCGATTGCGAACTCGTCAATTGCAAAATGATTTTCAAAACGATTGAACGAATATAATTGAAATTTGAAAACGTTCAAAACGTTTTCGATTTTTCAAAATTATAATGCATTGTTGTATAACATTTGATAATTAAATTCAACGTTCAAATGACATTCAATGATTTGATATCGATCGCGATTGAATGATAAATTGTTGACATTTTTTGAAATCAAAATGACTGAATTGTTGAATTTTTTGCAAAATGTTGAATTATGAAAATGCGTATAACAATTCATTGACGTAATTTCATCATAATAAATGCATTTCAATTGATTTTTTTGATATAAATCGTTTGATTGATATGATAAAACAATAAATCGAATATCGATTGCAAAAAAAACAAAAACAATTGAACGAATTTTCAAAACATCATATAAACGTGATTCAATTGAAATGATCGATAAATAAATGTAATAAAAAATGTATAATCAAATTCAAACGTTTGAATGATTTTTTGTTGTTTCAATACAATGAAAAATTGTTTTTTCGATTTCGAAATGAAAACGTTTATATCGACGCGTGTTTTTTTTTTTGCACGATGATTAACTCAAATGTTGATTCAACAAATGACATGTTGTTTATATGATAAAATAAACTCGATTCAAACGATTCAAACAACGTCGCAATGATCAAAATAAACGTATTATTGATGAAATAAATGATGATTGCAAATGAAAAAAAGATCGCGAAATAAACACGCTAAATTTCATTAATTGAATGCGAAGAGAATTCTTGATGTGAATTTCTCGTATCGTCGATTTCGTAAATCTGTGCTGAATTCAAAAAGTGTCGTTAATTTGTCGAGTTTCTCATCAAAATCATGAAAAATTCTGACAAAATGTCATAAATTCTTCTATTTTTCTATGAAAGTCTTGTAATCACTCTATTGAAATTCAATATATTTCGCTTAATTCGTGTTTTGATGATTGTTTTTCATATTTGACGTTTTGACGTCGTTGTCGCTCATCATGTCGTCGATGCTTTTCACGATCATTCAAAACGAAATACGAAATCAAATTGATTTCGATCGTTTCATTTTTCAAATACAAACGTTCATCGATGTCAATCAAACACAAATCGATAAAATGAGAAAAAATTTGAAAAAATATGAAATCGTTGTCGTTTCGCTCTCGATACGAGAACGATTTAAAAAAATGATCGAAAAAATGAAAAACTTTTTGTTCGAATACATTAATTTTCATTCAATCAAATATTTGAACGAAATGTGCTGATATGTTTACGATGAATTTGACATCGTCGTCAGCGAATTCATTTTGTGTAAAATGTTGAAACGTCGAAAATGAACACACAAAAAAATGATTTTTTTTTTCGTTTTTTTTCACATCGTTTTTTTAGTTTTACAGTTTTCATTGAAATTGATTCGTTCAATAAACGTTTTTTCGTGTTTTATAACGAAATCAAAATTAACGCGATGCTTGACGTTTGCGATTTTGTGATTGAAAAATTTATCAATTTATGTTTTTGAACGAGACGATCGTTTGCGAACGCATTGAAAATCGAAAATACGCATGAACACGACGAAATCGAAAAATCAACGTTGTCACGTTGTTCAAAAAAAATAAAAAATGATTTATATTTTTTGCTTTCACATTGAAAAATTACATCGCTTGAACGATACATCATGATTTTATTACGCAAGAAATTTTCAACGATTTCGTCAAACATCACGTTTTATTTTTCATTACATCGATCATTTATGAAAACAAAAACTTTGTATTGATTTTGAACAACGTTTCGATTCACAAATTTGTAAAATTTCAAAAAATGTGCATTGAGATCGACGTGAAATTGATTTTTTTATTTTTTTATTCATTTGATTACAATTCAATAAAAATTTCGTTCGCGATTTTCAAAAAATGAATCAAACGACACGATAATTTAATCGAAAAATACGAATTTGAATTCGAAAATTTCGAACGTTTTTTACACGATGCGATACATGCACAAATTCAACGAAATGATTCAAGCAATTTGTTTCGAGCTTCAAACATCAATTTGTGAAAATTCAAAACATATGTATTAGTAAACTATTCAACAAAAACTATGTCATAAATCGCTAAAAATCAGATATGAGTGTTTCTCGAATGCTTTCGAATTGTAAATTTTCGTTAATGTTTTCATTCGTATCATTAAACGAATCATTTTCAAAATTAACATTCGCGTATTTCAAATTCTCGAAATGAAATGAAAATGAACAAAATTTATCGTCGAGTGAAAAAGCGATTTGAAAATTCGAAAAATTCGATTCTCGCAAATGTGAAAATTGAAAAATTTTTTTGATTGTTTTGAGCATTCGTTGAATAAAAAACGAAATTTGCAAATCGAATCACATCGATGAAAATTTCGAATTTGAAAAATTTTGTTTCGTAAATGATCGTAATGATGTCGACGACGAGTTTCGAATAACAAAAAATTTTAAATCAAATATTTGTTAACGAAAATGATTTCAATAATAATTATGATTTTTTTTTGCGAATGCGAAAAAATTTCGATTTTGAAATTCTGCGCGACTTTGCGATTATATTTTACAAATATATTACAACGTTACAATCAAAACATCAACGATTTCAACGTCAAAAATCGAACGTTAAAGTGATAATGTTTTGTTACACATTTTAACGTTGTTTTGATTTTCGTTCACATTAAAAATCGCACGATCAAAAATAAAATGAATGCATTCATTTCGCATGTTGTCAAGCAAATTCGAATTTTCGATATTTTGTTTGAACTTTAATTCACGTTTTAATCAGATTTTTTCAAAAGTTTTCGCATTAATGACAAGTTCGTCATCGATGTCAAATTTGATGTTTTGTTGAGTTTATCAAGTTTCGACGTTTTTTTGATTTGTATTTGACGAAAATTGAAATTTTCGTCGATTAAAATTTCATTTGTCATTTGATATGCATTTAATTCGCGTTTAAATTCAAAACAGCGATTTTTTTGAATTTTTCATTCAATGAAATTTTGAATTTGTTTTTTCGAATTTTTTTCAACTTGATTGAATTGCTAAATAAATTTTGATAAACAAATTGAACGTCAAACAACGAAAACATGATTTTTGATCGTGAAATAAAAAAAATATATAACAATTTTGAAATTGTCAAGTTTGAAAAAGTTGAAAATTTTTCGCGATAATTTCGTTTTCGTTTCTCGTTTCGAAACGATGATTTGTTTCGTTTTCGTTTTTCGTTTCGAAACGATGATTTATTTCGATGACGACGATGTTTTTCATTGTTTCGATGATTTTTTACATTTTTATCGATATATCGTCGATTTGATTTACGTTTTGAATGACGTCTGTTATAACGTTTGCTATAATCATAACGAATATTAAATATCAGTTTTTTTTCAACTTTTTTATTCGACGTTTTCATTGTCGTTTATTTTTGATATGTAAATGATTTAAATCGTCAAATTCATTAACGATTTTGCGTTCTAATTGTAAGGAATAAGGGTTCAGGACCTCCGGGAATGCGGCTCGCATTCCGTCAAGCAATTCGGTTATCGAAATTCGGATGACTTCGGAAAGAATCAGTTTCAATCACTTTACAACTCGATCAACGATAAACTCAACAAGCTCATATTGTCAGCCGAAGTCGCCCGGATTCGTACGATTGAGTAGATAGGATGTGAATAAAAAGCAACTGCAGAACGTAGTCTGTTCTGTAGCGATTAGTAAATCAATATACTACATCTCAAGCTATACATCTCTGGTGCCAATAATCCATTAGACTATACTATTCCTAGTACGAGTCTTACATTCTAATCGCTGGCATACCCCAGGGTGGTACCACTCGTGTATACTTAACAGGATACAGTTCTGTTGCCTCGCATACACCATGCCGGACTCTGATAATGGTTTGCTTTCTGAATCTGCCGAAAATGTTGACGTATTTTTTTGATTGGTCTATTACAAACAACAGATCGAAGAAGATCATAAAAAGAAAATCAGACTGCAAGCTCGAAATATTGAGCGTTCGGAATCTGTAGTTTTTACTTCATCTGTTTCTATTTCATCTATTTCTGTTTTTGATTTTGTCTGAAAGTCTTTCGTCATGAAAACTATCGGAACGACATCAAATCAATATGAAGAAAAAATTACAAGAAGTGAAAAAAATATTGCAAACAAATGAAGAATCAGTTCACGCAAAACAACGTGAATCACATGATTCAATTTTCGAATTTAGTCAAGATCGCATACGTTGATACTTATTTTAAGTCAAATAGCAATGCGGACAAGTTTTGAGACGCAGAAATCGACTTTCATCCAAACAAGCAATACATCTGAAACGAATTCAAGATTTTTTTTGAAAAGCGACATCGAACGAGCAATCACGTTGCAACAGAATTTTTGAGAAAGTATCGCAAACAAAACAAAATCACAGTCAATCGATTAAGAATTACAATGTCGAACGAATAAGTATGTTTGCTGAACTGAAATTCGAGTTCAGA
Organism: Physcia stellaris; assembly: GCA_018902385.1. Taxonomy (NCBI): domain Eukaryota; kingdom Fungi; phylum Ascomycota; class Lecanoromycetes; order Caliciales; family Physciaceae; genus Physcia; species Physcia stellaris. Next base: position 443,138 of record JABSSW010000030.1, on the reverse strand, counting down.
TTCACGAAAGCAATGAAACTCAACGATTTCCGTGACGAATTACGTTTGGAATTTCGCTGCATGTTTTTTAAGGAAAAAGAAATTTTCACAAAGACGAAATTGCTTGAACGACTCAAGCGTATGAAAAACGTTCAAATTTTGAAAAAAAAAAATTCAAGAGTTTCAAGAAGCGTAAGATCTCGTCCGATATTGACAGCTCTGAAAACGAGAACGAGAAATTCAAGACTGCGAAATTCAAAATAAGAAAATCAAAGATATTAATAAAATCAATCCGAATCACGAATCAGTCAAGTCGAAAAATACTCGAATGTATCGCTGATTCGTCAGCGAATTCAAGAAAATTCAGAACAAAGATAATTGTATAGATTGTGACAAATCAGATCATCAAATCGAAATTTGCACAAACAAAAAGAACAAGATCATTTTCGCTGATCAGGTTTTGAGCAATCAAAAAACTAGTCGATTTGATGATCTTCGTTCAAGTCGCTAAAAAGAAAAAATCTTTGGATTTCGATTTCGATACGTCGTTCTCCTCAGGCATGAGCAAGAATCATGCTAACAAGGAAAGGAAACGGCGCAAGAAGTTTAGAGAACTTGTGATTCGTAAGTGCGTCAAGGCCAAGGTTAACATACAGGGCGAGAACAAGGCCTGGAACGAATCGAGAGCAGTGCTCGATACAGGGGCGGAGGTTAATCTGATAAGTCATGCCTATGCGAAGAAGCTGAATCTCCGTCGCTCTGAAGCTCTAGGCTGTGATGCAATAACAGTTGGCAGTCACCGCTTGAAGACGTATGGCGTCTATTTCGTACAACTCGAAGTGCCAGACGTCAAGGAGACTAGTCGCTTCTTCGAGGAATCGTTCCTGGCCGTGGATCTGGACTGGGATCTAACGTTAGGCATGCCCTGGATACAACTTTCGAGGGCCAAAGTGAATTGGGACGACGGCAGTATCAAGGCTTGGCGCTGCAGGAAGAAGCACCTCATCCCCACCACATGCCGTATCGAGGACATCGAACCAGAACAACTGGCCGAAGACATCATCGATAACGAAGCCGAGGCGTACCTCATGTTCGTACGAGTGTATACTGACAAGCAGTCCGACATGCATGGAGTGCATATTTCAAAACGAGTTCAAATAGAATTTGTCTTGATTGAGATGAAAAAAAAATTCGATGTCAAAATCACTTTTTCGATATTTTGAAAGCGTATGAAGAATTCGATAACGAAAATAAAATTTACGAATTATCGAATCATGACTCAAACGATCATGCTATTGATTTAAAAGAAAACAAAAAATCGTCGCATGAGTCAATTTACTCTCTATTCGAGAATGAGTTTCGAATATTACGTGCTTACATCGAAAAACATTTAACGAACGATTTCATTCGATTTTCACAATTTTCTGCAAAGACGCTCATCTTGTTCGTCAAAAAAAAAAACGATAATTTACGATTATGCGTGAATTACAAAAATCTTAATCTTTTCACGATAAAAAATAAATATTTCCTATCGTTAATCGATGAAAGTTTAAATAGACTCAGCAGAGCCGTCAAGTATACCAGCATTGACTTGACTGCTGCTTACCACCGATTGCGTATCAAGCATGGAGACGAATGGAAGACAGCCTTCCGTACTCGATATGGCCACTTCGAGTATAACGTACTCCCCTTCGGCCTCACTAACGCTCCGGCGACGTTTCAAGGTTTCATCAATAGGATTCTAGCGATTCGTCTCGATATTAACGTCATTGTATATCTGAATGATATAGTAATTTACTCGATGAACGTCGAAATTCATGTCGACGATGTCAAATGAATTCTTGATCGTTTTAAGAAGAATAAACTATACATTGCTTTTGAGAAATGCAAATGATTCGCTGACGAGATAAATTTTCTTGAGTTCGTCGTTTTTTTCAAAGAGATGAAAATGCAAAACAAGAAAATCGAAATTATTCAACAGTGATCAGTATTTCGCAACGTTTTCGACATCATGCAATTTTTCGACATCGCTAATTTTTATCGACGATTCATTAAACATTTCAATAAAATTGCTGAATTTCTGATCGCTATGCTAAAGAAATCACAAGAATTTCGAAAGAATATTCGTAAACGCAAACGAAATCAAAATCGAAATCGCAACAAATCATCGAATATTTACATTTTTTTGATCAGCGAAACATTGAAAGCTTTCAAACAATTTCGCAAAACATTTATCGAAACATCAGTTTTACGTCATTTCGATCTCGAGCGTGTTATTCGAGTCGAAATCGACGCATCCGACAAGATTTTTGAAATCATTTTATGTCAACAAAACGACGAGAATCACGACATTTTGTTGCGTACTTCTCGCGCAAGTTGATTCCGGCCGAATGCCACTACGAGGTCCATGACAAGGAGTTGCTGGCTATTGTGGCCTCGTTCAAGCAATGAAGACACTATTTCGAAAACGCAAAGAAACAAATTCTTGTTCTTATTGATCATCGCAATTTGAAACAATTTATGATCACAACTAAATTGTCGTCACGTCAGATTCGATAAGCTCAAAAACTGAATCGATATAATTTCTTAATCGATTATCGTTTCGATAACAAGAATTTTGTTGACGAACTTTCAAGACGATTTGATCACATGATGATTATTGAGAAAGACGTCGAAAACAATCGTCAAATCTTGAAACAATTGCAAAATCATCGATCGCAAATTCGAAACGTTTCGAGAAAATGCGAATAAATGCGATCAAAATCATGAATGCGATGCATGTTATGAAACGACTCATGAATGCGATGCATAACATGAAGCGTCGATCGCATTTAAATAATTCAACAATCGAATCAATCAGCGTTGTTTCGAGAACATTTGATTCAAAAATTCAAAACGAGATCGAATTTCAATCAGCGTTGCTTCGAGAACATTCGATTCAAAAAACTCAAGAAATTCGAAATACTCGATTGAGCAGAAGTCAAACGTGACATTCATAAAATGAAAAATTTTTGTGTTAAAATCAGCGATTGTATTTGAGTGCGCAATGCATAAAATTCGAATACAAATTGCTTTACGAGAAAAAGCGACATATAACGACGAATCAACATTTTCATTGTTGAATTTCGTTCGTAATTTGATCGTTAAAAATCAATTCGTCTTTGAAATATGTCGAAAATTAACTATTTCGAGAACAGAAACAAACAATTGACAACACAAAAATGAATTTTTGTATTACGACGATGTCGTTTACATTTCAAAAAATTTGCGTGAAAACGTTATTCGTGCACATCACGATAATTCGCTCGTTGATCATTTCGACATCGAACGAACGTTGAAACTGATACGTCGAAAATACTATTGATCGAATCAGAATTTTATCGAAATTCTTGAAATGCGACAGCAAATCAAAAACATTGTAAAACATGCGTCGTCTGCAAACGAAACAAGATTGCACGACACAAATCATACGACGAATTCTTTTTTTTTTTTCGATTTCTGAATTTAAATGAGCTGATCTCTTCATGAATTTCGTGACAAAACTTTCTTCAAGTAGAACGTGAAATGAAACGATCTACGATTCGATTTTAGTGATTGTAAATCGTTTAACGAAAATGATTTATTACATATCAATGATTAAGACGATTTTCGCAAAAAATCTGATCGAAATTTTATTTCGTGAAGTCATTCGATTTCACGATTTTTTTTCGTCAATCGTTATCGACAAAAACTTCATTTTCACATTCAAGTACAACGATGCGCTGTGTTACGTCTTGAAAATCAAGCGTAAATTGTCAATCGTTTTTCATTTTCAAATCGATGAACAGATCGAGCGAATGAACAACGTCATGAAACAATTTTTTCGCGTCTTCGTCAATTTCGAGCAAAATGACTGAATAAAGTTGTTGTTCATGATCGAGTTCGTTTACAACAACAGCAAGCACGCATTCACAGACATTTCTTCGTTCGAAATCATGTTTGAATATTCGTTTCGCATGTTTTTCGAAAAAACATGAAACAAGAAAGTTAAATTCAAATTCGCAAAGAAACACGCTGAACATTTAATTGAATTATTTCGAATATTGAAAAACAATCTATTCGTGACACAACAACAGCAAACGATGTACAAGAACGAATGCACGAAATCAATGTCATACAACGTCGAAGATTACGTGAATCTGAACGATAAAAACATCAAGATTAAACGAAACAAGAAGTTGAAATGGAAATTCTTTGAATCATTTCAGATTTTAGAAACTATAGAGAATCAAATTTATCGTTTAAATTTATTCAAACGTTGACGCATTCACGACGTCTTTCACGTTTTTCTTTTAGAGAAATTCAATGCTAAGAAGAAAAGAAAGCATACGTCACATTTTTCTGAATTTTCGTATCAAGTTGAAAATATTGAACTCGACGAGAACATGAAAATGAAAATCACGAAGAAGTTTTATGAAGTCGAAATCATTAAAGACAGCAAAATCTTCAAGACAAATGAGATTTCAAACAAGTTTTACAGCGAATTCGGTCTTTATTATTTGATAAAGTGAGAAAATTATGAGAACGCGATTTGGAAATTTGCATCGTTTGTCAAACATCTTCGAAAAATTTTGCGACAATTTCACAACGAAAATTCAAAAAAATTTGATGTCAATAAGAAAACAAATCATCGAAAATCACGAAAGAAATGAATTGAAATACTTATTGCATGTTAACATATTTTCGTTTTCAAAAATTCTGTGTGCTATTTACTGTCTAAAATTTACGACGCATGAAAAGCTGAATCGTGTCAAAAACATTTTCAGAAATTGTTGCTCGATTTGATCGAGCGATGAGTCGTCAATAAGAAATGTGAAATGAAATAAGAAAGAATTTCGAAAATTTGAATATCAACGCGATCGCGACTAATGAGCGTTTATCGCGTTACACATTTTTTCATGATATCGATGCTGATATTCGAAATAAAAAGAGAAAAAGATGAAAAGATGTTCGAATTCAAAATTTTTTTGTCAACAAATCAGCTGTCAATCATCATATCGAAAATTGTGAATGATACGAAATCAAACACTCGATCATGAAAACAGCAAACAGTTAATTCATCAAATTATGTTTTTTAAATCATTCAAAAGATGTTTTCTCAAATTTTTAACGCAGACTGACTATTGAATTCGAACAAAAATATTTCGAAATGCGAAAATCACGATCATAGTGATTTTTCAAGTCAAATCGCAAAATCAAGACAAACAAGACACGTCAAAACAAACAAAATACGTCAAAGTTTTTGCTAGCATGTTGGTCTCAAAAGATTTCGATATTTAGAAAAAAACGTATGTAAAAGATAAAAGTTCAGAATTTTCGGAAATGCGGTTCGCATTTCGTCAAGCAATTCGATTATCGAAGTTCGAATGACTTCGGAAAAAATCAGTCTCAATCATTTTACAATTCGATCAACGATAAATTCAACAAGCTCATATTGTCAATCGAAGCCGCCCGGATTCGTACGATTGAATAAATAGAATGTGAATAAAAAGCAGCTGCAGAACGTAGTTTGTTTTGTAGCGATTAATAAATCAATATATTACATTTCAAGCTATACATTTCTGATGTCAATAATTCATTAGACTATACTATTTCTAGTACGAGTTTTACGCTAATTTCGCGAATTTGATTTTTAATTTCTTCATATTGTCAAGCGTTTGTTGTTTCGATTTTTGCGTTTTATTCATTTTTTTGTGAATCGAGAATTCGATATAACGATTCAAAATTGTTTTTTCTGATTGTTCGTCGATTTGATCAAATGACTTTTTATTGTTATAATTATTTGACGTTTTGCGTTTGAATTTTTTTAATTTTTTTGAAAATTTGTTGATAATAAATTTATTTTTTACAATGACGTTTTGTCATTCGTTAAAATCAACAGAAATCAGTTCGTAATGATGATTATTGTATATATAACATTAATTTTTCTTTCAATTTTTGCACGATTTTTCAATACAGTTGTATTTCGAAATGAATTGAGTTTTGAAATCACTCGATTGCGTTTTTTTGATTCGATCGATTTTTTTGCGATTTTTTCGATTTGTAATTGAATTTTCATTTGAACGATTGACATTTGCACGAATACAAAAAAAAATTGTTGAGATTTTAATAAAATGTCGTTTTCATTTCTGTGTCATTTCAATACAATTTGAACAACAAATTTTTTTTTTCTTTGTTTCAATACAAATTGCGACAAAAACAAGATGTTTCATTTTACATAACGTCTAATCGTAATCGTCGTTTTTTCGTTTTTCGTCTGTTTAAATCACGATAAAAAAATTTTATCGTGCAAATGATAAAATTGATGTTCAACATCATTGACGTATTTTTTTACAAATTGAGAAATCGTTTTGATTACATTCAAATAATTGAAAATTTCGTCATTTTTAATAACACGAACGAAAGTATTGTCATCGATTTTGATTTTCTCGAAATAAACAATTCAAATGAAAATGTATTTAATATCAACAAATTGTTCGTTTTCGTTTTCATTATTCAATTGAATTATCGTTTTTTTTCTTTGTGAACGAACAAACGTGAAAAGTGTTTTTTCGTTTTCGAAAAATAATTTAACGAAATCGTTTAAACTTTTTTTTTTTCGTTGTTTGAATTTTTTTCTTGTTGAACAATTGCGCGATTTGTAATTGTTTTTGTTGTTTTGCAATTTGACGTTTAAAAATAAACATTTTCGAATTTTTTTTTGCGTGTTTTTTTTTCGTTTTCGACAAACGTTTTCGAAAAAACGTTTGCGAATGATCGCGTTTTTTTTTGATTCAAAAATTTTTGCATAAATTTTTGTACATCATTTTCGCAATCGTCGATATCGAAAAAAAAAAAAATCGCGAATTTCGATTTCGCGTTGATTTGTTTGAATTGCGATTTTTTTCGACGACGTTTTCTTGACGAAAATTTTTTTTTTTGATTTTTGACAGTTTTTTCGTTTTTTCGAGTTTGTACGAAAATCTGATTAAATGTTCGATGACGTTTTGTCATGACAACAAAACGAAAAAAACAATAAAATTACAAAAAACGACGAAAAAATATCAAAAAAATAAAAAGTGTTCGAAACATCAAAAGCAACAATAATATCACAATCACGAAATCAAAATCGAATTGCGCAGAAAATAAAAATGTAACATTGATGCAATTTTATTATGTGCGTTCGTTTGATTTTTCATTTGATGCGTTATGTATCAAAACAATGACACGTCACGCGTTATTCGCGAATTGATCAGTGAGAAAAAATCTACATCAAAAATCACAATTAAACGAGATATATTGAGCTTCAATTGGCCTGCAATTGGTCGTGGTTGGCAATTATGACATTTTGCCAGAATTTTTCATGATTTTGATGGGGGACTCGACGGACTAGCGGCACTTTCTGGATCCAGCACAGATTTACGAAATCGACGATATCCGTACGGGCCTTGGGGCCGACTAACTGACGTCGCTGCACATGCAATCACTTGCTCGTGATCTAGATATCCTCAATTATACCTGCGTTCGATCTTTAAGGTAAGAAACCATGGAATTCGCACCCTACCAGGACACAACCCCCGAAGCCAATAGAGCTCTCTCACCCCCTCCGCGCCGCTCCAGCTCTCGCTCCCCTCATCCGAGATCTCCAACATCTCAAAACCGAGCAGGCCCAAACCCCCTCTCATCTGCAACCTTGCCTCCTCCAAGTCATTTCAGCGATGAAGCTCAGACCAGCGGTGGGTTCGGTGCCGGAGACGTCGAGGGTGGAAGACTCAACGTCAATCTCTTCGAAACCAGCCTGCCGATAAGACTGGACTATGAAGCAATGCTGGCATATCTCTTGTTACCGCCGGCAGGAGGGGTGTTCCTACTGGTGACGGAGCACAAGAGTGATTATGTTAGGTAAGTTGAGGTCGCCAACGAGTTCGTGCGTAGAGACTGCCAGTGACAGTCAGCGTCGAGAAGCTAGGACGGGAGGATCAATGATCACTTACGTTTTCACAGATTCCACGCCTGGCAATCAAGCCTCCTCTTCGCCGCTATTTTCGTAAGCTACCATACTCTTTCTTTTTGTTTTCCTCCTTCAGCACATCCGCTGACCTCTCGCCAAGGTCCTCCACCTAATTTTCGCTTGGTCCTCCGTCCTTTCCTGGATATTATTAGTCATCGACCTCGGCCTCATCGGCTTCTTGACATGGCGCGCATACAAAGACGCGGACATGCTTGATCGATTCGAGGTTCCATTCTTTGGGCGCTTGGCAACATCCTTTGTGGATTCTGAGTGAGATGGCTGTATGAGACGATGGGTGGCTTTTGGCGTTTGGACTAGATACCCAGGAGTTGGATTCAGCGCAGTTGTAAAAGCACTGTTGTTTAATCGGACAACACTATTCTTTTTCCTGAAGTGCGCTGGTCACAAGGCACATCCCAGTCAGTTTGTCGTGAACAATTCCCAATTTCAATAAATCCCCGACGGAAAACTAGAGTGTAATCTATCTCATTCAATGTTTGGGCAGTCGAAATTAGGGAATCGACAGAAGAAGATCTGTAACGGAGGTTGGTACAATAGAGGTCAGTCATGCGGTATTTCAGGATTAATAGGCAGGATGTTGAACATCAACTGCAACTCACGTACTGGACGCCATCTGATCGGAGTGTAGGGAGAGTAATGTACGTTACGACTGTATTCTCCAATATTGACTGAGCTGACCAGAGTATGTTGAACAAAGCAGTATTCTACACTCGGCAACACCCTGACGTCCTATCGCTACACCCAACCCCCAATGATCGCTTGCAAGTCGAACAATTTCCCAAGTTCCCCCAAAACTTACCAGGATCTCCCTCCAGCCCCTCCTTACAATGGCTGCAAGTAGTTGCTTGGTACTAAACCTGGACGGCCGCTGTTGCCTGTGACCTCAGCCTCCCACCAGCCATCATCCTGGAATCTGAGTACAGCGAGGATATCTCCTTTGGCGAAGCTTAGCTCCTCCGGAATTGCGGCACGGTACAGATACATAGCTCGTGCTGGAGAATACATTAGTATTGACATTCGAGGCATAAAAAGCATCGAAGCGCAAAGCTTACCGAACTGTAGGATCGGCCGTCCATCCTTGGTAAATTGCCTGCCATCCGACACGCTTTTGCTTCTATCTCTAATGGCAGGATCCTGTATTCCACCGTCGCTTCCAGGTTGGCTTTGCCCGCCATAGTAGGTCATCGGTCTCGCATTTGTATTGCCTCTGGCTCTCTGGTTTATGGTTTGGCCTCGGTCCGAGAGCTGTAATGCCATACCGCCACCACCACTGCTGCTTGGTCTCTCCTGTCGGGCATACTGTGGTTGTGGGGATACTGCTCGTGGATTATCGCCTGGCGAGCCCTGCCGAGAATATCGGCCACTGCCATTTGCATAGCCAGGCTTGATAGGACTGGTGCCCGGCGAATTGTGGCGCGAGTACTGCCCACTATTACCGCCTGCATATCCTTGTTTGGTCGGGCTGCTGCTCGGTGTTTGACGATTCGAATGGTACGGGTTCGGGCTAATGCTACGGTTATAGTTCCCTTGACCTTGGCTCTGTGAGGTACTGAATCCTGGTCTTGGACTCGTGCTTCTCATCGGCAACGGTGAAGCTGCACGGGGAACATCTCCACTGCCGCGTGTGCCCGGCCTTGAAGAGCCATACATTTCTTGGTTCTTGCCAACGTACCGCTGCGTAGCCTGTTTCATTTGCGCCGAAGTAAACGCAGGCTGCGGTAAATCTAAGCGTTTGACGGGCGGGTCATTATAAGATGGAGGGGGAGTGCCACGCTGGGCTGCGGCGATGTCGCTGTTCTGGCGCGATGACGGCCCCATGCCAGGGGCTGGAGATGAAATTCCATGATAGCGGTCTGCCGACATCCGAATTGAGGACTGCTTGCCAAGGCCTTTTAAATCTGCAAGAGCTTGAGCAATTGGATCGAGCTCTTTTGTTGGAGAAGACAAATTACTGGGCGTGGGCTTGCTGCGGTGCGCATCCGGCGAAGCAACATCGAATACATTGTTGCCGACATTCAGCTGGAAGTTTGCGCGAGGGTCGACTGGCTCTGGACTACCGGACTGAGCATCACGGAATCTCAAATAGTTACCGCCTTGACCGTGGCCACGTGCTGGGCCCGACGAGATGCTATCAGGATTTCGGCCTGCAGAAGCGCCATATCTAATGCGGGCGTCTGGCGGCGCGATTACCGGGGGTTCTTTCTCATGCTTGCTCTTCCTCCGGAAAGGGCTATTGCTGAAGAAACCACTTCGCTTCTTCTGAACCTGCTTCGAGGGGCTCATTGCCGGTGCCGCTGACACAGTGTTCTGCTTAGAAGGAGACTGTTTGCCGCTCACAGGCTCTGCGCTAGAGAAGGATGTCGGGTTTGAGTATTCGCTTTGAGAATCACGACTTGATGGCCTCATTGGACTTGCCGCAGATGAGCGATCTGAAGGTGGGGCCGTACGGCAGAACATAGTCATGCCATCTGTGGGATACTCATTATGGGGCACTTTAACAAATTCTTCAGTCTGACCATGCTGGAGCTGTGCTTGACTCTGAGCTTGCCGGCGGTAATCGATTTGTGGAGGAGGACCCTGCATTCCTTTCTGTGGAGTCAGAGTAGTCTCGCGACTCGGTGGCGTTTGCGCTTCGTGGTGGCCCATTCGCATCGCTAGCTCGGACTGAGGGTCGTGATGGGACTCAAATACTGAAGGCTGCGGAGAAGAGCTTCGAAAGGCTGGATTGATGGTTCGCTGGAATTGCGCAACGGAATAGGCCTCGTCGTCGGAAGCTTCGGAGGCAGTGTCATTGACATCTCCTCGGCAGAAATTGATGTATCTAGGCGGATCAGGTATCTCTTGACCGGTGCCCTTTTCCTGGATGAAGCTAGTAATATCCTTTTCCACCTCGCAACTCTCCAGCGATATTCTAATCTTCTCACAAGACTTGCAGATGATCAGCAACCGCGATTAAGATTAGAGGGCGCACTTACACCATCGTCACTGACACAGACAGTAGAGGCGATATTAGCAAAAGTCCAAAGGCTGCTTTTGGAGAAATCAAGTCTCTCTTCTTCCAGATCTTGAAATTTCTATGCACACGTTTAGCCAAGAACTCCTCAAAAGTGGGGGTGAACGAACATCACAGGCTGCTTTCCAGTCTCTATTCCATCGGCCCGTTGTTTCTTCTAAAGCTTTAACCGCCGCTTCATATTCGTTGCTAGTCGAAGCTAGCTGTATCTGTGTCTTTTCCATTTTGGCTTTGTTCTTTCGTTCTTCTTGGCCCATCACCATGTGACCCTGCGCTAGATATCCCTTGATTTTCAAGCAGTCCTGCTCATAGCGGTCACGCGACTGTTCTTATTCAGTACGAGCCGACTAGAAAAAACCAAAACTCCCCACCTTGTTGACCGATTGCGTTTGCTGCACTTTTAGCTTGAATAGCTTTTCTATCCCGTTCTGCACGATTTTCCTGCGCTCTTTCATTCCTCCAGAAAAAGCGGCCAAAGGCTCTTCCAGCTCGCTCTTCATTTGTGCTGCAATGGCCTGATGGGATTTGCCCATGGACTCAACCTCCCCACGCATGACATCGAGTGAAGCTCGTAGAGTACCCGCTTCTGTAGATCCTAGAGGCTTGCGACATAGTGCGATTAATTTGCGTGAGTATTCTTCCTCGATAGCAGCGCGACCTAAAAAAATCAATCGCCGGATAGGTGCACCTCAGCCAGTGAAGCATTACCGTTGTAGAACGCTTTTAACTCGTCGCATGTGACTTTCGCGCTATGCATGCGCTCGAGGAGTGGTTGAACGCCAGCATCTTCTTTGCCCCAGAAATTATTTGCAACTGTTGATGGTCAGCTTCCGTCATCTCCCTCATTGTGACTTGACATACAGGAAAGCGATACACTTGGTCCATCAGCGACCGTTCCCGGCATACCTGGGGCAGCGCGACGTTTTAACGTCGTCCAATGAGTGTGTTGGGATATCTTAATAGCACAGTACAGAACCCTGAATTAGATTTTGTGTGCTTCCAGCGAAGTCGTCAACTGTTAGGTACTCGTAAAGCTGGTATAGTTTATATGCGGACGTTCTCACTCGGAAGTTAAACAGCGGCTGTTGGGGAGACAACGGGCGGTCCGTCGTATGACCGAAGCAAGCCGGGATCTAGTCTCGATCGAGAAGATGAGGCTCAAGCTATGCACCACTTCATGTTGAAAGCCTCGAGATTCCGCTCTATAATTCATGTAATCCACTCAAGACGTCGCATCATCCCTCCCGCTCACAATTTCACGTAATTCGGTCTAAAGCATAACGCTGAAGTTCCCACCACCTTCCCATCCGCCCTCTTTGCGCGGGTGTTACGAATGGTCGCGTATCTCAGATGACCTTCCCTTCCCCTCACCCTTCTGCTCAAAACTCCGTTACTTCGAATGCGACAAAGAGCTCCGGCGTACGACCATTGACTAGAACTCAGCACTCGGCTTGGGGTCTTCCTGGCTCGGTCGCTGGGGCCGGCCGAGGTTTGACTCCTCTGTCCACAGACCTTAACTCTGAGTCTCCCAATCGTTCTCGAAACCCCCCTTCCGCCTCACCATTCCTACCTAGCTTTTCCTCCATCGTGAATTCCTCGCCTGGCACGGGGCAAGGCCGTAATAGCTTGTCTACTACGACATCCTATACTTCGCCATTTCCACCCTTACAAACTGGATCGCAGCAAGCCAGCAATAATCAGCAGATCTTATCCCCCAGAACTAAAACGGTCACATCGTCTTCACAGTCAGGGTTGGTGTCGTTTACCGCGGCGCCGGCGACCGCAAGTCAAGGAGGTGGGGGTGGAGGGGGCTCTCGTAGCTTAACATTTTCGCCCTCACTTACACAACCGAGTCTTAGCTCCCCCACCTCTAACACATTCGAGCGGTCGGCATTCACTGGCTCAGGGTCGTCTTCAGCTGTATCTAGCTCATCCTCTGTGTCCAAGATTGTTGTTACTCAAGTTTTCCTGCTCCTTGGATCCATCACCGAAAAAGAAGGCAAAGTGAAGTGGGAGTCTCAAGCAGAAGCAATACATAAGGTGAAATGCACCAAGCCTCACGCTTGACCAAGTATTCTAGCTAATTCGAGAACAGCTCGTCGAATCCCACGGCATGGAGGTCTTCTCAAAATACTTTCGCCGACTGCTTGTTGGCAATTCTCCACAAATTTTCAACGGTATCAATCGCAATGTAGAGAACCCGGCCAACTACCAGCTCCTTGTTCAAGAGATGGACAAAATCACACAAGACCTTGAACAAGCGCCTAGAATCGCTGAGATTATTGATTCTTCCGAGGGAGATATCTTTAAAGATTTCGATCTCGCTGCCTTTATGGATCACTTTAAATTAGACTCGATCGCCAAAACCTTACTTGCTTCAGCTTTTCGACATGTCACAAAACCAGATTTACGCAAAAAAGGTATGCTTACTTCAATGTCATTATCAAGTGGGTTTAAGACTGATCAGAGTAGCGGGCGACATCCTTGTTCAAAATATTACATCACTTATTCAACGCTTTGGTAATACTAAGAATGATGATTTTGACGTCTCTCCATCCCTACTTGCCACAGCTGCTTTCAAATTCCTGCAAGATGCACCGCCAGAGTCTCGAACTGAGACAGTCAAGAGTCAAGTTCAATATGCGCTTGCCCTACGATACTCGAAGCTGCAGCTTCAGCTACCATCGATAATACGTTCAGCTCTGACTCTCGCCGAACTACTTGAGACGAGTTACGATTTGGCCAAGGAAATTCAGCATCGTGGACCTCGTGTGACGGCCAACCTCGATGCAGCAAAAGACGTCGTCTTAGAGTCGCCAAATATCGATGAGATGCAAGTTGCTGGGGCTTTGTTATTCATGATTCTGACGCCAGATTTCCGCCAGTATTCACCAGCCGTCTTCGTGTCTGCAGTCCGTGAATGTGTACCTAAAGAGTTCGATTGGGCTAGAACTGTCCGAGAATTTGATATCAAGGGACTTTGGATCGATCCTGAGCCGTTCTTGGTGCTCTTCACCGCACTGCTCCCGATAGCGCAACAGGATACCCGCTTCGATATCCAAATGCTGTGGAGTGGCCGATGGCAGCACCCGCTCACCCAGATCTCGTTCGTCCTAGCATTTCTCTCGCTCCCCGCCACAGAGCTTGACGCAACGACCATTCCTAACCTCCGCCAGGCTTATGATCCTATCGAGTATCTAAATGCACCCGAGGAGGTTACTAAGCACATTGAAGATGCAAGGAAGGACACCGTCATATCCGTCGACGCTGTATCTGCACTGTTCGAGCTTGCAGACGAGCCATCGTGTGCAGAGGCGGTAGGCGTAGCTCTTCGTGTTATCGAAACGAAAAGAGCCTTTTTTATGCGCAGCGGCCGGGACCCCGAAGCCTTGGAACACAACTCAGCAAAATGTGATGCCTAAGTTACTGATGTTCTTCCTCACAAAGCAATTACCGGAGTATCACTATGTCTTGCATTCTTTGTGGACGCAAGATCGAAGTTGGGTGGCCGTGAGACTTGTGGAGGTTCATGGCGATGATCCGTTAAAGCTACCTACCATACTTGAGATTGCACAGGAACAGGACTGGATGGACGATCTCTCAACCATGTCTAATGCCTTGGGAATTGACCTCATAGCCCTAGCCCACCGAAAAGGAGAATTTGACATCGAGGCTTGGATCGAAGACAAGTTGTCTAGGCTTGGCGTTGATTTCGCAAACGCTTTGTCAAGGTTTCTGCAGATCAAGGCAGAAGATGAGATGCGCACCGACAAGGGCGTTCAAGACGGCCCAAGAACCGTTAATCTGGCCGTGAAGACGGTCAGCGTCATGCTTGACACTTTAGATCACCATGCAAGCCCCGGATCCGAGGAGCTTGTCAGTTTGCAGCGGGCTTGTATACAAGCATTTCCAAGGCTTATCAATTATGGCCAAGGATTCGATGAGATTATCGAGGCTAACGGATCAGAAAGCAATCGGCTATCACCAGAAGCAGATGCTGAGATGCAGCATCGTTACAGGGACATGTACAGTGGAGAGACTTCCTTCCGAGAGGTCATCAAGGTCTTGCAGGAGTGTAAGATGTCCGATGATGCAGGTCGTCAGGATTTATTTGCTTGCATGATACACGGTCTCTTCGACGAATTCATATGCTTTGGTGAATACCCGGACAGCCCACTGCAGACAACGGCCCAGCTGTTTGGTGGGATTATCAGATGCGGTCTTCTTTCAGACCTGGCATTACGCGTTGCCCTGGGAATGATCTTCGAAGCAGTCAGGTATCCGCAGGACTCACCTATGTACAGATTCGGAGTACTTGCCTTACACACCTTTTCAGATCGTCTGCCGGAGTGGCCTTTGTATTGCAGAATGCTTGCCCAAGTAGCTTCGCTCCAAGACACAGATGCTTACGACAAGATTTTACAAGTCATCAATACTGATGGTGCAGCTACAAACCCCAATGCAGAAACCAACGGCATTAATGGCGTATCTGATGGACTGGGCATGGCAAACGGTGATTTCGATGAATTCCTGTCACCGGACACAAACGTTCCTTTCAGATCCATCCACGTAGACGCGGCATCATCAAGCGACTTCGCCGAGAAGCCAGACGAAGAGACCCAGGAAAAAGTCATCTTCTTCTTTAACAATGTCTCCGAGCAGAATTTAAGTACGAAGATCAGAGACTTGCAAAAGGCTTTGAAGCAAGAACATATACAGTGGTTCGCGAGGATGCTGGTCGAAGAGCGCGCAAAGCTCGAGCCAAATCTTCAACAACTCTACCTCGATTTTCTCAATCTATTAGGGATGAAGACACTTTGGGCTGAAGTACTCCGAGAGACCTACGTTAGTGTCCAGAAGATGTTAAATGCAGAAAGCACCATGACCTCTCTCAACGAGCGTAAATATCTCAAAAGCTTAGCAACATGGCTGGGGTCTCTAACGATAGCTCGTGACAAGCCGATCAAGCACAAGAACATCTCATTTATCGAGTTGCTGCTTGAAGGCTTCGAGACAGAGAGGCTACTAATTGTGATTCCATTCACGTGTAGTGTCCTAGCTCAAGCTGCTAAATCGGTTGTCTTCAAGCCGCCTAACCCTTGGATTGTGGAGATTCTTCGCTTTCTTCATGAAATCTACAACGATGCAGACCTCAAGCTTAACCAGAAATTTGAGATCGAAGTCTTATTGAACGATTTCGGAATCGAGCGAGAGTCTGTTGATCCGTCGGCATATCTCAAGGACCGCCCTGCTAGGATTGAACAACCGCCTAATGCCATTTTGCCCGATGAACTTGAGGGGTTCGGCGACCTCACCCTTGGAGTTGGGATAAATAGGCCTGTCCGTAATGCGAGATTTTCCCCTAGTGCAATCGCCGCAACCTTGCCTGACTTCGAGCCTTTGCTGGTCTTCCCCCCAGCTTCAGGCAGCGTTGTGAATCAAAATCGGCTGCGCCAAATGGTAAATGGTGCAATTCGACGTGCTGTCCTGGAAATCATAGCGCCCGTGGTAGAACGCTCAGTCACGATCGCTACTATAGCTACGCAAAATTTGATTCGCAAAGACTTTGCATTGGAATCCGATGAAGATCGCGTGCGCAAGGCCTCGTGGCAAATGGCCGAGCAACTCTCCGGCAGCCTTGCTCTAGTAACATGCAAGGAGCCGCTCAGGATGAGCATGAACAATTATATCCGGGCGGCTCAGCTGGAGATGCCAGACCCCGGCATCTTCCCTGAAGGAGCGATCTTGATGTGTGTCAACGACAATCTCGACACGGCATGCCGCATCGTTGAACAGCAGGCTGAGGAACGTTCGACAGCAGAGATTGAAGCTTGCATCGAGGATGAGATCATCAAGCGAAGGCAGTACAGATCCGAGCATGGTAACGAGCCGTATAGAGACGGGCCATATAACAGATGGACGGCATACATACCGGATCCTTTCAAGCAAACCATTGGGGGTCTGAATCAAGAACAGATGGACATCTATCTGAAATTCGCTCGTCAATCGCGAGGACCTGCTAACCACACACAAACCTCATCAGCGGACAGTGGAAGACAATTGCCAGATGTCCTACAGGATGCTTTTTCCACGGTGCCCAATATTCCAACCCCAGCGGACCGACCAGCTATGTCGCAACAGTCAATACAGCTACATCCGCAAGCAGGGCGTATGCTTCCCCCTCAACTGCCAAACGCTATTGCTCAACATCAGACCAATGGGTTTCTCGACCCTAGGATGGCGCACGATAGAATCCGGAATATCATGGCTGATATACTGCACTTGGCAAAGGATGCATCAGAGAGATCTGCGAAAGATCTAAGCCGGGATAGCCCTATTCTGACTCTAACCAACCAGTTGTGGGATGTTCTACTCGCTTCTCCCGAGCGCGAGACATTGACCGTCTTGAGCGCTGAAATGATTTGCGTGGCAATGAATGAGGATGGAAAGACTGCCTTCGAACTCGAAGTGCTGGCGTATATCCTCGAAAAGCTCTGCCAGTTATCTCCGACAACCTACAAGGAGGTTTTTGTCCAGTTCACGAACCAGGACGATGAGAAGATCCTCAATGTTCCGGTCACCGTTGCGCTCTTGCAGGTGGGTCTGATGGACTTTAGGCAAGTGGACCTTATGATTTCGAAGCAGCTTCACGATCGACGACCTGCCGCTATCGATTTTCTCTCCGATATCCTGGATGCGTCGTTATTAAACGAACGCCCGATCGCCTTAAGAGCAGACTTTGCTAATAGTCTCGGAGCCCTTGGGCAATGGATCTGCCAGCAACCTGGATTGCAGAAGGGTGATGACCTAGTCTCAAAATTATGGGAATGGGGAATGCAAGAGGCGGTTGAACGCAGGATCGACGAGAGAGCTTTCATTCGCCAATCGCAGCTGCGGTATATTTTCGAAGAATGGTGGACTCTGTGCGATGATCCCTATCCAAGTGAGAAATTGCTCAATGCGTTCATATCACAGTTACACCATAAGCAGCTACTTAATTCCCAAGAAGACATGGCTCATTTCTTGAGACTATGCATCGAGTCATGCGTGGAGCACTACGAGCAAGAAGAGCTTGGAGCGCAGACTAACGAAGGAATGTTCCTCACTGATAGCCTTGCGAAGCTTGTCGTCTTCCTCGTTTTGAATCAAGGCGAAGCCTATGGTGCAGTCAAAGCGGACAAAGCTGCATATATGGATTCCATCCTGTCGATCATTGTTCTCATACTCAACAATCATCACATTATGCGTGGAGAACAATTCAATCAACGGGTCTTCTTCCGTCTCTTCTCGAGTATCATGTGTGAATGGCACGATCTCGGATGGGAGAATTATGCTCAAGATCGGGACATGATCTTAGTATTTGCTGAGAACTTGCTTGCTGTTGAACCGCGCCACATTCCTAGTTTCACCTACAGCTGGCTCATACTCATCTCACACCGACTCTTCATGCCGGCTTTGCTTAAGCTCCCTGACGATGAGGTAGTTTAGCCCTCACTCGATTAGAACTCTACTGACAAGGCGTTAGGGATGGGGGCCCTTTGCTAGCATCATGGAAGCTGCATTATCCTACGTCAGCGAACTGCTCAAGCAAACCACAATCGCACCTCTTGCCAAAGATCTTTACCGTGGTGTCCTCAGAATCCTAGTCGTCCTTCATCACGATTTTCCAGAGTTCTTGGCCGAGAATCATTATCGTCTTTGCAATATCATCCCGGCCCACTGTAGTCAGCTCCGTAACCTAGTTCTCAGTGCATACCCATCTTCGATGCCGGTTCTTCCTGATCCCTTTGCGGGAGGCTTGAAAGTGGATCGTCTCGAGGGAATTCGAGATCCGCCTAAGGTCGCTGGAGATACGATTAAGCCTCTACTAAGGACAAACCTGAAAGAAGTGATCGACCGTGCCTTGAGGACTGGTGACACTCAAGAAAGTAGCATCAGCCGGATCATTCACGCTGTACATGCACCGGCGGTCAATGTTTCCTTAATTCACTCGGTGGTTTTGTACATTGGTGGTAATGCAGTATCAAGTGCTCTGCAGAAGGGTGGACCAGCATTTGCCGACGATTCAGCTCCCATGCTCCTGCTAGCAAAGCTGTGCAAACAGCTACAACCAGAAGCCCGCTACTATCTGCTTGGCGCCGTTGCTGATCAACTTCGCTACCCGAACAGCCATACCCAGTTCTTCAGTCACGCCCTTCTTAATCTCTTCCTTAGTGATTTAACCGATCACCAACAAGCCACCCAACAAGTTACACGGGTCCTGCTGGAGCGAATGTTTGTGCAACGGCCTCATCCTTGGGGGCTTGTCATCACCCTCATGGAGCTCCTCAAAAACCCCCTTTATACCTTTTGGGAACTACCGTTCGTCAAGGCCGCACCTCAGGTAGGCCACTTCCCAGTATTTGAGTTTGCCAAATGGGGCGCTAACTGTGGATGTCAGATCAAGAGCATGTTTGCGGTATTATTCCAGCACATACAACAGAGCCCACGTGCTCTGGCCTGAGCATATACATATAATGGGTGGAGAGACGTCTACATTGATCATTGCGTAACATAATCTAAGAAAGGCGCATAACGACATAAAGGGCTCGGATTGCCAGTACGGATACGGCGTTACTCTGTAGCCCACAAGAGGAATTCGTTGGGTCTCAAAAAGGCAAGGAGTCTCATGATCTTTCTACTCATATCTAGACGGTGAAGTCAGGGAATGGGGGAGAAGGAGTTGAAAATTTTTTTTGCTTATGCTTAACGCTTCTAATTTCAACTAGCACTGAAGGTGCCCGTTGGCTTTAAACGCGATCGTCATCACTTATGCTTATGTTTGTATCATAGAATTGAGAAATTCGAGATGTGTATAGTAGGGCAATTCAAGTCGCTTTAGTACAGATATAATGTATCTGGCACTTCTGATGCACGTTGTGGTTCCATGGAAATTGTGTGTGATTTTGACTACACAACAGCCAAGGTACCGTCACCAATGTCCGAAATGAACAAACGCTAGTCTTGTGCTATGATAATATTTCCAGCATACAAAGTTTCGGTTGTTGATACGTGTATGAGAATCGGTGCCGCTGGGGAAAGATGAGACTTTGTGAAGGGAAGAGTGATCACGGGGCTTGAGACTTGGGATTCTGATGGATAAGCAAGACATGGTAAGAGAACTAGAATATGCCCGTGATAGTACGCAACATATAAAGTAGGCTCATCTTTAGAGCCAAATTATTACAACCTGCCTCTCCACCCCCCCCCGCGGCCCCCATCGTTTGTGAACCGAGGTCTCGAATACATATCGCAACTGCCCACTCTTACTTCTACCATGGGACAAACAAGTAACAGCGAGAGAATTTTGGGAGAAACAAATACTTGCTAGCTGAGGAAACGGACCTCGCAGACCTAGGAGAGCTGGGGGGAATTCATGAGAAGGAAGGGCCAGAGGAGGAAGTAGCTACCTCTGACGAGGGAGAGCCGGCCCAAAAGAGGGAGAGCGAGGTAGAGAGCCAGGCGGAGTGGCAGCGCCGGACGAGGCACCGGAATCAGCCAGAGACCCAGATCCAGAGCGAGATGCTCGAGTTGGCGGAGAATGAGCACTATAGCGAGGGCCTCGGGCACGCCCTTCGCGCTCACCTCGGCCATGGCGAGCAATGGCACCACGAAAATGACCGCGCGTAATAGCTAACCCAACCTGCTAGGGAGCGAGGACGTTGCGAGATGTTGAGCCAGCGCGACGGCCTCCCGTTAAGTGGCTTTTGACCATGATGGTGATGAAAGAATTGTTAGGTGATATTAGTATTGGGAGACGAAGTTGGGGTACGACGAGATATTTGTGCGCAAGGCAAGGAAGGAAGAGAGGGAGAGGAGAGGAGGAAGCTGAGGTGAGATGAGAGATAAAACTGAAATGGCGGGAGGATGATATGATACATAACAGTACAAAATTCTAGGGGTCGTTGTCTAGGGTTTCTGGTTGAGCACAGAAAAGAGCTAATATCTGAGAAAGCGACCTGGCGAAACCAAATTAGAATAAAGGCAAAAGCGCAGCACGCTAATTCGATAGGAAGCTTCTTTTCCATCACATTTGTTTCGTAAGTGTCGAAGTTTGAAAGGCCATTCAAAGCTTTGCTATCCTTTCGATCACTTCGGGATGCACAGCAGTATCGAAGGGTGGCTGTGGCCTTTCGTACTCTGTACTCCATCTGACGACTTCATGGTGAAGCCAGTCAGAAACAGCTTCTGCTACAGCTCCAGGCTTCTCTAAGGGTAGAGGATGGCCAACGTCATTGATGTCCACACTCTTGACGCGGCCTACAGCAATGCCACCATTTCCTCCATAGCCGGTGCCGATTCGTTTATCGATTTCCTTCGCATAATTCGTTCCAGCAAGGGACTTGCCAGCCCAAATGACCAGCGTAGATGGGAGAATATACGGTAAGTTCCACCACATCTTGAGCACTTCACCACGATAGAAGCCTCGGATGATTGTAGTGTCAATATCATCAGGGCGATTTAAAAGGTCTGGCTCTTCGGGGTACCCTTGAAGAGGAGGGTCTGGCCGCATCATTGTTGCAACCTCCATAGATTTTGGTGTGGTCAAGGTGACGGCATTGGGAGAACCAGCCTTGTTACATTGATCTGCCGATGCTGGTCGCAGATCATATTTCATCACCCGTTCGAAGACCCGTGGATCGAAAGCGGCATAGTAAGGGTT
Source organism: Physcia stellaris (assembly GCA_018902385.1). Taxonomy (NCBI): domain Eukaryota; kingdom Fungi; phylum Ascomycota; class Lecanoromycetes; order Caliciales; family Physciaceae; genus Physcia; species Physcia stellaris. The sequence continues at coordinate 421,394 of JABSSW010000030.1, read as the reverse complement.
TGCACTGAGTCGCTCTCGAGCACCGGCGCGTGATTCCCAGAGGTCTCGACGCTTCGCCATGGCTACTGCCCGATGAGAGCGATCCGTCCCTCTATCGGTCAGATCTTTTGCCCGGATTGCGTAATGCGCAGCGAAAGTCGGCTCCAGAAATACCATCCCAGCGAAGAGTCGAGGATGCATTATCGATAGACCTGCAATAGTCACAGACCCCCACGATTGACCTATCGCCACGAGGGGAGGCGGCATAAGTTCCTGGAAGTGGTTTACCATTTGCATCAAATCCCTCGAACTATCAAACCAGTTTGGCTCATCACCAATTATGTTTTCATTGAGTAGATATGAAGCACCGTGGTGAGCTACATCCATAGCCCATACGGCTCTGATGGGCAAACCACGATTCAAGAGCTCATCATAGAAAGGTTCATATGACTCTTTAGACGAGCCGACGCCGTGGGCCGTGATAATTGAGACGTGCCTAGCGATACACCCCGAGATCTCTTTCGGCACATATTGCTTGATAGCGAGCCTAAGACGGCCGGCTTTCTCTTCCCGAATGCCCCGCCTGAAGCCTCGTATGTGTGATGCTGGGATGACGTGCTCATGTATATTCCAGGATTCCGCAGACATGTCCGTAGCGTGAGCAGGCAGCGACGAGCCCTTATTTTGGATAAAATGAAGACTTGTGCTATTTCCCCTGTATTACAGATTATCGAGGATCGAGGAACATGTCGATCACCCGGTCTTCAACATCTCTGCCCAGCTAATCACCTCCTATGCTACAGCCAGCAGCGGTACATCCCATCTCAAGAGTCAGGTGATCCTTTATCAGAAGCCTACGTGGGTGTGAAAAGGCAGCAGCACTAGACGGAGTGAACGTAAAGGAGTCGAATTTTCACATGCAATTTTCTCTCGATGCGCGGGTGTTGCCGCGTTTGCCGCGTCCAAACGACGTCACTTTGGTCGCCATCCAAATTCTTCCCAACTTCAATGGGGGACTTTCACGCTGTCAGGAGGGTGCGGCAGCTGATACAGGGGGCTGTGGTACGTCTCAAAACCTTAGGACGACGATCGATAGACTCACATTGACTCTACAGGATACTGCCCTTGTCCCAGTCCACGCAGCAGTCTCCAAGCCCGCTCAACGAGCATATCTAGGCACCCTTCTCTTCACCCTTGCGAGCTGCATCCTCATTGCGATATCCAGCATTGCCTATGTAATATTCTACTACAACTTCATCCCTCAGATCGGCGTTGAGCGCGTCATCCATCTCCAATTCGGGTAGAACCAGGAAAAAGCTCCAGTACCGTTGGTAAAAGCATATACTGACATTCTGGTAGTGATGGTCATCCCCACGGCACCGCATCCTTGTCCACCTCCTTAGTCTCAGCGCAGCCTTACGATGTCTCCCTCTACTTACACCTCCCTCGCACGCCATCTAACATTGCCGCTGGTAACTTCATGCTCGATGTCTCTCTCTTTGCTCCTTCTGCAAAAGCTTCAGCTACGTCTTCAAAACTAGATTTCATCACAGCATCATTAAATTCAACCCTTCTAGCCCGCTCTCGTCGCCCAGCAACACTGACCTACGTCTCCCCTCTTGTGGATACCGCCAGCACCCTCAGTGGTATACCGTTTTACGTACTGGGCTGGAAAACCGAAAGTGAGGTCCTAGAGGTACCTATGTTTGAGAGTGTGGAGTTTTCGAAGGGATGGATGAATGTCCCTCGATTTCTCAAGATAGTGGTTGAAGCAGATGAAAAGATGCAATTCTACGAAGTTGGAGTAAAGATCATCGCTAGATTCGGCGGTTTGAGATGGATCATCTATAATCACCGTATTCTTTCTTATCTATTCTTCACTTCTACCTTCTGGGCATGCTCTGTTCTTTCGAGTCTGTTAGCATGGTTTGCGCTGGGATCATTCTTCCCCGGTGATAACGAGGAGCAACCGAAGAAGGAGGGAATCGAGGATAGTGACAAGGCGATCAAGAATGAAGAAGAGCATGACGACCAGTTTGATCCCTTTTCGACAGAGGATTTATCGGATACTAGTCGCTCTTTTCCAACACTCGGAAGGCAGATGCCACTGCATTTCTCAAGCCGAAGGGGTAATCTGATGAAGGGAGAGACCGAAGAAGAGGCGAAAGCAAAGAAAAAAGAAGACGAAGTGATGGCGTCGGCCAACATACAGCCTTTAGGTGCGGAGGCCGATGATGAGGATGATGAGGATGACCAAGGGCTAAGGTCATGGAGGGATTCTGGCATAGGAACTAGCCTTGAGGAAACAGACAGAAAAACCAATATCGCAAGAAGACGAAGGTCGTTATTTGGTAGTGGCAACTGATCAAGCTCTTACAATAAGGCTTACCTTTTTCGATTGACCTTCGTCCTCGAGTACAGCTCGTGAGTATGCCGAGCCAGTTCACTCCAGGGTTAAATCGCTCGCTAGAGCAGAACCTAATCGCAGTCAATCAGGGAAATCCGAAGTAGACTTCCTTCAATGAAACTACTTTTCATCGGCATCAACTCTCTTTCAAGGCTTTAAGATCGTACGCAGAAGAAGAAGATCGCCTAGGTTTGATTAAAACCCCGAGAGAATTAGGAGGGAGAGCGCGATGTTAGATGGCACACCCCATCTCTACTAGCAACTGGCCGATCTAGCCATGAAGATTGCATCTTCCTTCCTCTTTGTTGGTCCACCACATATAAGCAAAGCATCAATATTGGGTGGCTTTACCATACATCACATTGAGATCCCAGTTGCTTTTCGACGTCTCTTTCACCACTAGCTCTTACACTCTAAAAGTATCCATAGTGGCAGTAAATCGTACGAGCATTCATCTCACGGACTATCGAAATCTTCATCTCGTGCGCAAGCTGTGGTTTCCCGGAATATAAGATATAAGAAAAGGAACCATCGTCTCCATACAAGTATTGAATATGGCTGATCAACCACCGTCCGAGAGCCTATTGCCAGAAAGTTTCATACCACCTCGCCCAAGCTCAAGCGTGGTAATTTTATCCCTTCCAAGGTAGCTTTGGTCATTGACTTACATGGTTGACAAATCAAATCTACATACTGCCCACTCGGCTACAGTACATCGCCAGCAGCCACGACATCACCAAACCTTCTGTACCTATGCGGGTCGCCCAAATTCGCAAATTTGTTCGTTTCAAAAATTCCAGCGGCGAAAAGCGATAGATTGGTTTCACTTTCAGCGATATCTTCTCATCTCGCTAGCGGGGCTTGGGCTCACCTCCTATTCCCGACGAACCTACTGAGCAGCTCAAAGGACGGGTTGCGTATGAAGCCGAGGTGAAGCAGCCTTGCAAGTCGGATTACACGACTGGTCGTGATGAAGTGAAGCCGAGTCGAATTGTGGGGACGGTAGGAGGCGGGACGAAAGACGGGACTCGCTTTGTGGAGATGGAGAGCTGGTTCACCGAGAGCGAGAACTTTACTAGTGGTACCTGGACGACTATGACAGCCGGACCGTTATCTCCTAATGTTCAAGTCTCGGCGGAGCTGGCTGATGGCTTCACCAACCTTAGTCGGGTGGCTTAGCTACTTATTGCTAGTCCGCAAGCCTTCTGTGATGTGTTTTGCTAGATTCGGGGCTGCCTTGTTACCGCAGTTTTCCGATTGAATGATAAGGTGCATGGTAATTCAACGTACCTTTGTTTCCATTACTCCCGCTATTGTCTTAGAGGTGAATTGGTGGTCAAGTGAACAATCTTGCTATTGTTAGTTCAACACAACACTAAAGACGACAATAGGTATTCTATCCACAATACTATTGACCGACTGTATTCTGGCTGGCCTATTGTCGCGTCGTTAGCGTTCTATCAGTCGTCAAGATGGGAGTATATATATCTTCCTTTTCTCCCTTCGATTCTTGATTCTCGTTGGCTTCCTATCAAAATTTCTGCATCATCCGCTCCATATTTTCAAAGGTTTCGGTATACAAACGCAGCTGGACTGCCTATTCATCGACCTCGGAATCACTTGCCTTCTTCTCTGCACACTCTCGGCCAATTTCACCCTCGATCTGGCAGCTGGCCTGCATCCCCAACCCCTAACAAGTTACTCGTTCCCGACAACGCTTTCCTTCCAGCCCAATTCAGCATGTCGCCGCGCCAAACCCGCTCTAAATCCATCAAACCCACCACCTCCCCGACCTCATCCCGCCCAGCTGGGATCTCCAAGCCAAAGCCGACCAAGCCAGCCTCCAAGTCCCCTCGCAAAGCCCGCCAAGCCCGCTCCAAATCCATAAAATCCACCGCCTCCCCAACCTCCTCCCGCCCAGCCGAGCTCTCCAAGCCAAAGCCGACCAAGCCAGCAGTACCAGCCTCCAAGTCCCCTCGCAAAGCCCGCGAAATCACCGCCCCAACGCCCTACTACAAAGAATACACCCTCACGATCCTCGTCGACAAGACGCTGCCCCCAACCCCTTCACTGCGCGCCCCCTTTCCCTGCTACAGCAGGCACCTCGACGCGCGCCGCGCCGGACACCCCGTCACGGCCATCAATCGCAACGACCAGACGATATCGGCGCTGCGCGAGAAAGCAGCGACCCTGGAGTCCGAGAACGGGAACTTGAAGCAGTGGTGGAGTGCGAATCGGGGCCGTGATCGCGTTATGGAGGAGCTGCAGGAGCGGACCGATAAGCTGGAGACGAGGAATCGGGCTGTTTTCAAGGAGATGGGGCAGTTGGCGGAACGTTTGGTGCGGGCTAAGGAAGAGAAGGAGGGGGTGGAACGGATTTTGGGGGCGCGGATTGAGGAGATGAAGTGGGCTTGGGAGGCGGAGGTGCAGCTTTTGAGGGAGATGTATGGGGATGCGGAGAGGAAGGAGAAGTCGTTGGGGGAGTTGGGGTGGATGGAATTGGTGAGTTTGGGATTTGGCTTTGGATTTGGGGTTGTTTGAGGGGTTTGTGAGGTTTTGATGGTGACGTTGAGTTTTGGCGCTGGTGTTGGATGTGGAATGGAGATTGGTGGTCTGATGCTTATTGGGAGTTGATGCTTTGACGATTACAAGCATTTTGCCTGCTTTTGATAACCACCTGCGACTTGCAGGACTTGGAGGAAAAGACACTATCTACGATGTGATTTAGCCATTGTCCTAGTTAGATACCTCTCATCTTTACCTAACTCACCAAAGAATCTTGCATGTTCCCGCCTCACCTCCTGCCCAAATCAACATCCATAACCTCCCTCACTCCTAACGTTCCATCTGCATCTCTTTCCTCCATCCCAAAGAACCCTCTGACCGCAATCCCAACCGCAGCCTCCCAAATCCCCCTCACCACACCCTCACCCTCATCCCCGCTCTGCTTGAAATCCGGAAATGCATTAACCTCCAACAACCACGCTTTCCCCTCGGCATCAACCAGCCAATCTACGCCGAAGATCTCGAACGCATTGGGCAGGGTTTGGAAATACACCATCTGCCCCCGAGAAGCGGCTTCGAAGAGGGCGCCTGTTGTCGTGGCGATTTGATCGACTATCGAAATGTACAATTCTTCTGGCAAAGGGAGGGAGGAGAGGAGGTGCACACTGTCGTGGCTTTCGCTGGCTTGTAGGCAGGTGTTGGTGAGATGGATTTGGAGATCTAACGAAGAGGAAGGAGGCACATATGGCTGTGCGGCGAAGAGCGCGAGCATTTCTTCGTAGACGTAGACGCGGAGGGCGCCGATGCAGAGGACGTAGCTCCTGATGTGGAATTTGCGGTTTTGGAACGAGGGAAGGAGGAGCGGTGGAGAGATGTAGGGTTGTGCGACGAAGTGGCGGAGGTGGGATGTCATGATGCCCGGTTTCGTACCGTCTGCTGTGTTTGTAATTGGGGAGTTCTCTGGCTCTGATTCTTCGTCGGCGTCAGAGTCTGGAGCATCGGCTTCCCATTCTTCGAAGATACAGCGCAATTCGTCTTCGCTACTGAAGAGCCGGATCCCTTGGCCGCGATCGCTCATGCTGGGTTTCAGGATCCACCACTCCTTTTTCGTTTCTTCGTTGCTGGCGAGAAGGGCATTTCTGGCGAAACTTTCGTGGAGCTCATAGGCTTCTACGAGAGCTTCGTCGAGAAATTCTGCGTAGTCGAGCTCGAAGTCTGGGGTTGGCTTTACGTGGTCTTTCAGGATGCTGTTGGGATGTTTGGAAAGCCACGACGAGACAGTGTGGGAGAGCCAGTGTTTTCGGATTAAAGCTTTGCGGATGATGTAGGCGTTTGCGAGGGAGGTCGTTGGATGCGCCATTAGGTGATGGAAATCGAGGGTCTCGTAGGAGGTGATCTGAACCAATGGGGTTGCAGGGGTGGGAAGGTCAGATGGCGAAGATATCAAGCGGTAGGAAGAGGGTGCTAGGTTTTTCTTGAACGCAGATAGGATGAGAGGTTGCACGTAAGGGTCCTCGTGGTTGATCAAGGCGTATAGGAATGGTTCTTCCACTTTAGCAGGGAAGTTGGGCGATGATTCGACATCAGATGACCTAGAAATTCAAGAGGAAGAGTCAGGATACATGTTGTTGTAGGGGCCAAGAAATTCAGCAGCTCTAAATACAATTCAACGGGTCTTCTACGAGAGAAAATAGAAATGAACCAATATACGAACTTGGAATCGTAACAGCACGGGCATCCTAGCGGAGCTTCATTTGGATCATGAAATCTACAAATCCTAATGCGGTATCCTATGCTAACTACAGTAGATGACTTACAGCTTCAACTCGCCGAGAGTGACATCCGTCGCATGCATGAAATTCGCCTTCAGAGGAGTGACGCTGTTTTCATCAGTCGATGGGAGCATTGTGGAGAACACACCTGTACTGACCTTGTAAAGCCTTGTGCAATAGCCCACCCGTCATTTCCAGGAGGTGCAGCATCGATGCTCTTCTGAATGTCACCAAATTTAGGTGCCCATTTGAAGTGCCTATGTCGGTGTCTAGTGATTTGATTTTGGGATTTTCCGTCAATGGCTTCACCTTGTCTGATCTCTGCTTCGTGACTTTCTGGGTCTTGATCCCCTTCGGTAGCGGGTACCTCCTCAAAGGAGCTACCTGAAGTCCAGTAGTTTTGAAGTGCGTGAGTATACACAATTTTATGAGTCTCGACATCTGGGACCAGAGGGACGTTGATCGAGTACAAGTCAGTATCCGGGCTCCAATTACTATACAGATGCTCTATGACTTTGACGGCTACTCTGGAAGCGCCTGCAATTAGATCTGGATCGTGATCTCTGGAGTAGAAAGCGAATGAGAGCGCTATGGCTTTCTTGGCACAAACAGCTGCCTCCATGGCTCCACCGATAGTTCCACTCGAAAGACTAAATAAAGAGGTGGAGTTTCTGCCATAATTTGGGCCTGAGACTACCAGCTCCACCGGGCCTCGGTCCTGGAAGAAATGATACAGACCGAGTTGAGCACAAGAAGCTGGTGTACCGTCAACTAGTACCCATTCTTCTAAATGCTCATTAGGTTTCGCTGGCTTGTCGCAGGTTACACCGTCATCCTTATGGATGGTGCCTGGACGAAAATAGGTTGGCTTAGTGACTTGACCAACAAAATGAGCTTTGGCGATCCATGAGCGCTGTTGATGTGGCAAAATGACTGAGACTACATGTCCGGCTTTCTGCAATGTCTGAACAAAAGCATGGACGTATGGGGATGACTGTTGACTTGGGGGACCGTCGTCATTGGTCACCTGAGTAGGAAGTCAGCGAGCTTCCAGCGATGGCTTGGAGCATTACCGACGAGGATATGCATCAAGTCAACATGGAGAAGCTGCCGAGTTTAAATGCTGTGATCTGCTATGTTACCTTAAGACTTGGTGAAAGTCCGGGTGCCGAGCGAGCTAAGCTTTAGCGAAGCTACCGCTGGCCTAACGGCATCTAGCTAGATCGGATATACCTTATCCCCTCCGCATCCAATTAGTGAAATTTAGCGTGTTTATTTCGTGATCTCTCCTCCCCACCTGCAATCACCATTATTCCATCAATAATACGTCTATTCTGGTCATTGCGACGTCGTTTGAATCGTTTGAATCGAATTTATTACATCATATAAACAACATGTCATTTGTTGAATCAATATTTGAGTTAATCACGATGCAAAAAAAAAAAAACACGCGTCGATGCAAACGTTTTCATTTCGAAATCGAAAAACGATGTTTCATTGTATTGAAACAAAAAAATCGTTCAAACGTTTGAATTTGATTATATATTTTCTATTACATTTATTCATCGATCATTTCATTGAATCACGTTTGTATGACGTTTTGAAAATTCGTTCAATTGTTTTTGTTTTTTTTGCAATCGATATTCGATTTATTGTTTCATCACATCAATCAAACGATTTACATCAAAAAAATCAATTGAAATTCACTCATTATGATGAAATTACGTCAATGAATTGTTATACGCATTTTTATGATTCAACATTTAACAAAAAACGCAACAATTCAATCATTTTGATTTCAAAAATTTTTCACGATTTATCATTCAATCGCGATCGATATCAAATCATTGAACGTCATTTGAACGTTGAATTTAATCAACAGAAATCATACAACAATGCGCATCATGATTTTGAAAAATCGAAAACGTTTTGAACGTTTTCAAATTTCAATTATATTCGTTTATTCGTTTTGAAAATTATTTTGCAATTGACGAGTTCGCAATCGAATTTCACGATCGTATGAATAACAAATTTCGTTTATCATACAAATCAACGAAAAAGAATTTCGTTTTATACGTTTTGATCAATGATAAAAACATTTTACACGATTTCATGATGTGAAAATTTCGCGATGATTTCGAATATCATAAAAAAACGATATCACGATCGATATATTTTCAAAAACGATTCGAAAACGCAAAAAAACATTATCGAAATCATTGTTACGACGATTAATTTTGCATTTACGAAAAAAATAATATATATTTTTTGCGAACGAATTACACGCAATTTATGTTATTAACATTTCGTTTATTTCATCGACAATTTTTTCACGAATTTTCATTTCGTCAGAATTTTTTTGATTTTCAATGTCGATATTTGTGACATTGTACGAAACAACGCATTTGATATATCATTGAAATTAAAAAAAATAATTGTTGCAAACAAGTCACAATTGAATTTAAAACAATAAATACATCGAATTGTGAACGAATTGATCAATTGTTTCGTTTGAAAAAATTTCGAACGTAATCACGTGATTTCATTTGTTATTATTGCATATATTTCACAAACAAACGAGTAAAAATCACGAAAAATTCGATTCACGATCGATGTTTTTTGTCGAAACGATTTCAATAAAATCGTCGTCAAATAGTTCATTATTGCAATGCAATACAATTTTCATATGAATCATGTGAATCGTGCAAATCAATTTCAAAATGAATTGACGATATCACGATTCGAACAATTCAAATGAATCAAACGAATAATCGAATACATAATGAATTCGATCAATACGAATGCATACATCGTTTGAAATCATCATTAATCACAAACGAATTTTGTGTAAAATGTCATGCAATGATATAAATAAACAACAAAATTCTAGATTGCAAAACTAACTACTGAAATCTGACAAAACATATGTAAAAGATTTGATCATAGCGAAATTCGAACTCGAATCTCGATGTGATAAAATAAAAATTCAAACATTTATCAGAATTTCAACACATAATATGTTCGTCACATTATTTTTCGTTTTTTCAGTTTCGTTTCGAAGCGACTAATCATTTTTTTCATTTTTTTCTTTCTCATCGATCGACGATTCGAGAGATATCAATGATTAAAACGTGAATAATCGAACAAATCATTGCGAAAACTGAAATGATCGAAACAAATGCAACTGTTATGACGCAAAATCAGATTAAATGATTTGAAATTAAATCGAATATTTTTGCAAAACATTTGACAAAAGTTCTGTCATCATTTCATACTAAATGAATGATGATCAAACAATTGATTCGCAATTATTGTACATAAATTGACATTTTGTCGTTCATAATTTCTAAATGAATCAATCGACACATCACGTTTAACAATTGATAACATCATTCAAATGATGATTTGTACGTAAACAAAACGACATCATTTTTTGTTTTTTAACGTATCAGTTTTCGAACAGTTTTGCATTTTGTACGCAAATCATTTGCTCATCAATATTTTTTTCGTTGTCGTTGTCGAAAATTTTATTGCTCGTTCGATTCGACGTGTCGATCGAAATCAATCATCAATAACAGACATCTAGTTGAAAATGAGAATTTCAATCAGATTTTTTCAATTTTCTACAATTTTCAGCAAAGACGATTGATTTTTCATTCAAATATTCAAAGCATTTCGATTTTTCGTGAAAATTCGCATTGTCATCGCTCAATGACGACACATTTGAATATCAATTTACATTTGAATTTTTGTTTGATTCGAGCAATTCAATTCAACGATTTCATTTGTTTTTTCATCAACAAATAATTTGCTCAACAAATTTTGAAAATTTCAATTCGTTTTTTTTTTTTGTTTATCATCATTTTATTTCAAATTTCAATACGACACATCATTTTCATCTAAGTCATTTTGATTGTTTTCACATCACAAATTATTCGCATTACGTTTGAATTATTCGATTACATCGATTCAATTGATCGAATTTATTTTTTCAATACATCGATTGAAATTATTGTGAACAACATCGTAATTAACTGTTCTAAATCAACATCGTTGTCAGTTATTAATCATTCAGTCTCGACAAACACTGTTTATTCAACAGAATGAATCGTCGACAAAATTCGTTTTCGCAAAAATTTTAAAATTTTCGTGATCGTCATCGAAATTTATCGAAATAATCAATCATTTCTCGATTGAATTAGTGATCGTGTTACGTCATTCATTTTTGATTTAAAATCGACGATTGCAAATATTTTTTTTGATATTTTTTACATTCATTTTTCGAAAAATTTACGTCGTAAATTTCAAATCATCTCGTCGACGTCGTTTTTTCAACGACGAAACAACATCATAATCTCGTTGAATATTATTTTTCGAAACACAAAAAATATCGAATTTATTTTCGCATTTAATACAAACATGACGAATAAAAATAATAATTGACAAAACATCAATTCATTCAACAACAATGACAAACATTTCAGATTTTGTTCGAAAATATCAAAAACAACATTCAAACAAAATTTCAAAACTCGTCGAATCATCAAATTCAATCGAATCTTTTAACAATGATGATGACGTCAAATGAAATGTTCAAAAAACAAAATTTTTCGATTCGTGATACGAAAAGAAAAACGTTATTATCGACAATTCGATCGAGCATTCGAGCAAAAATACATATTTTCGAAATGTTCATTTTTACATTGAAAAAATCAAAAATATGACGTTGCTCAAAAATGTCGACGTGATTCGAACAAATTTTTATAATTGCATGCGTGATCACGCGTTACGTTGATACACAAAAATAATCAACGATGATCAAAAACGATTGATCAAATTCGAAAATGACGTAAAAAAATGAAAACGTTTGTTGTTGAAACGATGAAAAAAATCGTCATCGACAACGTTGACGATCATCACGAAAAAAAAATACACGATGAAAAATGTTCGTCGACATCGCGAATCATTCGATTTCGTTGAAATTATAATCAAAAAAATTAAATCGACAATGATGTCAATTTATTCGCAATTGTATTTAATTTACAATGAATTGAAATTGAAATTTCGACGAGATTTGATCAAATCGACAGAAAAAATTACAATGAATGAATTTTTTCAACAATTTGATGATAAAAAGAAAATATGATGAAACATCGAAAATCGATATCGATTTTATCATTCGCTCGAAAACGAACGTCGTTTTCAATTCATTTATCGTTTTCAATTATCAATTTTGTCAACATCATTCGATTCGTATAATATTCTTTTTTTGCTATCAATGAGCGTGTAGATTACGAGAATTTCAATGAATTTTTTCGCAATCTCGTCAAATTCAATATTCGACATCGTATCAATTTGAAAACAAAATAACGTTTACATTTTTCAACAACGTTCATATCAATCAAACTATTCAAATCGACAACAATCGACACAAAATATGCAAAAACGTTCATACGAAAATCAACAATATCGATTTCAACAAACGCAACAAAACGAAACTCAAAAAAATCGAAACACGTTCGATTCGCGATTTCAATATTCGCAATCTTTACGTTTGAATAATTATTTTGCAAATTTTTCAACATCATTTTCGTTTTCGTCAAAGCAAAATATTTATTTCAATCAAAATGAAACGTTTAATCAAAATGAAACATTATATCGACGAGCGTATTTTGCGAATGAAAAACAAAAAACAATTATTCGAACGACGAAAAAACTATCAAAACGATTACAACATGAATATTGAGAACGCGTCGAAAATATTTGCGATAAATGATAAATATCATGACAAAAGCATTTCGAAACTCAAAAATCTAACGAGAATTTTGTGAATCATGAATTATTCGAATATTTTGTGAATATTTTTGCAAAACAAACGAAAATTTATTCGTGCAAACGTTGTCAATCGAAATTCTATTTTAATAACAAATTTCATCGATATTTGCGTTCGTGTCAAATTGTTTCGACTAAATTTGACACATCGTTGACGAAAAACATTCATGATCATCAAATATTTATTATACAATCAAACGTCAAAACAAATACGCGATTCAGTTTTGAATTTCGTTCGTGACGTTACGTCACGATGAAAATCAACATTGAACAATGTTTCACGAATATGTGCGTCGATATCGAATGCGATGCGTCGTTAATCGATTGTAAATTTCTGATGCAAAAAATATTTGATTATCAAATTCATGCGCGACAAACTATGAAATTTCTTAAAATTCGCGACATTGAAAACGTCGTCGTAATCACGACGAATCATATATCATTAATTTTTCGAATTTTCGAAATTTCGATTAATGACGAAAATGCGATTATCACGTTCACTCGACAAATTTACATAGTGAAAAAATTAAAAACAAAAAGTTTTTTTGACAATGATATATTGAATTCAAAACGAATGAGTATAAATGTAAACAAACAAATGATTATCATTGAAAATTGCAAAAACATGAAAATTCAATTAAATGTCATTAATGTTGAATCGTCGATCAAACGCGTGATTCGTGTCAACGAGACTATTAAAATTTCAATTAAATCAATTTTTACGATTTTTTTCAAATTACGTGAAAAGAATAGTTTATTTATTGAACGCGATTTTATGTTCACGTTTTCGCGAATTGAACGACTAAATTCAAATGAAAACGTATTTTTTCATATCATTGATGCACATACAAAAATGATTCAAATTAACAACGTCAATTTTGAAAATGTTTACATTTTCAAAAATACGCGTTTGAATTTCGTACAAAAATACGAAAAAAAAAAATGTTATCTAATTGATTCGAAATACGTTCATTTAGCTGCTAATGTTCACAAATCTGTTTCACGAAATTGATTCAAACAAACTATGAAATTTGATGTTTCGATTTTGACAATTGACGCGATTATCGCGACTAATTATGAAAATTTGCACGATGCGATCGCGACTAATTTCGTCGCAAATTTGATCAATTTTGCGTTCAATTTTGCACGCAATTTTAACGATTTTATTGTTGTAAATTTTAATATTAGTGCGAAAAAAATTTTGTTTGTTGAAATTATTGTTTACGATGACGTTAACGTTCGAATTAAATTTGCAAACGTTGCGTTGAATTATTCAAAACTGTAAAACGACAACGAATTTACAGTGAAAATTTCGAAAAATGAATGAATGTCAATTGAGTTCAAACTCGACGCGAAAATCGAAACAACAAAAATTTATTTTTTCGATTTCGCAAATCGAAAATTTGTTGATGAAATTTTCGATAAATTGCACGCTCAAAATCGCATGAAATATATTAATCAATTCATTTCGCATGATTATTTTGTTTTCGCAATATGAAAAACAATATTTGAATCAAATGATTCAAAACGCAAAAATCGAGTCGTCGTGAATATACGAAAATTAAACAAAATCATTTTCATCGATTTTTATTCAATGTTTTTTCAATTTGACATTATTTCAATCGTAATCGATTGCAAATTCATATTCGTTTTTGACGTTGCGAATTTTTTTTATCAATGATTGATAAAGTTTGCAAACAAACATAAATTTATCGTCGTTTCACATAGAAAGCAAAAACAATTTAACGTCGTCGTAATGAATTTCAAAAATTCATTTTCGTACGTACAAAAACGAATCGATTTCATTTTTCGAAATTTTCGCAAATTTGTTCGTGTTTACGTAAACGACATTGTCGTTTTTTTCAATATTTTTGAAAAACATATGACTCATTTACATTCGATATTCGAACGATTGAATATTTATAAAATTAGTTTGTCGTCGAAAAAATCATTTTTCGACTATTTTACGATCGCATTTCTTGATCAGAAAATTGACGTTTTCGATTTTATTATCGCAATCGATAAATTGAAAACAATAATCAAATTGAATTTTTTCTATATTTTGAAAAATTTGAAAATTTATCTAGATTTAACAAAATGATTACGAAATTTTGTCGCGTTTTATGTTCAAAAAACGAACGCGTTACAACGTCGCAAAATTTTATTTTTACGTCAATCATCGTTCAACAAAAAAATCATTCGCAAAATCTATTCGCAAAAAATTGTAATGAACAATTTTTCAATTGAAAAATTAGAATCATATCGATTATTGCAAAAACTTTTAACAAAATTTCATTTTTGATACATTTCAATTTCGATCGAAAATTGTACATCGACATCGACGCGTTTAAACGACGCGAATTCGACGCGATAATTTATCATTTCAAAACAAACAATAATTCAGACAAATTCAAGCGTAACGACATCGAATTCATTCTATTTTTAAATCGAATATTGAACGAAGTCGAAATCAAATATTGATTCATCGAATTCGAAATGTGTGATTTAATTTGAATTGTCAAAAAAATTCGACATATAATAAAAACAATCAAAAATATCATCGTTGTTTTCACAAATTATGTCGTTAATATTTTTATCGTTAAACAAATCACGATGAATTCGAACAACACAAATAAATTCAATTTTCGTTTCGTTCGTGTTTTCGTTTATTTGTCGCAATTTAAATTGAAAATTAAATACAAATCAAAAAAAAATCATGTTGTATCGAATGCGTTATCAAAATTAACGTTTGACAATGAACAAATCGACGTGAATTCAAAAAATAGATTTGATTTGAACATATATCATGAAAAAAAATCGATTTTTTCGAATAATTTTGATTGTTACGCTTTTCAAAACACACTCATCGCAATGTCGAAAAATCTAAAAAAAAATCAAAAACGAATATCAAAAAAAAAAAAAGACATGACGAAACATGATCGAAATGTTAAAATCGTTGACGATTCGAATGCAAAAGAAAAAACAAAAATTGTCGATTCGAAATTTTCAAATTTCATCGTCGCTCGAAAACAACGTAGCGAAACGAAACGTCAATGAGCAAAAAAATGACGATACGAAATTTATATCAAAAAAAGTTTAAAACAAAAATCAATTTCGCGTTGAATACGAATGATATTATATATCATGTTGACATTGACACGCGTCGATCGTGTATATTTGTTGTTGTAAAACGCGAAATATTTCGTTTAATTCACGATACGAATCAACATTCAAAAATTCATCGATATTATGACAAAATTTTCAATACGTTATACATATTTCGATTCTCGCGAAAAATTAAAAAATACATCGAGCATTGTTTTTTATTTGTCAATTGACATAAATCAAACGTTATCGATCGTACGAAAACTCATGTTTATTACATTCGTTTCGCGTTCGTTTCATATCATTGTCATTGATTTCATTCTAATTATGCTCGACGAATTGAACATTGTTATGTTCGCAATTTGTAAACATTCTCGTCGAATTTCATTGATTTTCGACAAAGACATTTATGAAGCGAAGAAATGAATCAACGCATTATTGAACAAACTATTAATCGTCGATTGAAAAATGTTTGAAATTATAATTTTCGATCGTGATTCAAAATTCATGTCGAATCTTTGACAGATGTTTTTCATCAAATTAGACACGAGATTGCTAGTTTCAATAACATATCATTCGCAAACGAACGACTCGTTAAAACGAATCAATCAAATTGTTGAAATTGCTATCAAATATTTCGTCATCGAATTCTCGAACATCGATTACATTTTAGTTTTCTTTGCAATTCAAATTCAACTAAACAACACGTTTAACATCGTTACAAATTTATCATTCAATGAAATCATATACGAATTCAAAATCAAAAACGCGATATCAAATTTAATCGAATCTAACACAACAAATGTACAGAATTTGTCAATTCAACGCATGAAATATCAGCGAAAAATTGTCGATGTCACGAATTTTGCAATTGTCAAAATCAAAATATACTATGATTCACGTCATACTTTTATTCGACTAAAACAAAATGAAAAAATCTATCTACAATTCAACAAAAACTACAAATTGTTTGACAAATCAAATTCGAAATTATTTCAACAACGTTGCGAATCATTTCGAATTTTTGAACGCATCGAACGTTTTGCGTATCGACTAAAATTGTCATCAACATGACGAATTCATTTCGTTGTGTCTATTGCACAGTTCGAATCAATATTTGTCGAAATTGATTTTTACAATCGTTCGCGTTTTCATTATTTTGACTTCATTGAAATCGAAGACGATACGAATCAATACAAATTTTATGAAATTGAAAAGCTAGTCGAGAAACGAACTAAAAAGTACAACAAAATTTTCGTAACTCAATATCTAGTCAAATGAATCGATTATGAATCGAAATATGACGAATGACGATTCATTTTCGAATTATAGAATTTTCAAAATTTCATTGAACAATACGAACTCAATCATTCGCATGATTTTGATGATCGCAACGACAAAAAAAAAAAACGAGAAAAAAATAGATTGATGTATGATATGATTACGCATGATAATAGAACATGAAATTCAATAAAACATTGATTTTTCTTTTTTGATTGACAAATTGTTATGACGCAAAATCAAATTAGATGATTTGAAATTAAATCGAATATTTTTGCAAAACATTTGACAAAAATTCTGTCATCATTTCATACTAAATGAATGATGATCAAACAATTGACTCGCAATTACTGTACATAAATTGACATTTTGTCGTTCATAATTTTTAAATCAATCAATTCACACATCACGTTTAACAGCAACAAACATAATTTGAAATCGAAAATCGAAAAAATGACGAAAACGTAAACGAAAACGTAAATCATGCGAATGAAAATTTTGATTACAAAAATAAAAATCTTGATAAAAATTTTGATTGAAACGAAATATAAAAAATGTTTGATTTTTTGTATAATGAAATGATCGATTTCTCTGACAAAATAAAAACAAAACGAATCGATTTCGCAAACGTATATTGCTGAAAACTCGTCGAATTCGAGCTTTTCGAAATTTGACTAATCGATGTCTTCTGATTGATTGCAGACAAAAAATAGACGATAATTCGTGATTGATAAATAAATCGACGAGCGTCAACGTTCTGCGAAAAAAAAAAACGACGATTTTGATGTTGTTGCAAATCAAATGATTTAAATTTTTCACGAAACATGCGAATTAGATCATCGATAATGAAATAAAATTTTTGATGTTTTGATACAAATGTTCGAAAAAATGTTCGAAAAAATGAAATCGATAATTTCTTCATCGATTTTGATGTGATATTAAGTGTCGCAATCGAAAAACTTGAACATTTCGATGATATTGATCGCGAAACAATTTTCGTTGAAAATATTTGATTTCGTGATGTTGCAAAAAGAATAAACGAAAAACAAACGAGCAATTGAACGTTGCAATTTCGACGCGCTTTGATATAAAATTTCGTGTTGTTAATATCGTTGTTATTTTCGTTTGCTTTGATGTAATATTGAATGTCGCAATAAAAAAATGTGAACACTTTGATAATATCAATGCAAATGTTGCAAAAAAGATCGACGAAACAAACGAAACAAACGAGCAAATGATTGTTGATTTCTTTTTGATTTTGTACATGAATTTTGATGTTGAAATTCGAAAATTCGATTTCTGAATATGTTGTTCGCGAACGTGCTCATGAAATTTGTTCTTGAAATTGAAATCTTGTTCGCAATGTTTGCAAATCATTTTCGAACAATTGATTTGTTTCGTATGTTCTAGAAATCGAATCATTGACGAAAATTGAACGAAACATTCGACGCATAAATGATATTGAGACGAAAAATGTGATATAAAAATAGATGATTTCGCGATAAATTCGAGCGAAATAATAAAAAATGCACATGTTAAATTTCGATCAAAATTTTGTATAATGATGAAACTTGATTGATTATTGAATCATGCGAATGCAAAATCTCGAAAACATTTGAACAATAAATCGAACACATTTGATTTCAAATATTGATGTTGAATTTGTTGAAAATTTTGCAAAAAATTTATTATTTTGTTGTATAAATCGAATTTCAGAATATCACATATGAGTGTTGAATCGAAAATATCGATATTTTGAAATCTTGATGTTGATTTCGAAATTTCAACGACTTTCTTTTAAATTTTTTGTTCGATCAATTCGATTTGCTTTTTCGTTTCTTATTTGATTTGACATTTAGTCAATTTGACTTCACGTTGTGTTTGTTTTTGAATTTTTTGCTCAATCAATTGAGTTTTTTTTTGTTTGAACAATTCGATCGTCAAAATTTCTGCTTTCGTTTGTATATGAGATTGTAATTTTGTTAATTCGATTTCAAACTTGATTTTTTCAATTAATGAACAGTCGAAATTGTGATATGATTTGTAATTCATCAAAACAGCATTATGAAAATTAACGCGACAACTTGAGCATTTTATCAGATTACGCTTTTGATAAAATTCAGCGTCGATTAACTCTTGTGATGTAAAGTAACTCGAAAATCAATTTTTGAAAATAAGCAATCGCTTTGCGAAAATATCGTATTTGAACATTGCGAGAGCGAAAAACGACGATCGATTTGTTAAAAAATAAATAAAAATTTCGAAAAATTCTTCAATAGAAATGATGATGTAGATATTGAGTGTTACGATTGTAATTTTCACATAAAATTGAAGTCAGAATATCTTGACAAGAACGAATTAGCGTCTTGACAGTTTGATTCATATTTCGCATTCTGTTTTCTAGATAGTAACAATTCAATCATTTTATTCATCACATTATTATTCAATACGTTTTATCGTAACAAATGATAAAGATCATCAAGTTTACGATTTTTTGACTTTTATCGTCAAAACGAATATATTTGTTTTGCAGAAGAGCGAAACTAATTTCGTTGCGAAATAACATATCGCAAAACATTCGACGAAATGTTTATCGTTTTACAATTGCGAAGCACATATCGCATCGAAAACATTTCGCGAAATCGATTAGCACGACAATGAGTACGCATTAATATCATTTAGTCAACAATGAATTTAACTTTCGAGCATCTAGTTATCAAGCATCTAGTCGTAATGACATCAGAATTTGTCTATTCGAGTAATAACTCATCAACATTTTTCATTTTCAAGAAATCATCGAATTTTTCGAGCTCGTCGAAATCAATATTCTTTGTATTCGATCATTTTAGCGAATACTTTCATTTTCAGCATTCACTTCATTATTTTCGTTGAATCGAAATTTATCAACAAGAACTCGACATATTTCATCTCGATTTCTTTGTCATCGCTCAAAATTCTGAAAACAATCTTTTTATCTGTTCTGATGAAGAAGCGATCATTTATAGAGACGTCGATGAGTTTCTCGACGATCTAGAACATCTAGTCGAGAGCAAAATGATACATTCGCATCTAATAATGAAATGCTGTTTCGCAAACAGTGCAAATCAATGATTTTTCAGTTTATCGAGATTCATGCAATTGAAAATGACAAAAGACATCAACAGATTCTGCTTTTATCTATTCAGAGAATTCGATTTCGTCAAACAAGCAAAGATTCGTCAGATCGAGCAAACACGTCTCGTCGAAACAGCACGTCTCGCTCAACAAACTCACATCGAGAAGACACGAGCAGAAAAACGTCGTCGTGCAAAACAACAACAACAAATCGAAAAACACGTCGAATCGAACAAACTCGAATGAATAAAAAACGTCAAGAAACTTTCGCATGCAAACGTTGCAGTACGAAGTTTTCGAGCAATACGAAATTTCATCATCATATCGAAGATCATCATGCGAAGAAGTTTGCAATCGAGTTTGCAATGTTCTCATCATCTAGTTCTATTGCATCAAAGTCTTCACGTCTTTCAATTTTTACATCGAAAATCATATCAATAGCGCTGAAGATTGCAGCAGTTGTTTGTTCGTTTACTTCGTCGTCTATTTTTTCTCGGAAGTCAGTATCAAAACATCAACATCAAGAACAGAAATCATATTTCATTATCGACGATTTGTTCGAGATGTTTGTTGAAAAACGCACGAAATCAAATTTATAACACATCAAAAAGATCGAATTTTTTTCAAAGATTTTTCATCAATCGAAAATCATTTTCTATTTCAAGTTTGCGATCAATCAGAGCATTTCGATTAGTCAAAACTCGAAAACGTCAAATTCGAAAAATTTTCAACAACATACGTTCGCGAAATCGAATCGTGTCAAATTCATATCTTTTATTTTCAGCAAATGATTTGAGAAATCGATCATTTTATCATACAAAACATCAACATTTTTTCATCGTCTGTTTATTTCATATGTCTCAAAGATATCGAGCATTTTGTCATACAAATTGTTCGTCATTTCTGATCGTCTATTTCGTTCATTTATTTTCAATGTCATTTTCGCTTTTTGTCAAACTTGTCGCATTTGCAACGATATTTTCGAATCGAACAATGTTTTGCATCGACATTTACGAGCGATTCATTTCAGTCAAGCGTCTCGTCGTCATTTGAAAAACTTTCGAAAATGCGATCATTTCGATCGCAATCTCAACGAGAAAGCTTGATTTTTTGATGAAAAAACAAATCGTTTTTTTATTTTTTTACATGTATTATTATTAGATTTTTCATGAATGAATCGCATGTTTTCGTCACGCGACACAACGAAAACGTTATAATCTTTTTCGTTCGATGACATTTGTTACGATTGTAATTTTCACATAAGACTGAAGTCAAAATATTTTGACAAGAACGAATTAGCGTTTTGACAGTCTGATTCATATTTCGCACTCTGTCTTCTAAATAGTAACAATTCAATCACTTTATTCATCACATTATTATTCAATACGTTTTATCGTAACATTGAGTATCTGATTGAATATTTTGACTCGTAGATTGTGACTCGAAATGTTATTGAATTTATCATCGAGACACGAGACAAGTGCTGATTTGTTATGATTGTTACGAGCATGTCTGACAGATAGATTTGACAAATAGATAATGAATATGATAGATGATTAAACAAATATGTCTGAATCGAATTATGTTTTAATTCTTTGACAAAATTAGCGTGATTTGAGATTTGACGTTCGCATATTGTTTACAATTTCATCATTTTGTATTTATTTGTTTTTGCAAATTTATTGTTTTCGTTTAGTTAATCAATAATACGTTTATTCAAACACGATTCATGATATTACAATAAATTTTCAATTTTTATCGCTCGTCGAAATACGCGAACGTTCAAAAATAAAATCTCAAATCGATCAAATTTTTTGACGAGACAAACGACGAAAAGTTCTGTTGATCAAACAAATGATTTGAAAATTCTTTTGACGAAACAACGACGAAATTTTCGACGATAAAAAACGAAAATTGACTCGATTAATTTTTTTTTTTTTATCATTTTCAATTTTTCATTTTCAGTTATAATTCGAAATCATCACGAAACAATTTTTTCGAATTTTTTATTTCGATGAAACAACGTTTCAAAACGTTACGCATCAACGTGAATCGTATGTTGCATGAAATTAACGACAATTTTTTTGACGAGATTTTCGTTGATCAATTCAAACGTCGTCGATTTGTATCAACGATCGATTTCATAAAAATGAAAAATGAAAAAATCATTCATTTTTTGAATATCGTCATCATCGATCAATTGAAATGATAAATCAATCATAAAATCGTCGATTTTCTAAAGAAATTTGATCGATTACGTATCGATCGTGACAACTATTTGAACGCTTTGACTCAATATCAGAATTTGTACAATATTGTCAACGTCGATCGTGACAAACTGATCAATACGAATATCGAATTAAATGAAATTCGTCGAAAATTGAATGTTTTGAAAAGCGAATACGAAAAACAACGTGATTTATTTTTGATCAAACAAAAAAATTACATTTTTTTGAAAAAAAATCACGACGTTTTGTTGATCAAAACTCGCGATCGTGCACGAGATTTTGACGTCGACGATGAAAAAAACGACGATAAAATCAACGTAATTAATTTTTTTCAAAAAAACAAACGACGTTTCAAAACACATTCAAATTCTTTTAAATTCATCGATGAAATAAAACTCATTTGACGTGTTTGAAAAACAAAAATACACGATAAAATGACGATCAACGTTGATCATTACGACACGAACATGATCGCAATCATTATTGTAATTGATTGAATTGAAAATAATGTCGATAATCACATACAATCGATTCGTGATATTGATATGAATCATTTCAAAATTTGACATATGATGTTGAAATTTTTGAACATTATTTACGAAAATTCTGATTTCAAACGCAATATGCGTAATCAATTTCGAACATTGATCATGAATATTCAAAACTTTCAATTTTTTTATTTCATCTTTTTTCGTTTTAGCAATTCAATTGATTATAGCGAAATCATCAAAATCGAAAAGTTGATGAACAAAATTTTCTGAAATTTGAAAAAAACGATGAATGTATATTCACGTGAATTCATTACGTTCGATGAAATTCGAATCATTTTGCAACAAATATACAATCGACAATCGAATTTTCGAAAAGAAAAAATCGCGACACGTCAACAACGTTTTGAATTGTTTCAATTCAAATCAATTTTTGTCGTTTCGATTTCGATGCTTTTTACGAAATTTGTCATTTCGATTTTTTTCGTGAAATTTATAATTCATTTACATTTCAACGTTGAAATCAAAATTCGTGATTCGATGATCGACAAACTGATCGTCACGAACAAATGTTTCACATGTGACGAATTGAATTACGTTTGAAAAAAATGTTCGAATGATTACAAACATCAAAAACGTCATTGACACAAAATGCAAATATCGTACATGAATTTCGTCGTCGAATCGAATGATTTTGATTCGAAAAATTAATAATTCACATCAAAAACGCGATTGATGAATGTTTAAAAATTTTCTTTATTCACAATGATGATTTGTTTGATTTTTTCATTAAACGATTTTTAATCATCAATTGTACGTTATCATTCAACGATAATAAACATAAATTAAAAACTTTAATAAACATTGATGCAATTGATTATGCATTCATTGATAAAGAAATCGCGCAATTTGTATGCAACATGTTGAACATGAAATTCGTATTTTTATTGAAATCGAAATCATTGATTGAATTCGACGATCGTCAGATTTTTTCAATAATTCACGTCATATATTTTAAATTAACGATAAAATTGCATTTCGAGTTAATCGTCTTTTTGTTAATCATCGATTTGAATAATCACTCGATAATTTTAAAAAAATCGTGAATAAACAAACATGAAATCATATTGAACATGATTTACGATAAATTGATTTTCAAATCGTTCAAATGCAATCATCATGACAATATATTCAGTCAAGTTGTTCAAGCTCGACGTTTGAAAATTCTCAAATCAAATCGTCGATAAAATGTATTTAGTTGACGTCGTGATATCGTATTATCGCAAAAAAACAGCTCGAAACATATAGCGATGATAAAATCTCGATATATCATTTTATCTCGACTCAAAATCAAGTTTTCGCTCTTTACAATTAAAAATGAGTCAAATATATTCGATTCGAAATGTTTCGAATGTTCAATTCACTCGAACGTCAACGACGATAGCGAGTCGTCAATCATCGAATCAAATAGTTCAAAAATTGATATCACAGCAATTACGAAAACGACATTCATCAAGAAAAAAAATTTGAAAAAACAACGCAACAAGCGTTGAAAAATCAAAAAACAACAATTCGAAATTTTTTCATCATCGAGATTGAATTCAGACGATTCAATGAATATCGCGATGATTGATGCAATTTTCTTTTGTTTATTCGTCGATTTCAAAATAAAAAACAAAAAATGCAATGTTTTTTTATTACGATCAATCAAATCGATTTCGCGCTCAAAACATTGCGAACAAATTTTGAATCGTTGAAAATTGCTGTCATGATCAAAAAAATTCTGAAACACGAACAGATCAAGTCGATTCTTGAACGCATAATGAAAAAAATATTCAAATATTTCAAACATTTGTCAAAGATATTCGATTTTCAAAAACAATTGAATTGTCATCGCATCGATTTTACGATCACAAAATCGAATTTTTAAGCGATAGCAATTCATTGTTTCGAAACAGAATATATTTTTTGTTCGAATTCAAATTTCAAAAGCTCAAAAAATATCTGAAAGATAATTTTCAAAAAATTTTATCGTATTCAATCAAATTGCATACGTTTCGTTCGTTTTATTTGCAATCAAATCGAACGATCAATTGCGTTTGTGTGTGAATTATCGACGATTTAATCACATCACGAAACGCAATCGATATTTCATCTTTTTAATCGAAAAAATTCTAATCAAAATGCAAAATTGCAAATATTTAATCAAATTGAATATTATATCGATTTTCAACAAATTTCGAATGAACGAGAAAAATGAAAAACTCATCACGTTCGTTATTTTCATGAAATCATACAAATATCGAATGTTATTTTTCGAATTGATCAACGAATTCGCGAATTGACAACATTACATGAACGATTTGTTATTCAACTTTCTGAACGATTTTTGTCAAATTTATTTAGATGATATTCTCATTTACAGCAAATTCAAAAAAAAGCACATCGTTCACGTTCGTAAAATATTGAAAAGACTCAAAAAAATCGAATTACAAATGAATATTGAGAAATGCGAATTTTTCAAAAAAAAAATGACATTTTTGAGCGTCATATTATCGATAAATGATTTTCGCATGAATTCGAAAAAAATAAAAATCATTGTCAATTGAAAACGTTTTACGAATTTGAAAAAAATGCAAATTTTCGTGAATTTCGTCAATTTTTACAAACGATTCATTCGTGATTTTTCGAAAAAAACTCGAATTTTCATTCGAATGATTAAAAAATTTGTGAAATTCGAATGAATTGAAAAAATCGAAAAAATTTTCAATTTTTTCAAGAAAACGATGATTGAAATTTCTATATTACGACATTACGATCGAATCAAACAAATCATTTTGAAAATCGATTTTTTTGATTACGTCAATGCAAAAATATTATTTCAATATGACGACGAAAAAATGTTGCATTTCGTTGCTTTTTACAATCGCAACATGATTTCAATCGAGTGCAATTACGAAATTTATGACAAAGAATTATTAATCATTATTCGTTGTTTAAAGCATTGACGTTTTGAATTCGAAAACATCAAAAAATCGATCAAAATTTTCATCGATCACAAAAAATTGAAAATTTTTATGACGTCAAAGAAATTTATTTCTCGTCAAGTTCGTTGAGCAGAAATTTTTTCGAAATTCAACATTGTTATTCAATTTCAATTCGAAATTCAAAACGTTAAAACAAATGTTTTGATTCGTATGCTTGATTTTCGATTCAAAAACGAAATTGATGAACGACATCAATATCGAAAACAAATATTGTTCATTTCAAAACGATTCGAAATTCACGCGATAAAATTTGACGAATTTATTTACGAACGAGTTTTGATTATCAATAAAATTGACGATGATTGCACGATATATCGTGAAATTATCAAACAAAATTTCACATCAATAAACGAAATCGATTTACGAAATTGCAATGAAAAAAACGATGTTTTATATCGAAATGATCGATTATGAATGTCTGTCGACGTTTTTTTATTCGTTGATTTTTTCAAAAAAATTCATGAATTTTCGATTTCGAAACATTCAAATTTCAATTGTATAAAAAACTTTATACGTCGCGTGTATTATTGATTCAATATGCGTAAATTCGTTCGTCGATACGTACGCAATTGTTATAAATGTCAACGTATTAAAATTTTTCGAAATCGAAAAATTTATTCATTTTTTTGATCTTTTTTTTGCAACGTTGAATCGACATATTCATGAATTTTATTATCGAATTGTTCGACGTTCACGATCACAACGTCATTTGCACGATAATCGACAAATTTAATAAAAACGTCATTACGTGTTTTGCATCGTCGACGATGAAAATACAAATGCGAAAATCACGATCAAAATATTTATCAATTACGTGTTTTGTACGCATGAGCTATTTTTTTCTATAACGTCAAATCGAGAATTTCAATTTATATCATTCGTTTGACAAATATTTTGCAAAATTCTCGACATCAAATATAAATTTTTCATCGTTTTTCATTCAAAATCGATGAACAAATCAAAAAAATCAATCAAAATATCGAAAGACAATTGCGACAATATTGCAATTACATGCAAAACGATTAAAACGTTTGATTGTTCATGATCGAATTTGCAAACAACAATGCGATATTTGCAACAACAAAATTATCATCATTTTTCATCAATAAGAATTTTCATTTTCGTATGAATTTTTTATCAAATTTTATTTCGTATGTTACAACGAAAAAGCGACTTTTGATCGTCAAAACAAAAAATATCATCGACACGATGCAAAATATTTTCAATTACGTACGAAATCATGCAAAAATGACTCAAAAACGTATGACGATTTAAATCAATAAACATCGAAAAATCGTGAAATACGTCGAAAGAAATTTCGTTTTTTTGAATCGACGAAACATCAAAACGATCAAATCATTCGACAAATTTGATGACAAAAAACTAAATTCGTACAAAATACTAAAACGTAAAAACAATTTTTATCGATTCGAGTTGTCAAAAATCATGCGAATCTACGATGTGTTTCATTGTTGATTTTTTCGCAAAATTTTCGTGATTTTTTCGAAAATCAAATCAATGAATTTCTCGATTTCGTCATAGTCAACGAGAATTTCGAGTGAAAAATGAACGATATTTTGAAATTTCGATATCATTACAATCGTTTTCAATATCGTGTCAATTGATCGAATTGATTTCATAATCGAACGCGATACTTATGTCGATAACGAAAAGTTCGATAATGTTCGCGACGTGATGAACGATTTTCATCGTATTCATTTCACGACAACAAATTCAAAATCGTTCAAAACGTTGATTTCAATATCTCAAGTCGTCGTCAACGAATCAAATTTTTCAGCGAATCGTCGTTGTTTTCGAAAAAAATCGTCATGTTGACATTAATCGAAATTATTTTCGATTAACATTTGACGTCACGAATTCAATTTTTATTCATTTGTTTTTAATTTCACGATTTTTATTCAACAATTCGATTTTTATTATTTTTTTCGTGTTATTTACAGTCAGAATTTACATCGCATGAAAAATTGAATCGTGTCAAAAATATTTTCAAAAATTGTCGTCAAATTTTATCGAACGTTGAAATGACATTAAAATACTAAAAAATGAAAAATGATAATCGTGAAATTTCTGAATTTTGCAATCATACAATTTGATCAGCAAAATTCTCAACAAAATTTTCAAATTTCGCAACAACAACGAATCGTCGAGACGACGTTCGCGAAGAGAAAAAAATAGTGTTACGAACATGTCTGACAAATAAATTTGACAAATAAATAGTGAATATGATAAATGATTAAACAAATATGTTTGAATCGAATTATGTTTTAATTCTTTGACGAGATTAGCGTGATTTGAAATTTGACGTTCGCACATTGTTTACAATTTCATCATTTTGTATCTATTTGTTTTTGCAAACTTATTGTTTTCGTTTAATTAATCAATAATACGTCTATTCAAGCACGACTCATGATAATGATCAATAGATATGAATCGAAAGAATTTTCGAATATTGAAAATGATTCGAATATTGATGTTGATTGATCAAATATTGAAATTTCGAAAAAATTTTGAAATTTGAATTTGATGTTTCGAAATCGACTTTTTGAAAAAAAATGTGAATGTTTGTTTAATTTCGCGTATCACAAACGAGCGATAAATAAATGTATAGATTTGAATAAACGTGTAAAATGAAAAAATCGAAATTCGTTGATAATTTAAATATTTGATTTTGATCGACGAAATTCTGTTGCGAAATACGCAATGCTCGATTCAATTGTCTGTTTCAAATTATGATTGAAACATGTACGAAAACATATTTCGATGAGTTTTGTAAAAGTCTAAAATAATGTAAAATGTCATGCAATGATGATAGTAAACAACAGAATTCTAAATTGCAAAACTAACTACTGAAATCTGACAAAACATATGTAGAAGATTTAATCATAACGAGATTCGAATTCGAATTTCGATGTGATAAAATAAAAATTCAAACATTTATTAGAATTTCAACACATAATATGCTCGTCACATTTTGATCATCGAAATCGACGTGTATTTATTCAAAATTGATTGATAAATTTTTACGAAATTCAAATATCATACATCAGTCGTCAAAGTGTGTCAAATCGATCTATTGTATGTGAAATGATTGTTCGATCAATTTTCACATCAAATTTCGAAAACGTCAAACATTTATTTTCAAAAATGTCAATATACAATATCGTTCGAGTCGTAAAACGTTTGATTATTGTATGACATGTAAAATGAATTTATGTTTGTCACATGAATGTTTCAAAAGTTATTATAATTCGAAAAAATGATTATACGAGTGTTTTGATCAATAGAGAAATTTGAAAACGTTTCGAAACATTTGAAAATGATTTAGTGATTTCAAACGAATTTCGAATGTAATCATATTTCAATTATTGTATGTTTATATATTATCGAATTTCTTCACTGAATTATACACATATACACGTAAATTTGATGGAGTAATGGTGATTGAAGTGGGAAAGGAAAGATCGCGTGAAAACACGCTAAATTTCACTAATTGGATGCGGAGGGGATCACCACTGATGAACCAGGCCAGAAATGACCGATAGGATATGATGAATGGAGACAAGATTTGAACGGAGCAAGCTATGTATTCAATCCTAAGAAGGTAAGAGCACTCTGTGCAGCCACGTTGATGGAAGGTAAACTTGAGCCTAACGGCGCCCCCTGTAGTTAAACCACTCGCCCGGGACAAAGCTGAGTACCGAGTGCGCGTAAATTGGGAAGAAGATATGGTACCCTGGTTGGCGACAACGAATGGCTGTATGTGATATGAAAGGATCTTTGGAACTTATCCCGTTCCCAAGTCGGGCTTCAACGTGTTTGTGTCGTTTCGGTGCTCAATCTTAACCAGGGCGAGTGAGTGAGCAGCGACTGCCTAGACCAACGAGAGGTAAATGGCACATGAGTCTCATCAATACTCCATCTCTCCGGTTGAGGAAAATGCCTCCTACCGATAATCACCACACTCACCACACGTCTGATGCTTTACCTTGGCATCATGTAATCTCCCACACAGCTTCTAGCTCTTGACTTCTTCGAAAACGCAAGTGCTCACATTGACAGTCCTTTCAGCGCCACATAACCTTCACCTCAAGGAGTCTGACTTTGGCACGATGGTAAGCTTTTGGCGAATGCTCAGATGGGCAGGACAGCGGAATAAGTAAGCCGAGGGTGCTGCCTTGCCCCAATAAACTCGCCGCTCACACATCCAGCGATGTTGTGGTAGTCCATTTTGATTTAGAAGCCTTGACGAAGCCGTGATTCATGAGAGCATAATCGTTCCAGTCCGAATCCCTGAATTTAGTAGAATAACTTGAGGGACGAAGCACCTTCCCTGACAGCAGAACTGGAGCCGGGCATCGTCTTCATCAGGGGAGGTTGTTCCCAGGTGAGTGCCTGACTGAGTTTCCTTCGCGGGAAATATCTGAAAATTGTCTGCAGGATGTCCTAAAACTGGAGCGAGGATGATAAATTTGAAAACGTGAAAGAAAGTACGCATTCTCCAAGAACAGCAAATAGTTAGCTGATTTCAATTTCTTCCAGATCTCATAACATGAACGTATTCACTTCTTCTTCACTGCAGGCTTCTTGCCGAAAAAGTCACTCATCTTCTTCATGCCACTGGTATCGACCTTTTTCAGGTCTCGTAGCCCCCGAGTGTCGCCAGCTTTCTTCTTCCTTTCATCTTCTTCCTTCTTGGCCTTCTTCTCGGCCCTGAGATCCGCGGCTTCATCATTGTCTGCGCTTCGCTTTCGGCTGAAGTCGGACAATGAACGTGAGGCCAATGCTTCGGAGCGCATCTTAGCGATGGTTGCGAGCTCTTCATCAAGAGGTTTGAAGTCGATTGGGCTATCCGCTGAAGCAAGTATAGCATTCAGCTGTGTAGCGAGATCGTGTGGAAAATATGAGGATAGCATGTAAGACAATGCTACTCGCAGCCTTAGGAGCCCATGACATACGCTAGAACCCTTTACTGCAGCATCCAGGCAGGGAGTTGTGAGCTCTGTGGTTGACGAAATCTCAGATTCCATCGTCAAGGATGTATTACTGCTCTCTTGAGAATCAAGTCGGCTGGGCGCGGCAGATTCCGTGGCAGTTGAGTCCTCCGAGGGCAATTTCGTCGTCTCTGACAGCGAGCTTTGCTCCCGCTTCAGCGCCATGACAGGTCTCTCTAGTGCTCTGCAGACAAATTTATCCTCCATGCTTGCGGGTAATCCAATTCCTACCATTTTTCTCGCCTTTGCCACAAGATCAGCCAGAAGCTTCTCAGAGCTCAGCCTGAACATCGATTCATCGCCAGCTTCGACGGTATCACAAATACTTTGTATCCGAGACTCGATCGCAACCCGAAAACGGTTGTTACTCGAGATGGCTTTGAAATGCTTGGAACCCTCCTCGGGCGCTTCGAGTATGTCGTCCACCGACAAGAACAAACCTTTCCGAGAGTGGGACTTCAGAGCCGAGTTGGCGTAGAGGGCTGGAATAATGAGGAAGACAGGGTCAAGTGGCGTCGCGACTATAAGCTCTGGATTTTTGATGACATAGCCATTTGAGACAGGTCGTGAAGCTACATCTTCAGATGAAGAAGCAATTGGAGATTGTGGAGTTCCGTCTTGTATCTGCTTGGTAGGAGTAAGCTTAGAATTAGCACTATCTACTTCACCAGACTGCTGCCCCAGAAGCCAGGAATGGCGCGCTGATTTTGGTGCCGCTATCCTTGTGAACTCATACAAGCCTTTCTCCGGACAGAAGTAGTAGCGGCATGGTGTAGAAGTTCTGGGGTGGGATAATGTGCAAATCCGGGCCTGCGAGGACGTTCCCTCAGGCAAAATCATGAGATGTAGAACATCTTGTGTCTGGTTTATCACACTTTTGGACATGGTAGACTTTAGCTCAGCGTCCACTGTTGTGACTCTCGAGCGAGTCTTCATCCTGACCGAACGTCGAACAGAGCAGGGAGACATCAAAGCTCAGGTGGACGCGATTTTACGCGCCAAGGTTCAGACGCGTCATCCAATCAAACCGCTTGATCATCGACGGGACATCCCTCAACACTCCAAGTAACCTTCATTCGGGTACGCTTACAGCGACCCTGTGGATTCAATTCCTAGCTTTGATGATCATGCACACCAGAAAAACAGTGACTTATCTTGTGTTGGCGAGGTAATGGAGGTAGGGAAATAAATTATCCATGGATCAGACCCGCACCATTGAATAACGAAGTCATCGAAAATATCTTTCAATGGCTGTCAGCACCAATGAGCCCAGGTGGCCTCCGCGCTCGCCGCACGAGGCACTACTCAGCTCTCCCGGTGGCCGCAATAAGTTACGCCGATACAACGACCGAACCTCACCCTCGCCATCACCTCTGAAGAAGTCTGCCACAAAACCTAGTCTCAGTCGCGTACAAAGAAGGCTTGAAGGGGACGGAAAAGTCCATGAGGAGGACGAAGAAGATGAAGAGACTCTGCAGCTACGCCTAGATGCTATCGAGGCGCGCTTGAAGCTCAAGAGACTACAGCAGAAGAAGGCCAAGGCTGCGTCAACCAGCTCGGACATCGAGAACGAAAGACCAATTGAGCCTAAGTACCGAGCAAATTCAGTCACGAAGCCGCGCCAGCAATGCCAATTTGAGGAGCTGCGCCCTAAGTCATCCTCAGGGGTTCAGATACCGGTTTCGCCAGCCCGCAAAGAGAGGCCGCTTGAAGAAGCAAAATCTCCCGGAAGGGTTCTTTTAGGCATCGACAAGGGACTGAAAGGGCGTAATGTGTCATTAAAGAGACCGCCGATCTCGCAAAGCCAAAGGACAAGAGACGACGATCCTTTTGTAAGTCGTAGGACGACTACGAACGGATCCGGACATACTACTCTCCCCAGTAGCTTTGCGAGCTCTCATCGAGAATCACCGGCAAAACCGAAGTCATTCAGCGAGCGGATTGCGGAGACCAGACAGCTAGATAAGGAGCAGAAAGATCGAGCCAACAGGGTCCGAAGTCAGAGAAGCACCGGGTTTGGGACACGGGACCATGAGATTGAGACATTCAAGGATGCAGCCAATAAGCAGGTGGCCAAGGACCAGCAGAAGGTGGTCGCGAGAAATGTTGGATTCTCCAGAGACGAAGTCCTGAAAGCAGTCAACAGGCCCAACGGAGAACTTGCCCGAAATCACACTGTCCCGACTACATCAAACGACCGGCCTCCACGAAAACAACTGCCTGACCCGCCCTCTACACGTGCCCAATCACCCAATCCATCATCCGCTGGTGGAACGATAACCGATTGTCCAAACTCCTCAACACCATCGTCATCCTTAGATCCCCCTTGTTCAGACACCACGCACTACGACCCTTTCTCCCAGCTCCACCTCTCCAAACGCATCCTCCCGCACCCCTTTCTTACCCGAACCTTCGGCTCAAAACCCACTCTGCTACTCCCCGACCTCCTCCGCCACGTCCACTCCCCCTCGTACACCCTTCCTCCAGAATACGACACCGACTTCATCGTCCTCGCGGCCATCGCCTCCAAGTCCTCTCCGTTATCCCACAAAGACGCCCATAAAACCACAACCTCCGAAACGACCTCAACAGCCGAAGCAGCAGAAAGCGAGCAAAACGCCCGCGGCAAGTTCATGGTGCTCACCCTCACGGATCTGAAATGGACGCTCGACCTCTACCTCTTCACCACCGCCTACACCCGCTTCTGGAAACTAACGCCTGGAACGCTGGTCGCGATTCTGAACCCTAGCATCATGCCTCCTCCGCCTGGCAAAGCGGATACGGGGAGGTTTAGTCTGACACTGAATAGCAGCGATGATACGGTGCTTGAGATTGGGACCGTGAGGGATCTGGGCTGGTGTAGTGCGACGAAGAGGGATGGGAAACAGTGCGGTACTTGGGTTGACAAGCGACACACCTCCGTGTGCGAATTCCATGTTGATCGCGTTGTGGAGAGAACGAAAGCTGGGCGGATGGAGGTTAATGGAACTTCTGCTCCTTTTGGGCCTAGAGGTAAGGGTGGGGGAAGGACTGGGTTTTGGGGCGGCGGCGGCGGCGGTGGTGGCCAAAAAAGCCGAGAAAGGGGAACGGGGAGAGATGATGGGTTGTTGAAAGAGGGGAAACAGTATGACCGCCACCTGGGCTCAAACTACTTCATCGCCCCGCGAGCTGCAGGATTTGAGCGCAGCACAGCCAGTCTACTCGACGCCGAAGGCGCGGGGATGGGGATTGAGAGGGGCGGCACGAAAGAAGAGCGTGCGCGCAAACGCCTCGCTGACCTTGAAAAGGAGCGCTCTATCGCTCAGAAGCTCGGCGAGGGGGGCAATGGTATGGCTGCTGAGTACCTTCGCCGGAAACATAATCCCACTTCCACCACCAGTGCTACTCAGAGTTCGTCGGCGATGGGGGAGGCGGTGGATGCTAGAGAGTTGGGACTGATGGGCAATAAAGCCAAGGATGTACATCTCAGCCCGCTGAAGAAGAGGAAGGCGGGGGAGGCGTGGGGGACGGGCGAGGAGAAGGGAGGGGGTAGGAAGAAGACGAGGTTCGTGACAACGAAAGGGATTAAGGAGGCGGGCAGAGAGAGTGGTGGTGGGGATGTGTGGTTGGAGGAGGCGGGGAGGACGGGGGATGATAGTGAGGATGAGCTGGAAGTTGTGTAGAAGACCAGAAAGCTTTCGATGTTGGATGTTCTCAGCGAGGCTGTAGTTTCACCCGAGATCTTCATCTCTATCAAAGAGGTAACTCGTATCACGCCTGCGAACCTTATACCGTCATGCAATTCCAGGCGAAGCCTCCTATAATTGTTCATACCCGCCAATACCAGGCTCCAATTCGTGGAGAATTAGAACAGAAAATCGTGTAGTTGCAAGGACGGCGGCCGTTCTCAACTTTGTCTGTCGCATCCCATATCTGCCAAAAAGCACATCTACTTCGTAGAGAACAGTAAAAACATGGCTTTCGTGTTGCTAGCTGTCTTTTCGGTTGAGTTTCTTCTGGTGTTCGAGAGCATCGAACCGGGTATATCACCATGTCTGACAGGGTGCTAATGCAGAGACGACGAGAGTGATTCCGTTGAGATCGGTAGATACGCTCGTTGATTGGTTTTGGCTCCTGCATGCCCACTCATAGTCTTTAGGAAAACGCTCCTTTAGGGGCCAGCGGGCTGACCAGACCCGAGATGCCAGATACATTGTACAAGATACACAACGGATATTGTTGATATTAACCACTCGTTGAGTCATACCGCTAGATCAGCAGCCTGCTGCTTTTCACCTACTTTCTCTACTGTCCAGAATGTGGGTACCGTTAACGCTCGAGGACGGTACTATGGCATTTCGACACTATAACGATGATCAGTGAACGCTCATAACAACTTCCACCCTCCTTTCCCACCACCGCAGAGCGGACCCCAAGAAGAGAGGGGGAGAAAGCACTCACATCACACTCCCCTGCCCTGGCTCACTAACCACGACCGCCTCCTCTAACTTCTCCTCACTAATCATCGGCTCCCGTTTCCGATAATACTTCTCCACCCACGCCTGTTTCACAACCTCCACCTTCTCCTTCGGTACTAAATGCACCGTACACCCACCCCACCCCGCGCCCGTTAATCGGCTCCCGTACGCACCCGCCTCGCGCGCAATTTCACACAATTGATCCAGCTCCGGACAAGAGCAGTCATAGACTTCTCTACACGAGGTCTGCGTCTCGTTCATGAGAGCGCCGAGACGGGGCAGGAGGTCTGAAGGGGGCGGACGGGTCATGAGTAGGGATTTGAATTCGAGGACGCGGAGGGCTTCGCTCAAGACGTGTTTGGCGCGGAGGTAGAGGTGGAAGTGGGTGGTGCGGATGGGGAATTTGGTTAGGTAGCGGGAGGATAGTTCGTCGACGGAGATGTGCAGGAGCGAGGCGATGTCGGAGCGGGTGTAGCCTGTGGTCTTGGTGAGATGTTGGTTGGTGAGTTCGAGCATTTGCTCTAGTTGCTTTTTGTAGGATGGGTCGGAGTAGTCGGGCGAGGATTGGGATTTTGAGGTGCTGAAGTACTCGGCCTGGAGGGTGCGGAGACTGCGGCCTAATGGCGATGTATCGTCTGGCAGTGTGAGATCGAGAGCTTGGGCAAGGACTTCTGCAGCTAGCGTGCATTCTACCACGCGTAGGTTGTAGCATTCGGGTGCTGTGACGTGCTTGTCACTCACGACGAAGCTCTGTGCTATCATGAATGTGATGGGTGGATCTAGCTTCGGGAAGGCGATGGCTTCGGCGTGGAGTTCAGGGGAGAAGGAAACGCTCAGCGCATCGCCACGGATAGAGAACACGGAAGCGGACTGGTCCATGCCACCGCTGTTGACGCCTACGGAGCGCTCGGAAACGATGGCTAGCTCAACGAGCTCCTTTTTGATGATGCTGGTTTCGCCATGAGCACGAAGAACGGCGAGGGCGGAAGCACAGACGAAGGCGGCGGAGCTGGAGAGACCTCCACCTGCGGGTACATTACCATCAACTAGAACGGACATGTTGAGTGGCTGGAAACTAGGATTCTTTCGGCGAAGAAGCTCCAGGGCGCCTTTACAGCCAGCCTTGAAGTAGTTGCTCCACGAATGGTTTGATGCATCAACCTCGATACCCCCTTTGCTAGGAATTGAGAATTCTGCAGGATGGTATTTCTCAGAATCGATGTTTGAGATCGATATATTTGCTTCCTGGGTACCACGGTTTGGGGAAGAGGTAGACATGGCTACTAAAACATCTGATAGAATGGCCATTGGAAGGACTTCGTAGAGTGAGTAGTCGATGTGCTCGCCCAGAATATTGACTCGGCCTGGAGAGCGAGCTACAAATTGAGGATTGATGGCATTGTAAAGTGAGGAAAATTTCTTGTAAAGACGATCCCATCGTCGCATCTGCGTGGCAAGGTTTTCAGGCGGATAGAGAGCTTCAAGGTTGTTAATGGTAGGAACAGGTTCACCCATAGTATTGGCAGTCATATTGACGGCCCAAGAGAAAGAAAGATGGAATTGAACAGAGATTGGAAGCAGTCAGATGAGTAAGAAAGTGCATGACGGCAATGACGATTATGGCAACGAGAGCGTGTTAACTACTGGACGGAGTACACTACCAGAATTACGGAACGGACAGTAAGGATTATCTAGCACACAGTGTTTGGAAGTATGACTAGATGAGATTCGACCACAACGATACTCATTTGAAGAGAGTCGATGGCAAGATTTTGACCGAGCATTATCGCTTGATTGATACATGTACTCTAACTCTCACTGTGAGACGCGGAAAGAAGCCGAGCTAGTTCTACTCTATGCCGAGCCTCGGCAGCAGTTGCCTTCAGACGACTTCATCTCGAAGGATTCCCATGAAATTTCCTGAAAGGCGGTTTTCCGCAAAGCGATGGGTTCCTCTGATACATCAAAGTCTCAATCGTGTCCATGACATACTGATCAGTGGCTGTAGTTGTCAGCCTGATGACATTTGCCACGTCGTGGAGGTTATTGAATCAGGAATTTGCTCAGTATTTGGAGAATTCCGGCTTCTCTACACTACGGTAAATTCGTCTCTTGACGCCGCACACCTACCAGAGACAGTGTGTCTGGTAACTGAACGTGCTCCATGGTTCAGTCCTTGAAACAAAACAGTTCCCTCTGGACCGTTAGAGTTCTGAGAAGAGATGCAAGCCCATAGTCTGCTACCAACTGGAGTTGAAATCCATCTGGACGAGACTAGAATAGGAGAGACCCTTCTTTCGTGTAACAAAATGTAGTACCTTCTCTCGGAGTTCTAAGCCCGTTGATAATCTACGAGCTCCAGATATCAATGAATTGTCGAGGAGCTCTAGAAATCATTCCCTTCAGAGCTGAAGCGGGGCCCACATGACCCCTCGACCTCAACAATAGCACCGCTGCGACCACGCCAAACCATGGGACGCTGCTGGAACTCTACGCGCAGGAGCGCAACTCCGCACTGCATTCGTCCACAAGCTTCCGAATTCCACGATGGCAGCGCATGAGGACAAGGCAGACGCCGAGAGATGGATCGATCATGGTGTCACTCGGTTGCTGAATGCAGAATTAGCTTGCAAAAGCCCGTATAATTCTCTTCTTCTCGTTCTGTTCGTTTCGATGATGGTTCGATTTCCAGCTTTCCGACCTGTTTCTATGCGCCGGCTCTTCATATTCTCCAATTAGAGTTTACCCATCTTGTCTGGTTGGTGTTTGCTTGCACACACGAAAGGCTTGTCGTGATCCTGCTTTGGGAGCTTTCCTTACCAGTCTATCTGCGTCAGCAGAGCCTGAAGAGTCGTAATTCCTGCCACATTGCCTAAGCCGCCGCCTTAGCCAGGCTCAGTCAAATCCCATCCCAGCCCGTCACCCTCACCCGCCCGAACCACCCTCAAGCCTCCTGCCAGTAGCTATGTAGCTATGACTCGTGTGAATTCTTATGGTTACACATGCCAAGGACCCATCCACAACGCCTACGCTGACACTGCTGCTAGCGCTGGAAATCTACACCGATGTGCCTATTGTCCCTGCCGTAGCTTGAGGAACTGCCTGCAGAGGGACGCCTAGGGTAGTCGTGCTGCTTGGCCGGACCTTGACTGTTGCCCTCAATGTAGAGCAGTAGCTGGTGGTTTGAATTGGGATTGCTTGGATCGGGGCGCCGAGGGTAGTTGTGCTGCTTGGATGAGACTTTGACGGGGTGGTAGTGGTGGTGGTGAGAGTAGCATCAGAGGTGGTTGCTATGACTGCTTGCAGTGGTGCGCCTAGGGTGGTTGTGCTGCTTTGATAGGGTTTTGCTCGTGTGGCGGTGGCGAGAGTGGTGTTGGGAGCTAGAGATAGAGCTGGGATGGATGATTTGTGGGAATGGAAGTGGAAATGGAAGCGGAGGTGGAAGAGGGGCGAGGCTATGCTTGATGATGCCAATATGAGAAGTAAAAAACCGACATTTCGGTTGGAAGTGAGCAATCTCATTGCGAACGGAGATAGCCAACCGAAGTGGTTATGCAACTCGTCCCTAGATAAAGAGAAACAATAGCCCGGAAGTGGACAAATCCGAGACTTGGGAAGTGGTTACAAGAGTTTCTAATATATCTACCTTTTGTTTCTTCAGGAGTGTATTGGCATCTTTACCGACATGCGCTGCGCATCAGTTGGAATCCTTCATCGGCCACAACATAGCCTTCTATCACGCACTGGATCTCATTCTTGGAAGCGATGATCGAAGTGAAGGCTGTTCCTGCAAAGACTAAAGCAGGCTTTACAGCCCCGTTTAGCGTGTGTAGCTTGCGCTTTCATAATAGACAAGCGACGCAGCTCAGACAACTGTTGGCTGTTGAATGATTTAAGCGCAGATGCTTAGTGTTCTTTAGAACACCACAGTGGCATGCGAGATGCGCTGTTGATGATACTTCTGTCATGTCGAGGTATGGGCTCTCCCTGTCGTATGCCGTCAAGGGAAACACGGTTGACATCATCGCCGATTGAGAGCTGCGATTTGGTTCGAAAGCTATGGGTGAGGTATTAGCCCATTCGAGCCACTCTGGATGTACGAGTATGGGAAAATCTTCCTCGCGTAAGAAACCGGAGCCTGTCAACAAACAGGCTCATTCGAGACAGAAGACACAACCTTGATACTGAGAGGTAGACGAGCTTGCAGCTAGAAAAGCTCGCCTAGTCAGTATTGGGTTTCTGATTACAAACATCCCTCATACCCTTCGAAATCTTATATGGTGATAAGACACTTTACCTCTCGAGCGCCTCTACTTCTTACCTAATAGATGAATAAGATGCTAGGGGGTATCACCCTGGCTCGTACAAACACTGGGTAAATTGTCCAAGCTTCCTGCGTCCATCTGTATAGCTCTTGACGTCAGCTCTGGTGCCTGCCCCTGGAGACTTTTGTTAAGATATGTATGTATATTGCTGTCATAGTTCTTAGAAGGTTCTGTCTATCAATAATTTGTTTCATTAGGTAGCCCCAAGGAGAATCTGCTGTCGAAGAATGCTGCGCAATTCACATGATTCTGCGCTTTGATGTTCGCCATCATTTAAGCATGCACTGCAATCATGTCCAGAGCAGGTTGGAAAATAATATGCTGGAGCCCAGCGCGCCACGTGCAGCATCCCGAGATGGTGGTGTGGTATCAGAGTGAGGCTGACAAGGCTGAAATGAATTCACTCACCATATACCTTGAGCTACAGGCCAGAGAAGGGTGCCTTCATAACCTCGCCATACATGGATCACTTTCTCAAAACGAACGTACTTGAATTCGACTTCGATACTGTTGACGTGTAGGCCAATTGAGACATTCTGAGTAACCTCAGCCGTTTATTCTCGCAAATGATGTCCTCATTAGGTATACATCTCATTTGCTCAAGAGTAGAGGAATGATCGCAGCAAATTCTATTTGATGCCTTGCTAGGTTGTTCCATGTTGCTTCGTAAAGAGGATTACCCTTAATGATAGCTTAAATGAACGAAATGTCCCACGTTGTGCGCAAAGAAGTGACGGGGAGAGAGGGCTGAATGGAGTCTCTACTTTACCCATTTCTTGAGTCTCCCAGACTCACCCAACACTTTCACCACCTGAAAAAGATGCAATGCTTCATAATCCTATGTAGCCCCTCTCTAACCCGACTGCAACACCATTTCATTCCCCAGCAATAAGTTCATCGAGGTTCTTTTGATACCACGGCTTTTTTATCTCTCCAAAATTGAGCACTCTGCGCTGTTTATGGTTCTGTGCCATACTGTACTTGGAGTAAAGGAAGAGCGTATCTTTCAGTACGACGAACAGGCACCCACCGACGATAGTACGTCCGTATCGTGTCTGTAAGATGCCTCCGTTCCCTCTGTACCAGTACCCGGGCGGTCTGACCCAGGTCGAGGGCAAATTATGTTTTAGAAGCTCGCCAACGTAATAGGAGACAAAGGGGAAGACGAGAGCACCTATCGAGAGTCGATTGAAGTCGGGAATGGCGAAAATGAAGTTTTGGATAACGGGTCGTTGTCGCGGTTGTGCTTGAGGTTGGGGTTGAGGATGTTGCTCGGGCTGTGCTTCCTGGTTCGGAATCGGATCCCTATCAAGGTTATTGGCATTACGTTCGTTGTCTCCTATGTTAATTGGCTCTGGAACAGCGGCTTCTTGCTGTTGTGCTGGCTGATTGTTCGGTTGTGGCTCCTCGTGAATATGATGGTGGTGATGATGGTGTTCGAACCCATCATCTTCGACGGCCTCTACTTCAATCTGCACACCCAGCTCGAAGTCCATATCCAATGGCCCGCCACCCTCACCTCCTTCTTCATCACCGCCTTCTTGGTCCGGCTGGATATTATTTTCCTCGGTGTTCTCTGCTGCTTTTGGCCGAATCTCCTGCACCCACGCGTTTTCATATGGCAGGAGAAACCTTCGGTATGCTCCAAAGTAAAGGCTCCGGATAACGGGCAGAGCGGTGATCCATACACATAGAGCTCCATCATAGGCATGTCGTCTGGGACTTAGCTTATTGCTTGCGTAATATATTACCGGTAGGAACGGTAAGATGTTGTCCCCAGCCTTCGTGCGCGAGGTGATCAATGCAATGGGAATGGAAGCCACGCCTATACATCGTCTGAGCGACATAAAGCCGCCTCGAGGGAACACGAATCTATTGAATTCATGCCGCTCAAGCAACACCCATGTGGTACCGACACCGTGGGCAATAAAGCCAGCAAATACCATACCGCTCGCTGCAACCACCGCGGCAGGCCACATCAATACTCCACTAATCCTTTGGATGGCGCGGACGAAGGATATGGAGAGGCTGTGTGGTTGCATGACTTCAATGTCTGACTTGCACTGGGGACATTGTATCTTTTTAGCTTTCCTCCGCTTCGGCGACTCAAGGTCGGCGATCCAGTCTAAGAGGCAGGCTTGGTGAGCTTTAAGGGCGCAAGGGCAGGGCGAGATCCATTCTGATGCCGTGGGTTCATCCTCGGTCTCGTCGGAGAAGCAAATCCAGCACTTGCGAGGTTCATCGCCGCTGGACAACGGTAGAGCTTGTGGGGTGGTTTCGGCATTTTCATCGCTGGAGTTGTGAGAGGATGTTTCGAGCGAGGAGGGTGGATCGATCAGAACGGTCTGGGAATCTTCGGATGTCGATGACTGGCTTGACCTTCGTCCGTGGGACTTCTCGGGTAAGGCTGGCTGAAGGCTAGATTGCTGAGATGATGGCGGTGGTCCTTGTGGGGGACCAGATTGTGGGGATGACATTGTCTTGAGGCTGGATAGAAGAGCGATGAGGGTGTTGAGAAAGAATAGAGATGAAGCAACAAATATGGCTCAGGGGGATAACGCTCAAAACAGGCAGATGTGTAGCAAAAGTGATTTATGATAGAGGAGCAACGAGACCAATCACATGACGTCGACATAGGGCTGAAACGAGCGGCATGTGATGGCTTGGCAAGCTAGCAAACATCTCCGCGACTCGGACCTTCTATTGATCGTGACGACGAAGCCCAATCAAGATGTTCGATTTGGGCCTTCTGCCTAGCTTTGGGCTGCAACTAACAAGCTGTCCAAACGTCCTGGCGAATCTATGCTCCAGCCTCCCCGGTGCTCATCTTCAGCTGCTAGCAGAACACCCTTATTAGACGCGAGCACTTCTAATAGGTACTGATGGAATTGAAATTCAGACCAAGTTCCCTTTCCTTGAGTATCTCTTAATTGGTACCTCACCATCTTCCATCATAAGTCATGTCTTCCTCAACCCCGATCCGGAGATCCGGACGACAGCGAATTCCGAGCAAAAAGTACTCGGTGGATGTTCTAGAAAGCCTTCGCTCAGACTCCGAGAACGACTTGGAAGCATTTCAGGACTCAGGAGCAGGAGCAGCCATCAATAAGGAAGACGGCCA
This sequence comes from Physcia stellaris, assembly GCA_018902385.1. Taxonomy (NCBI): domain Eukaryota; kingdom Fungi; phylum Ascomycota; class Lecanoromycetes; order Caliciales; family Physciaceae; genus Physcia; species Physcia stellaris. Next base: position 378,721 of record JABSSW010000030.1, on the reverse strand, counting down.
TGATGAATCTTCCGCTGACGATGAAATTTTTTCTGAACCCGTAGCCGAGGAAAGCGACGAAATGTCCGCTGTTGAGGCATCTGATGGTTCCCCCATTGCCACACCAATCGATGAAGACATTGAAGAAGTCTACGCTAGTGACATTCCCCAGTCCTTAGATGACCCGAAGCTGAGCAGAAAGCGACAGCCCCCTAACCAACACAAAGAGGTACGCTCTCGAGGCATGACTGAACCTTATGTCAAACCGTCACGAGCCCGTGACGCATTATTCATCCAACATGTCATGGGCTCTGATGTAAATGATCAAGCATATTTCAGAAAAGCTAGAGCTAAGTGGGCGAGTATAGTCTCTTTACCTAGAAGGTACACTGATGGACATGGCGAGGGAGGCATGGATTACCCCTTTAATTATTCTGCCGAGCAACGCAACATGGAGTCCACAGTGGGCTGGGGTTGGTACTTTGACGAAGGTGGCAGAGCTACACTTCAGACAAAGCAGATTTCTGAATCTTTGACCCTTACCGCCGGAACTAAGTATCTGTGTCTGCCTGATAAACCCATTCAAAAGCTACTTTTAGGGCCGTATGGTAATCAGCAAGTGTTCATCCTTTCTCTCATGCAGTCCATCAATATTGACGAATCGTGGAACATTGCGCGAATGAATCAGTCTGCCCAATTGAGAGGTCATGAGCAGAGGATGCTTGGAAAACGACAAGCAGGTTGGATTTTGAACGTCGGTACAAGTGTACGGTGTCTGGAGTGGGCCCCAAACTGCCATGGAAAACAACAGTACTTGGCAGTTACTACTCTGCCACCCAATGATAGCAGCAAGCAGCCATCACCGTCTGCTCCAGCGTACACCGCTTCGCCACCAACACCATCGTGCATACAGTTATGGGTCTTTACGAGGTCAGCAACTTTGGGTGAACCACTTTATCGACCTCCAGAGCTTCGGACTGTTATCTGCACCGAATGGGGTCCTATCAAAGACTTGAAATGGTGTCCAATGCCCAGGAATGATAGAGTAGGCGGATCTGACACCAAGAAATATCTCGGACTTCTGGCGGGAGTATGGAATGATGGATACGTGAGAATACTAGACATCTATCTGGATGACGAGCAAGGATCGAACACAACCTACAGTAAGCAGTCAACATGGACTCATCTCATAGCTAACCGCACCACAGTTAAATATAAGACCGCTGCCTTCGAAGCTCGACCCCCGGAAACACTGTGCACCTGTGTTACTTGGCTTTCTCCAACTGACATTGCTGTAGGCTGTGCGAACGGATATCTAGCTGTGTGGAACATCTTCCCCCCGAGCCCTGTTGGAGATCAGGACAGATTTTCACGTTCGGCTAAGCGAACCGAAGTCAAGCCTGATCATTTCTTTTACAGTAAATCGGCTCTACCTTCTCGTCCGTGGCTCTACATTCCCATTCACCATTCATATGTCCTTACAATCACCAGCGCCTATCCTTCGTTCCCCCATTTTGTTTGTAGTGCATCTATCTCGGGCCACACTCGCCTCACAGATATGCGATCGCCGACATCAGACTCTGTCTATATGCCGCACGTTCGTATCGCTCCTTCGCAATTGTATTACTGCCCTCATCTCAACTGCTTTCTAAGCAATGCTGAAGACAAATTCTTTATTCGAGCATGGCCCCTGCGCCGATTCTGGTCCTTTGTAGCAGTGGCTAGAATCGAGACTGAGATTCTAAGTATTAGCGCTACGCCTCTCCATCCTACAGTCTTATGTGGATGTGCCGATGGGTCGCTGCTCGCTTTTAATCCCCTAAGGAGATATCTGGGTGCGAAATTTCAGGGCGCCCAGCCGCAACAGATCGTCTGGAAACATGAATGGGCAAGATCGACGCAGACAGGACAGGAAGATCAAAGTCAGAGTCATGGTAATGTTAGATTTACGGAAGGATACAAGGTTGACAGTTTGATCCTACATCCTGACTGGGAGCGCCCAAACAGGGGGGTCAGGACAGCTTATCAGAAGGAGGAGGTGGCTCCCATGTCAACTATCTATGAAGAGCGGAGTGGCATTCGAGTGATATCATGGAACCCGAATCTTGAGTGGGGAGGATGGGTTGCTACTGGTCTAGGTAGCGGTTTAGTGAGAGTGGAGGATCTAGCCATCTGATATGTTCACTGATCGACAATGGAGGCGGATCTTCCTTGGATTTGCCATTTGTCTTGTCAACCGTGCTGAAGCACTCGCTGTTCGGATGCCTTACGATATCATAGCTACCTGTGGCTTATAGCAATGCCAGAACCTAGCTTGAAATTGCTTACAGCGACAAATTAAAGAGGGCTCTTAGCGTCTACATTGAAGGCTAGCACCACGGCGAACCATTGCATCATCTTTGGATACTCGCATATCATGAAGGACAGGCCAGTACCTTTACTAAGTGCATGCAACAGCTACTCAGTGTCCTCAGGATGGAAAACTAACGCTCTGACCTCAATGCTCTCTCTTGGACTCTCTCCTTCGGTACTCTGATCCACAAAGGCACTATGTGGCACACGCCTAGCCCTGCCGTCTGTTTTGGAATCAAAGCACTTGATCAACATCACCTCTCCCGGTGTTTGCTCCCTCAGATAATACCACCGATGATTGTTGTTCGGCCGAACCGTAAAGGTCTCTCCAACACGATCCGGGTAGATCAGTTGCACGGGCAGTAAATCTTCGTCGGGGACAGACGTCGAATCCGCAACCCCAAGAGGGTCCTTACGGATGGTCTTGATCGGCCGCCAGACATTGATTATCTGGTAGCGACCTTTGAGTAAGCGCTCGGACTCGGCAGGCAGATGATGTTGCACTCGCTCTGGGCCGGCTTTGTACGACTGATCAATATGTACGCGCTGGACTGGGCCGCGAAGCGCTGCCTCCTTACCCTGCTCCTCCTTGGCGGGGCGACGGATAGTGTGGTCAAAGATGAAGACTTTCGAAGCACCGGTGCTGGAATCACGACGTTACTACAGTTGAGTCGAAATTGGTAGGTAAGACATACGCATCCTTCAAGATTCCCTCGATTTCCGGGTAATAAACCTTCTTGATTTGATCGTCATTCTCAAACGCGGTCTCCTGGCTGACATGCTTGTAGATTTGAAAGCCTTTGCTATCGAGGGTGTATTTGCCCTCTTCTCCCCGGATATCGTGCACGATCATCGTTCGCGTCTCGGTTGGCCGGTCATACGTCTCTGGTTTGCCAACATAGGATGGGGCTGGAGGATTGCCATCCCCAAGGTCCTTGTGATAGTTGAAATCGGCAAGCACGTCTTGTGGTTTCGGTGTAGTGTGGATGTCTTCCTGTTTGTTGCTGGTGCTCAGGAGATGAGGTGCGGTCGCTGGCAGCGCGGTTGCTGTAGATGCCATGGTTGGTTATTTGGGGGTGAATCTGCAAGTCTTTACTGTCTACATGTAGACTTCTCGGAGAAGACATGATTCGTTATATGAGGGTGGATTTATAAGTATGCTATGCTCATTTTCCCTTGGGATTGCGTGCGTCTTGGACTGACAAATCAAAGCATGCTACATGGGTACATCCGATCTACGTCCGATGTTCCACCGACCAACAAAGTCATCCCCTCTTATCCTTTTCCGATCCGTCTTCCGAATCATCTGCACCATCTTGACATCCTTGAAAACGATAAAAATAGAATTGATTTCCAGTCTGGTCTGCCAAAGGTGCGTCATTGGCTCTTCCACCAATGATCTCATTATGCAGCAAACCGATGCCGAGGTCATGATTGTTTACTCAACCTCAAGTGCTCTCTCAGAGTTGATCATCCGATAAACAACGAAATCACCTTGTCGAAAGCTGATACCTCGAATCTCTGGCTGAAATTCAGTAACAATGGCACTACCCATCAAGACCCACCAATGCCTTCTAGCCAATAAATCCTTCGACATGGCCGTTCTCTCCAATTCCTGATACTGGAGCAAAGCTATGTGAGACGGGAACCAGACAAATCGAAGAGCAACTTCTGCACCCCTCAAAGGGCCCATAAAGCGTGTTTTGATGACATTCGGAGCTACATTTCGGGGAAGTGGTGATCCGATAATTACGAAGGATGGTGAGGTGGCGCATCATATTGACTAGAAGGATTGTTCGAGGGTGTTGGCAGCGTGTGAGTATTAGAATTCCATATCAACTAGACTTGAATGTTGGGACACGCTGTGCTTTGATTTTGGGAGATAATACTTAGGCGCGTGATGCCCGTATATTAGATTGCCAGCTAGTATGATACTTGAAGCCTAGCAAATCATGGCGACTCTGATCTCATAATAGGCTACGAACGAGACGTTCTTTCGACTGTGTTCGAAGTAACGGGCTGAAACCTGGATCGATACTTCCGATCTAGAGACCGTTTCCATCCCACCCTGACATGCTGTCTCCGGGAAGACTTCCAGCTCTTTACTCCCGTTCGGGGTTAACTCTACCGAACTGAGTGCCGCACCAACTAGATGCATTAACGATTCCGAATTCGACGCCTTTCTTCGCAAAGACCTTGTATAATCCCTCTCGCTCTCGCTCAAACCCGTACCCGGTCGTTCTCCAACGAGGGGCATGCTGATCCCACCAAAGCAGGGTTTTCAGTTTCGGCAGAAATTGCTCTTTGTTCTCTGCCAGTCGGTCTAGTCTGCTAATTCTAAGCGGACGAGCAGTATCGTAACCCTGAGTGTAACCCATCGGATATTGTAATTGTATCTTTTCCAGGCTGACGGGGAACGCCTCATCGAGCGTTGAAGCTGCTGCAGAAACAAGGAAAGGCTCCGGGATAGCCAGGCGCCGTAGATGACGATACCCGATGAGGCTCCCAAAAAGTGACGATACGAGGTAAGTAGCTGCACAGCTACATGCGATGTTGAGCTCGATGAGGGTGTCGGCATGCTGAGAGACTGCTTCACCGAGATCAACGGGCGCAATACCCCTTGCCATCGGATGCCACCATCCCCATCGCGGTAAATCTCAAGTGTGAAATGTTCCAATTTGGCGATAGAACGCAACATCTGTGGGAGGACCCCAATGGAGGAGTCGGACGTTTTTAAGATGCAGAGGTTTGTGATGTTAGAGGTACAGGATCCTGATGCGAGTGACGAGGGGGTATAAATAGTCTTCGTCATATCAAGATCCTTGATGATGAGAGAGCGAAGAAGCGGAAGATGAAAACACTGCGACAATAAGTCCATTCGGCGTTGCCACATAGGATCTATGGGATATCGCTTCAAATCGAGGGTAGAAGCTGGCCAATACTCGAAATCCATATGAAAATTAAGCTCCAGATTTCGAAGAGACATCAAATTGGCCAAATCCAGGTCTGGGGGTGGAGGGTATAGTACTAGCGTGTGCAAAGAAGGAAGATGATCGAGAAGAGCATTGTGTCCCCTGAACACTTCACCACACCGAGTGGTAGAAATGACGATCTCTACCGATAGGATATATAACTGGAGTTCGGGCCTCGTACATAAGTGAGAGACGAGCTGATCGAAGCGATGGGGTGGATCAGCTGTCCGGTCCGATTCTAAAGACAGCCGTATCGTATGATACCTAAATCGTTCGGCAATCCTGTTGAACCGCTGACTAGTGAGGGAAACTTGAAGTAGTGATGCTTTTTCTGTGAGATAGGAGAATATAGTACTGACGACCTCGTTCGGAACATCGTTGATTGTGGGTCCCTTAGAGACCTTGTAATCCGCCATTATGGATTCCGGCTTCAAGTGGTCGTGAGGATGTAGGTCTTACGAATATGTGGATTCAGCCTAGGTAGGTTCGTTAAGCTGCAAGAACATCCAGGTCTTAGCTTTCAAGCTTTGGTATTATTGTCCAACAAGAAGTCAAGTCAAGCGTCATCTCAAAGTTTGGCGTTTCGAATGATCTGCTGGTTCAATCTTAGCTAGGCAGCTGGATAGACTACTACGTAAAGATTGAGAAAAATAAATACAAGGACCGTGAATTAGTGCTGCGACCTACTAAATAAGATCACATAGCCAAGGCTTTTCTTTTCGGTGGTCGGATCCTTCTGAACTCTTGAGAGAGAATGGGAGCTCTTTCTCACTCGCTTGCTCTTCATCACTCTGTAGCGCTATTCGTATCTCTACATGCTCTGTCGCTCTCAATCGAGATCGTCTCGAATCGATTCGATATGGCTGAATTGCCAAATGAGTCGGGATGTAGTGCGGATTATTATCTATCAGGCCGATGATGTATGCCAAGACGCTGCCGAATGAGATATGAAGGAAAGTCAAACATCAACATCTTATCTTCTATCACATTTGGATTGTTGAGCTCAAATCCTAGGTTACCGCGCAAAAGTTCAGAAGTCGAAAAGAAGAAAGATGAGTAACGTCTACATATCTTCCATTGTCACCTACAGCTTCTTTTCTCCCTCTCGATTTTCGTCTTCTTTCTCTTCTGAGACTACTCTCTATATACCATCATCTCTTTCCCATTCATCTCGTTGCTCACACATATCCGCTTTAGTATCTCCCGCAATCTCCAAGATAATATCCCACAACTTCCACAACCTTTCCCCCTCAGACAATCCCTCGATTATACAGCGAATCCCCCACTAGCCTTTTGCCGTGGCTCCCGTGCTGCTTCGAAGGTGCCATTCGGCAGTAGCCTTACCGCCTGGGCTGTGCTTTGTCCCGGTGCAACCCACGTGACATTATGTCCAAGGCTCGCCATATAGGCCGTCGTCTGGTTGTCGTAGGCGTATTCGAAGACAGCGGTGTTGGGTGTTAATTGGTCGTGGAATCTGACGGTTGAAAAGCATTTGATCAGCCCATCTCCCCTTTGCTTCTCTCCTTCCCGCCGTCCTCATCCCTTTCCCAATCCTTCCCTCATACCCACCTATCGAACAAGTCACTTTTCCAATCCAATCGGATGACTCAACTTACCTCGGCGATCCCAAAGCTTCCTCACTGTTCAATCCCTGATCAAGTACATGCCACAGATTCTGGATCGTCGCCGTGATAATCCTCGAGCCGCCTGCCGAGCCAACGACGAAGTACAGACTGTTGTTCGCGAGATGCTCGACTATCACTGGGGAAATGGACGAGAGCGGGCGTTTGCCGGGTCGGATAAAGTTTGCGGGGGAGGGGACGTACCCGAATGCGTTTATGGCCTACTAGGTTGTTGGTCCGTCGTTTAGAGTATAGAGTAACAAGAATCAGAGATCGGTGTGTGAGACGTGTTGGGTGGATATTTTTCAAGGAAGTGAAAGACAAAAAGGAAAGGCAAATGGGGAAGCTTACGTTTGGGATGGAGAAATCGTTCATCTCATTATTCATGATAACCCCAGTAGCAGGAACAATTAGCTGGGAGCCAAACAGAAGGTTGATGGTGCTGGTGATGCTGATCGCCATGCCTGACGCATCGGCCACAGAAATGTGAGACGTTCCTCGACTGTCATTTTGCAAGTTAGTAAACGGCTACGGTCCACCCAACTCACGCTTTTCTACCTATGTTCAGGTCATGGAATTTCGGCGAAGGGAAAGAGAAAAAAGAGCCTCACTCATCTATCCCAATCAACCCAGTAGGGGTATACGCGCTCACAGCTTGGGTCCTAAAATCGGAGATCTCACCCCGAATCCTCGCCGCAGTGGTACCATTCAGCATCTCAGCCTGATACTCGTCCAACCCTTTAACAAATAGAGGGTCCCCTAGATTCGACCTCTCACCATACGCAAACCTCATTGCCTCATCTAAGCGATGCGTACTTATATTTCGCAAACCCTCTTCACCAAACCCATTGTACCCCTCCACGATCTTCATCGTGCTCAGCGCTACCTCCCCACTGCTCGGTGCACTGCAGCTAGTCAACTTGAACCCCCTATAAGTAATTTCACTCGGTGTCCTGATCGCAACGCTATAATTCGCCAAATCATGCAGCGTCATAGTGCCGTTCTGGGCCTGCAGCGCCTGGATCGTAGCATTAGCGATAGCACCGGTGTAGAAGGCGCCTGCGCCATGAGCGGAAATGGCTTCGAGGGTGTCGGCGTAGCGTTTTCGGGTCATAGTGTCATTGAGGCCAACGCGGGTGCCGTTGGGCGCGAAGTCGATGGCCCAGTTGGGGTCCGTCACGAGGAAATTGGACTTGGAGGTGGCAGCCTTCATTTGGTTGACCAGGTCGGCGGTTACGGTGAAGCCGTGGCGGGCGAGGTGGATGGCGGGAGCTATGACAGTGGACCAGGGGAGAGAGCCATAGTGCTTGTGGAGATATTCTGTACCGCGGAGTTCGCCTGGGACGCCGCTGTATATTGACGTCAACTTTGATTGAATTTTAATGAGGGTTTCTAGGAGCGAGTGCAAAGAGGAGGGGCTTGACAAGGACAAATTCGCTTTACCTGGCAAGTCCACCGTATATCGAGAGATCGGTGTTGTTATTGTACATGTCTTGAAACGCTGCTGCTGGAGCCGTTTCACGGAAATCGATGAATTCGTAGGAGCCGTTCGAGCCACGGACGAGCATGAAGCCGCCGCCGCCAATGCCGGAATGATACATTCCTAGATAATGAATCAGTCATTTTCATCGTTGTTTGCTTTACCGAGAACTCACCAATTACACCGACACAGAACAGTGTACCAACCAGCTTCGAATTCTATCAGCCTTCTACTGTTTGCATGAAATATACGTTCAGCACGCACCGCATCAGCGGCATTCCCTCCTTGCTCGAGCAAATTGGTACCAATACGACTACAAACAGCACTTTCAGATGCAACAGCACCCAATTTGGGCACGCGAACCTTGCTCGAATTCCCATGTCGAAGAGCTTCTGGAGCATTGGCGAGCACGGACGAATATAGTGTTAGCAGTGCTAGGGCAAAGTACGACGCTACGCGGGAATGCATCTCGAAGGTAAGATGCAAAAGACAGAGATGGAATCTGGAAAGTACATGTTGGGGGAAAACAAGCATTCGTGAAATATTCCGAATGTTATTGGTAAGGCGCACGACATTCGAGAGCTACCTTTAAGCTTGGAGCTTGCCAAGAAAGGAAGGTGAGAAGGTGATAGGTATCATTATTCGTCGGTAGTCTGTGATGGTACCTTGCCGGTGGTACGAGTACCCGAAGACATGGCTGCCGATCAATTGCCGTGGCGCATGTCGATATATTAAGTCTCCGATCGGAAAACGGATTCAAATACCTGCTATGTAAATCAAATGAATAATGTATATAGTACTATATTGACGACGCGATTGTGTGAGATGTGCCCTGGGCCCCGAGACAGCAGCTGGTACGTGAGGGGTACCTCGTACGAAGCCTCGCAGGCACTCAACATTGCCTAAGGTATCCACACATCTGCTTCGACCAGCTTCGACCAGTGTTGGATACCCCATTCCGACCATTTATGCAAAGAAATTGCGCAGCATTTGGAGCGGATTCTTCCTACCCTTCCTCGCCCACGAAGCCGAGATCCTACGCCGGTCAGGTATTGCAACAATACTTTAGGATCACTGAAGTCTCTGTGGTCCTGACGCTGTTCGGGGGTATCGCTAGCATATCGTGGCTTTGATGCTGCTGGAAGCTTTCTGTAGAGATCGTCGATGGTGATTGAAATTGTATTCGGCAACATCTCAAGGCTTGCCGAAAACTCCCTGGTAATGCTTGGTCGCCTTGTCGCATAATCCTCTCTCCCCTTGGAAGGTTTCAAATTTATCTTCAAGTTCACAGCTAACGTATTTGACCTCTTCCCAGACCTCTTTCTCAATGTCCTTACCAAACCTCTTCTTGATGTCGTCTTCACTTTGCCATATCCGTTGCTCTTTCCCTTGTTTGTCTCGAGTGTGCTCCTCATGCTTGTCGAACACCGTTGTCGGATTCAATCGGGGGAAGTTAACGTGAAGAAAAAACGGCCTTGGTTGAGCAGCTGCTGACGCATTCATGATGCGCCATATCCCTTGTTGCGTTAGGTTATAGTCTTGAATGGGATCGTACTGCACCATGGCCGAACCAGTGAATTTCTTATCGGCCTTGAAATGACCTATGGGGCTCACACCCTCGCTGGTGGCATAGAAGGTCTCGTTCAGAGCGTTTGCAGCAGCGAGGAAGGTCTCTTTGTCGCCCTCTCCTGGTGCACCTTGAGAAAACAGAGGATAGTAGTGGATGTTGTAGTAATTGTAATAAGTCGCTAGAAGCAAGGATTTGGAATGCGTTTTCTTGTTCAACAGTAATTCCCCCGATTCCGTCGACTGTCGAAGAGACATTGGCGGGATAGGTTGGGACGAAATTTTGTAATATATAGGTGACGCTGTAGAAGCCCAGAAGTCAGGCCAACTAACGAGGCCATGATTTGTAAACGGCTCCGAAGTAAAAAGCTCATCAGCATCATGTAGAGTAAAAGCGTCCGAGTCGAGAAACAAGACTTCCTCGAAGGAGGAAAAGATCATTGCAAAGACTTTGTACTGATAATGCGTAATATCACGAGAGTGAGGTACGCCTTCAAGGATCTCGGAAAGCACAACACATTTCGCGTCCAACTTTGGAAACACCTCGTCACAGATGTAAGGCTCGTACTCATTCTTGTCTGCGAGGAAAACCTCCATCGGCAATTTTGTTCCAGTTCGTCTCAACATCCTCAGGGATATGACGAAAACAGGAAGATATGGTCCCCCAGCGGTCGTGACAAGACCTCGAGTTCCCGGCGTGTAGACCATTTTCATTTTCCCACCGTGGAGTCCAGCGACGAAGTTTTCATGAGCCTTCTTCATCATCGCCACACTTGCATCAGGCATTGATAGTTTGTCAGGTCTTTCTTGCGGATGTTCCGAGACTACCAGCTTATCATATCCAATTGTCTCTGCAGTTCCGAGCCTGCTGGGCGGATCGCAGTCAGGATTATTGGCGTCCAGAAGCTTTTCAAAAACCTTCCAAAACCCAATCCTATTTTCCAGTGTCGGCGGTTTGAACGTGTCAGTCAAGATATTGGTCGAGGGTTTTTCTTTCTCGGGGATCGAAGTTGCCTTGGGACTGACTGGCTCCTTGCCTGGGCCTGTTGGGTCAGGTGTAATCTTTGAGACGACCAGCAGGGGTACTTTGTGAGTCTGTGATGGCTTTGGCTTGCTCGCCTTTTGGGTTGGCTCGGTGGACTTCACTGCTGCAGGCGACGCCTGGGGCTTTGAGGCTTCCTTTTCTTCAGAAAACGCTGTTGTTGGTACCGCTAGTGGGGCTTTCGCGCTCGGTGCGACTTTATGATCAGAGTGGCTTGAGGTAGGATTATGTTTTGAAAACGGATAGGAGAAGGACGATGGAACGCTGGGGGCTGCCCATTGGACGGTGACGAGCCATAAGAAGCCAATGATCACGAATAAAGCGAGCAGCTTGCTCTGGATGCGAGGAAGAAACATGATGGATGTGGATGAATGTCTAACGAGGGAGCATGAGGGAGATGGTGAGCGGTCTAGTATACAGAACAAAAAGCCAGCATTGAGACGATGAACGTCGCCAGCGAACAATCATAAAGACTGACGATTTTGGTAAGAGTTCAACTGCCCCTGACGCTAGCTTGTAATTGGCCCTGATCTGATCGGTGCTGACCTAAGCAGTCTATTTTTAGATGTTTATATGCAGGCTTCACAACGCGTTCCTGCTACTCTACAAATCTTTCAATTCTATATCGGAGCGAGCCTTGGCCATCTGATCAATGACCTAGCCACATTACCGGGAAATACAGATAGTAATACTGTCCATTCTTAGGTCAATCGAGTCACAGTAGTCTTGTTGGATTCGTGAATGCATTGTAGTGCAAATTCAATAGCCATTGAGAATCAAGCGATTGCAACCAGCCCACCATATTTTCAGGAAACAAACAGGAACAAAGGTGGAATCCAACAACTCTTCGTAAAGAGGTAGGAATTGATGATCGGTTTTAGGATTCAATAGGGAAGTTGACCAAAATGTGTAGAACATAAAGGCGACACATGACTTCATCATAGCAGGTACTCTCTCTTTTTAATGTTCATCAGGCTGTCTCTATAGTACCGTTATCACCTCCACGGCCCCCAGCCTCGATTACGACCGGACTCTCCCGGTTGAGGCTGATACTAAGTTCGCCACTCTCACCTAGCATACGATATCAGCAGAGGCCCATGACTTCTTCCCCTTCATCTCATAAAGTTCTCTCAATCTTTTCATTTTGCTTGCTTCTTGATGAACAGAAACACCAGAGACAATCGCAAAAGAAAAGCAGAACTTACCAACCCCAGTGATGATCCCATTCAACGCCGGCGAATTCCGGGCACAGATCATGTCAACCGCGACCGTCGCCTTGAAGAGGTCATACCAGCTCGCGTGGTCGTTGCCACCGATGGTGTTAACTGTCATCATGCATTCTTTCCTCGCTACACCCCTATCAGCATACTTCCCCTTTTCCTTCTCCCCAAAACCAACACCCAGCTGCCAAAGAAATAAAAAACAGAAAAGGGAAAGAAACATACGACTCTGTTTCCTATACGGTAACGGCATAGTCACACCCTCCTCTCCCTTCCTCCCAAACGTAAACACCGTCTTTCCAGGATACATACGCTCGATGATATGCGTACACGAGCCCCGAACGGGTCCCGGGTTGGAGCGGCTGCCGCAGCGCACATTTCGAGGGTCGTAGGATTCCACTATGACTTCGAGGCGGTTTTTGGCTCCTGCTACCGCATTTAGCTACTCTGCTGTTTCTCAACTATTCGAGTGATTTGTTGAGCAAAACAAGTTTAAGGGACAAGGATAAGAAGTTGGCGACTAAGTTCTGGAGGAGAAAGGGAGAGAGATAGAGTAACCTTACCATGATACCGACTCACGCCTCCAACTCCTCCTTGGCTAAGCATCCTGCCATCACGGCGATGGCCCCTTCTTTCAGGTCTGTGAATGTGGCCATGTCGAGGCCGGTATACCATAGGTCTCCTCGCAGTTGGATCTCGACCGCACAGTAGCCGTCCGCTGGAGGTATGGAGAAAGCGATGTCAGCGCTTCGAGATCTGGTTCAATTGGGGAAGCGATGGGGCGGGAAAAATGCATGGTGTAGTGAGGCGGTCTGGAGGATCGAATTTTGTTTTGCAAATGGGTACTGGGAGAAGGCTGAGGAGGCGAAGGGGAGTCGAAGCGGTATACAAGTCATTGTATGGAAGCTTCTCTTCCTCTTCTCGGCTTCTACTCTGGCTTGTCCTGAACAGTTCCAGTAAAACCAAGCCATATGTTCTAACAGCCATACGCAGCTCTTCCCCCTTGTCTCAGTAACCCCACTACATTCTCGAATGGGAGACCTACTCAAGCAAAGACGTCCGCTCTCCAGCAACCTAATCTAGTGTCTACTTCACTGAACCCCACAAAAAGGAAAAGCCTTTCCCCGCCCCCAGAAAGGGGGAGAAAGTCAAAAGTCAATAGTCAAGAAAGGAAATGAAGAAAGGTTATACTAACGACTGCTAACCCTATAAGGCGTTGGGATAATCGCGGTGCTCCTTCCCTGTCCAAACATATACTCAGTCATTCCATCAGGCATAATCTCCAGCGCGTGGAAGCAACTGTGAGCGAGGAGCTGAGTGCCATATGCAGCGCCGTCGCAGTTGTAGTCTGGTATGTCCACTGTTCATCAATTTAGCTTTCACTCTACTTGCGGTCGCTTCCGTTTTCTTCTCTCTTTGGTCCTTCCGTTCTTCTTCTTTTTTCTGGAATATGTAACACGAGAGGAATGAGAAGACAAAGAGAAGGGATGTAAGATATTTATAATCGGTCGAGACTAGGTGTGTATAGTGGCAAGAGCAAGAGCGAGAACAATACATACCACCCATATCAGCGATAGAAATATTCCTGGATCCTCCCACTAGCGAACTATTCAATAACTGCGGTGACATTGGTGCGTCGACAGATAGCGGCGGCACCGACGGCCCCGATCCTGGAGCAACAAGAGCTGCTACATTGTTCACAGTGAGCAGGATCACGAAAATGGGCAAAAGATCGACAACGAGAAAAGAGCGTGGCGTCATGCCCTGTAAAGTGTAGATGGTTGGGAACAAATCAAAACTTGAAATCACCAAATCATAAGTGGGAACATTATGCAGGCAACCTCGAAGGGTTAAAGAAAACGTGGGTGGTATACCGGGACTGAGGCGGGTCGCTTGATCGGATGTTCTATGCGACGGTCTGGACTACGGTTACGGAGGGTCACCAGGCACTCATATCATCAGCTCAAGTTGAATGCGTAGGCGCGGAGAGGATGTTTAGCGACATCCCAAGTGTGGCACTTCCGGTTGAGGTAAGTGTCTCAAATCCGAAGCCGCGACCTGACGAGTCCCTAACCCGCTCACTAGGGGCCCCCAGGCATCAGCTTCTAGGCTGCCTTTAATCGTGCTGCACTAATCGCGGGGCTCTTATACCGTAGGTGATGCCCAAGGCCCCTCAGATTCGAAAAGTACAGCCGTGATTCGTTTCTCTCATGCATGCTAATAGACATCATTGATTCACCCTCGACTCTCAATCTCCGGAGAGGGTCAACATCAACTGGCATATTAGCAGGAATCTTGGTGTTAGACACACGATCTTGAGAATTTTGGAGTTCGCTCTGTCCTTTGAAGCCGAGATACTACCCTATTATCTGTAAGTAGCATTTGCTGATGGAAATGCCCTGAATTTGGAATACAGCTTGCATACACTATTCTCAAGGATGCATTGGGATATCTCGTCATCATTTCAATTCAATCTCCATATCATAGACAGCTCCATGCAATCGACTCATCGTTGTAGCCTGGTCTAATTGACTAGAAATCCTCGGAATCCTTGCCCTGTGTCGATGAATGTCTACATCCCTTTCAGCTTTCTTCGGCCTTTCCCAGCCCCTTCCAGCTCTACTTCTAGTTCTAGTTCTAATCGATCTTGATACTTGATAGTTGATGGCTGATAGCTGTTCTTATATGATTATCTGCGTATTTTCATGGTTTTAGATCGAAGATTTGCTGCGGTAATTGGTTCAGTTGCTTCGGCTCTGATGCTCTTGCACCCCAGTCTCACCCCCGCCCCTCCACACGAGCTTGGAGTGGGGAGGGCATTCCCCGTTCCCATACGCATGCATCAAGCAGCCAAATTTATTCTGTGGGGAGCTGGCGGATTGGAACTTTAGCTAAGGATCTTGTGGCTGATGTGTTCGGGAACGGTTGGACAATGAGATAGCCATAGCGTCCTAGATTATGAGGGGATGGTGAAAGAAGGAAAGGAATGGATTGAAAACGGAAAAGGGATGGGAACAGGAACGGGAGTACCTAGAAATGGGAAAAGAGAATTGAAGAGTGCCAGAAGAACAGTGAATGAAGGAAGCAAGAAAATAGTTAATTTCGCTAGTGCTTGAGTCAAAAAAGAAAGAGTCACAAAAAATCTACATCATCCCCCTTTAGCCCAACTTTACTGGGATCCGGCACCGATTTATCAATCTCCGAGCCCGTGGCCCAGAAGAATATCCCCAGCGGGGTGGATCCTAGATACAAGTTCAACATGCCGTGACTATGTCATTTGAATACGCCACAGAATGTAGGAAAAGGACTTACTGATCGTGGACTGGCGAGCGAAAACATCGTAGGGCGCTATGCATCCAAGTCAGCGCTTGTCCCACTTATACCTTAGCCACATTTTGAGCAATGAAGGTTACTCTGCTCTGCCAATACACAGGATATCCTTATAAGGCAAACAGGAGAAGTTCACAGGGGATTTGACCAGGAGGTAGGTTATCAAGGGGGTTGAAGAAAGGGAGGAAGGAAGAAAACCCTTACCCCATCCCACAGCCCCAGCCTCCAGCACGCAGGTTGAGCCCAGAGTGGCGACACTCCGTCCGATTTCGGTCCACTTGGCCACTACGCGCTCACTGCCTTTCGTCCGCGTCGTTGGGGGTTTGTCGGGGATGGGGCCGACGTCGAGGAGGGATGCTAGTGTCAGTGTGCATGACCCTATACATGCAGTCGTATTAGTGATATTTGCACAATGCTATTCTCTCCTGTCCTCCATTTTTCTTCCGTTTATTTTCTCTTTCTTTGTCTCTCTCTTCCAGCCGCTTCCTCGCCCTTCCTATAGGCCAACCGACCAGACCCAAAGAGATACGATAACGAAAGAACCACAAATCGCCACAACCCCAGAACGGCCCCCTCCCCCGCAACAGATACAAACAAAAATCAACCAAACCTACCCCACGTATATCTCCTCGGCAAATAAACCGGCTGCCCCAACTCCGGCAGCGCCACCGCGCCCAAGGCCAACCACTGATACGCCACATTGTGCGCCTTCCCCATATCGCCCCTGAAAAGGTTGACGGCGCGCAGACAGTCCTCGGGCCTGTACGCGTAGGGCGCGCTATCGGCGCCGATCCAGGCCGGGAGGCGGTTGCAGTGGAGACTGTTCTGGTGCACATGATCCTCACTCGCGTTGAGGGCCGTGGAGGGTTGGGAGAGGGAGAGGGAGGGGCTACCGGCAGCAGCGAGCGGGGAGGAGATAGCAATGTGAGTAAGACAGGCGAGGGCGATGAGGACTCGTACGCCATTATTGAGTAAGGGGAGAAACGGGACCATTGGAGCTGCGTTAGGGGTTTGGTGGATTAGATTAGTCGGGACTTGGGTGCGACCCAGAGCCCTTATAGACCCGGGTTCGTGGGTCGGTAGGAGCGGTAAGTCGATCGGGTGGAGGTTTGGAAAAGTTTGAGATAAGCGACCCCGTGGGGCGAGGAGGCGATGGGGAAATGTGCCCGAGGGAATACTCGAGGGCGTATGCGATATGCGTTGCGATGTCATTTCTCTTGAGAGCCTGGGGTGGTTTGCTTGGAGATGTGGTCGTGGAGTAGGTGATCACAAATTGCCTGGTGCTACTGCGTGCTGGCAATATATAGATATTTGTCTCTTGCTTCAAATAATTCGTAGCTGAAAAGAATTTGGGGTTTTATTGTTGTCAGTCTATCGACTTCCTCGATTTGATTCTTAGTATTTGATTGCAGTAAGTTGTAAATTGTTTGATGAATAGAAAAGGACTAGCTAGCAGAAAAAAGAAGACGTGAACAAAGGTTGCGGGTATTGGTTAAGAGCTATGGATAAATTGCTCCATTTGGAATGGCGATTGTTTCCAGCATGATGCGTATCGAGACGGTCTATGTACTTCGATGAAAGTTATAAAGGGTCTTTAATGCCATTTTCTTCCGAAGCTTTTTTGTCCCATTATATGTCCACATGTCAGAAATCCGCAAACTGAGTCGATTTCAAGTCTAATATGGGTATATCAGAACCCAAGTGGCTGATTCATCGTTCGGCTAGGATTAGTCAAGGGAGCATCACGCAATCTGGTGATTGTCCGTAACCTTTCAAACGGTAGGTAGTAAGCCCGATTGGAGAATGTAGTATAAGTTTAGTACTAAGTGTTCTACAAAGTCAAGGTGTCAAAGGACTAATCGAACAGTTCCGGCTTCTCTGCGCATCCATCTCATACCGCGGTGGCTCCGCGCCTTTCAACTCTTGAGGTATGACTTTGCGCTCTTCGTAGTAGGTTTCTCGCCATCTGCTATCCATCGACCCCGTTTCTCCCGCCATCTCAATTGGATCTTTCCGAGTTGAGCGCATCGGAGCTGTGGAAACCGATGCTTTTGCGACAGATCCGGGTACTTGTGTTGGGCTTTCCAGTTCCGGCTTGGGCTGGAAGAAAGTATCGTCCGATGATGCAGATCCGCGACGGTGTCGCCTGTATCGCCGCCAAAGCAGTAAGGCAAGTGCGATCGCGGCGATACCGAGGACGGAGGTCACAACTCCGGCGATGATCTGAAGCTTCTGAGTGTTGTCTTTGGGTTTCTTGTCTGGTGAGAGTGCTGCCTGTGGGACCGCTTCTGTTGGGGAAGATTTAGCTTGTGTCACTGTCAACGTTTCCTGCGCCGTATTTGTGGTCGAGCTCTGCACTACTAGACTTGAGGATACTGAACGACTGGAGGAGAATGGAGCGTTTGATGGATTCTGCGAGCGTCCAGAAGGAAGCTGCTCTGACGACTGAATCGAAGCATTCGCAGCCGCAGATGTGGTGAAGGGATTAGGAAAAGTCGTGCTAGATGGTGCAGCAACAGTACTGACGCCTGTCAAAGGAATCGTGCTGGATGGGGTTGTCACACAAAGATTTGGGCCCAACATCTGACTGATGCCACTTTTGGCAATAGCACTGATTTTGGAACTGTTGACCTTGGTGGATATTGTCATGGTTTCCGATCCACCCATGTTGACTGGGAATCCGAAGTCTGTAACACACTTGCCACCCTTGTCATGCACAGCTTGCACTATGTATTCTTGAGCTACAACATAGAGAACGCCTTGATCAGAGTTTTTGGGATTCGTAGCTGTGGAGTAGTCATATCGCACATTGACCTGGCAGCCGGGGCATTTGTCGGATGGAAAAGGTTGCGTATAAACTAGTCTCCATGTTAGACACAACTCATTGCAAGGTCGATTGATCCTACTAAGGTTTGTCGTCGTGGAGAAGACATGCCGTATCAAACCAAGCAGCAGTGCTAGAAGGAGAAGCATGGTGCAGAGATCATGCCAGTGCAATCACGGGGTTGTCAGCTCCGTCTCTTGAATGTCGAAATAATCCATTGAATCAATCAACGATTAGGTGGAGCAGAAATGCCTACTGATCGACAGACGAGAGACAAGAGGAACGAGGAAAGATAAGATGGTGGTTGCATTGCGTTTTGCAGTGACGGCATTGGATGGAGTGCAATACGGTTTCACTTACATGCGCATCAATAGGCGCACCATGCGGGTCAAACAACATTGTCGTGACAATTCTCCGTGCGCGTGGGCTATTTAAAAACGCTCCAATACCGGAGAATACCGAATGCAGAAACAAGATCACTGGGAAGAATCCGATGGGGGTATTAACTAGGATTAAGATTCGTTGCCTGTGGTGAGTTCCTAATTGCAGACGGCGAGCGATTCACGATTGCATTCCGCTCACCAAGGAAGGTTCACTAGAACTTTGAACCGTCCCATGAATGAGGCAACTGGAGGCGCGCACAAACCATACATGGCGTGCTTCCGTGTTTCAAAGCCCGTGCCTGCGATGTCAGTTGGATTGTTTCGTTGAGGTTTGCCGTGTTTGAGTCAATTAGCGCCTGTGCCAGACTGATTAGTGAACAAACTACTCAGGGGCGTTTTTCGGGAGTGCTCAAACCACGCTAGAAATAGTAGCGTGATCTGAGCACTCCCGAAAAACGCCCCTGAGTATGGTTTGGAGATTCGGTTGGAGCCTGAGATTCCTGTTGAAACAGATGGGTGCTCGCAAGAAAAGTTGTTCAGACAGACATGGCAACTCTTCAGGATAATAAACCGGGATGTCTTTCACTTTGTATAAAATGCATCATTGACTACACAAATAATATCCAAGGGTGCTAAAGTTTCGCTCCAGTATTGACAGCAAGGACCCATTAGAGGTACTCGTCATCCATCATACTTAGATCAGGTCCCCAAGCAGGCCGTGGGATATTGGGATCTGTCGAGACTGGCTGTTTTACCGTAGAGGGTTGAGGCTCAATAACCGAGCCATCGCCACCCGACTGAAAACCTACGATCCAGCCCACAGTCTCTGCGGCGAGCCTGACAATAGCCCTCAGAAATACATATACAGGTCTAATGACGGTCCCAATGGAAAGCCACCGCCAAAGCATCTTCTCGAGGACAAACGGTGGCTCTGGCGAGTTGATGTCAACCCCGTACCCCTTGTATGAATAAGCGTACCGCGGATGACAGTAGATATCACACATCCACCCCTCCGCTAGCCACCACGACCACCCCACAAAGAGTACCAATCCTAGCCACGTGAAGCGAGGCCGCCAGTCGCCTTTCCGCCACCTCCAAAGTCGTGGAATCGGGATCTCAAGTGTTGTCATGTCTTCCTTGAAATTGAACGTGACTAGTGATTTAGGAAAACCGCTGGAGCTGTTAGAGTCTGAAAGCGGGCGAGCAGGGCAGCCACATCTCTCGCATGGCCAGATGAAATCATGGAATTCCCCAGCTTCTGTACACTCACCTTCTGGTCGCTTTGGAGTAACCAGAGCTTGACCGGACTGTGCGACTGCTCGTTCGAGCTGGGCAATATTCTTCCGAGCGTCTCGTATGGAGGGAAGAAGTGAGCTGAGGCGTGACAGCTGGCGGGTGTAGGGCTTGAGAACGGTCGCTCGAGGCGATAAATCCTCTTCATCCGCTTTGTCCGTAAGTGAGGGAGATGGGGGTGAAGACATCTCAGTGTCGTTGGCAAGGATATCTTCCAGGGACTGGATGGTTGATTCGCCTAGGTGAAGAGCCGTATCCTCCTCGGAGTCTGAGCCGGATACTGAATTATTTCGTTGCTTTTGATTGTCGGGCTCTAGGGAGGCCTTGGCTGCATTCAGCACAGATTCGAGTGCGGATTTCGGAAGTGGTCGGCTTGAGTTTTTTATCGGTTCTTTCTCCGATTTTGGACTCAGCTTCTTTATAAGGTCTGATGTAGCAAGCTTGCGTTTCTCGTTCCCTTCCAGGATGAAGTCTTTATCGTCTTCGAAGTTAGGTGTAGGCATTGGGGGCCCACGACCGCCCGCAGGCAAGGGAGTGTCAATCCATGCCCCAGTCACAAATGGCGTTCTGAGGTTGACGTTTGGCATTGAGCTACGGCGGGTGTCTTCAAGAATACTATGATCAACCCAGCCGCCTGTGACCTGGGGCGTCTGGAGTCGAGCTGTAGACTTGGACTTGATTATTCTTTCGTCTGTCTTATCCTCCATTGCTGGCTTGGTCGAGATTGGGTTGTTGTCAGCTTCTTGGTCTTGATTTCTAGATTCTTCTCGTCTTTGGCTCACTGACCGCTCGACGTATTTATTCGGCTTACTAGCATTTTCTCGAAGCCCACTGGACCCTGATCCTGATTGCGGCTCTGCATCCTTTTGCGTAGGCGCAGGACTGGCGCTTGTTGCTCTTGCTAATCTCTGGAGTATATCTCTAGAATCTTGACGTTCATGTGCGGGTCTTTGAGAAGAGCCGAGTCTTCTTTCCTTGGGACTATTGCTGTTCCTGTCGATTGTGTCCAAGCTGTTCCTATACACTACCACTGGGGTATCCGGTATAGGGTCACCGCCATCATCAAAGGAGTTCTCTGACACAATTTTTGGCCTTTCCTCGAGCGGGTTGTTGGAAGATCTGCTAGATGACCGATGCAGACTTCGGGGTGTAGCGCGCACCATATTATCGGACGAATTTCTTCCCATCGATTCCTGAGAACTCTTGTCACGTAATGCCCCCAAGCGATTAGTCGTCACAGCTCGCTTTTCAAGGCTGTCGATTTCAGGATCGCGGCGCTTATCCAAGGCGGCATTTCGAACCCTCATTGGAGGACTGTCAGACACCTGAAGCGATCGAGCTGTGAAGTCGGCGTCGGCATCCCATCCAGAATGGCCTATACTGGTCTTCTGAGCGGTAGTAGGTGTTGACCCTTCCGATGCTGGATCTGCTGGCGATGTACCGTTATCTGCAGACGGTCCCGACACCTCAGCTGCGGCCTGGATCCATTCGTCGATTGGCTCATCCCACTCCCTTTTCTCACTCTCAGCTATGATGGGACTATCGGCTTTCTGCTTCTTCGGAACATCCCCTGTCAACTTCCCACTCTTGTTATTTATTCGACTTAACCAGCCCTTTTCTGGCTTGGCCTTGCGACCCCAAGCTTTTGGGTAATTTAGGGAAGGTTCGGAGTCTCTGCTATGCAGACTGCCGCTACCCAAGGAGTCCGCGCTGCTGTTGTTCCGTCTTAGATTTTCGACCGTTAGCCCCACCCTGGGTCCTACGCGTGCCTTGCTGAAAATCTTGGCTTCACTGTTGATAGCTTGATGTATCCGTTTTGAGTCTTTGGTGTATTGCGATATGACCGAATCCAAGGATTGATCTGTAACATTCTCCATGCTTGACCTCCCAGAGCCACCTTCCGAGCCACGAGGGGTGTTCTCTTTATTCTCTGAGACATCACGTACAGGTGTAGGTTCTCTTGATGCCTTTCGCGACGCTTTCAATGATGTTGGAGACTCATCGTGTAATCCTCCCTGAGACATAGGGCTATCGAATCGATGCGACAGGTCGGTGTCAGTATGATCATACCCGTAAGCATCCATATCGTCAACTACGGACTCTTGGTCTGCTAGATTCTCTTCGTCCACTATCCTTTGATATGCTTCAGCCAGACCCCGAGGTGGTGACGACTGAGAGTGTTGTGACGATACCGGAGAAACGAGTGATGTCGAACGGTTTCTTGCCGGACTCGGTGTTCGTGCTTCTGCTCGATCCGATTCAGGCGCATTCCTAGGACTTGACCGCGGCCGCACGTCACTCTGCGTAGGTCGAGGCTTTAGACCATGCTGTGATTTAGGAAGTTCGGAAGACGAGGATGAAGTGGGCCGTGGCTTTTTGTCACTGAGATCTGCAGTAGCCTTGAATGCCGCGGCGAGAGATCTTCCAGTCCCAAAGGCTGGTCGTGGCTTTGCGCGTGCATTTTGACGTTTTGGAGGACTCCTTACGGGACTAGGACTGGGTATATAGGAGCTGTTCAGGCTTTCAGTGAAGAAATCGGGCGGCTGCTGCGACGGCGCGACTTGACGTGAAGCAAACAATGGTTGGTCGCGTTTCAGATCGCTGAGGGAGTCCTTTCTTTTCTTGGAGGGAGGCTGGGGTCTTTTGGCAGCCATTGGATGAAGCTGTAAAGAAAGTTGTGGCGATTTGGATGTAGCATAATGGTATGCGAATGTAGGGATGATATGGGTATGTAGTATCAGGATGGTAATGGCGTCTGTGCACTGTAGGACGGACTGCTCGACTTTACGCGCAAGGAAACTCGACGCGAGATCTGGCCGAATCATGACGTCTTGCCAAGAGATCTCATCTACCACCAATGGGAATGCAGTGTCTCGAGTTTCAACCTTCTTTTGATGATATACTGAGCTCTCGGTCAATCCTCTCTCCTCTTTCAACATCAGGTATGGAGTGTTCACCGATCAAGACTGAAAACCCCAAGAGATCCCAAGGCATCACCCTCCTTCCGTGTAGCACTTACTCTCACTCGTGCGATAGATAGTATGGCCGCGAATATGTCTCTCCCCCTGACTCTTACACAGTACAAAATGATCAAGCGTTCCTGCGTCGAGCTTCTCGGAACCATCTACCCTGTTACTCTACTCCGATCGAGTGAGACCACCTTCGGAGGTTACTGGCCTCGTTGGCATCACGTTGAATCCTGCATACGAGTCATGGAAGCCGACGCGATTCGAGAAAAGCAATTCTGGGTGGGCACGGCAGCTTACATGGACCATGGACCAGTACTCGTACCTACTTATACCGGCTCGCGAAGGAAACATTGAATATCATGGGGTGAGCTTGGGGAAGAACTAGGGTGGTTCCTCGCATCCAGAGAGCCTAGTGGCAGGCTTCCCCACATCTGGCCGGCTCAATTGCCGAATCAGCCAGAGGAAGCATCAAACAAGCATCGGGTCGATCAGAAGACTCGTGTGGGCCCGCTGACGCTCCCGGCAACTCGCATGCGCTGCATGTACGGTAGCATGTTCGATGACGAAGAAATGAAACCGTCCTCTAGTAAACCCCTCGGTTACAGGTAAGCGTGAGGGGGAATCCGGGGTGCAATGCATTTGGTCTCCTCAACCGTCTGTATATATCACCTTCTCTTGTCTTGGTCTTTATGATAAGTTTCCTTTCTCATATCACCTTCTCGACAAGTCATCTCCTCCGTCACCATGAAGCTTCCAAAGACCTACAATACATACTTCCTGGCTATCATAGCCACGGTAGGAGGTATGCTGTTCGGTTTCGATATCTCCTCCATGAGCGCCATCATTGGGACAGCCCAATACACCGATTACTTCAATGATCCACACGGCATCATTCAAGGAGCCATCGGCTCTGCCTTGGCTGCTGGATCAGTCGTAGGTGCCGTTTTCGCAGGTCCTTTATCAGACAAGATTAGTCGCCGTGACTCCATCTTTGTAGCCTGTCTGTTCTGGCTTGTTGGCACTGCCATACAGGTTGCCTGTAATGGGTATGGTATGTTAATTGCAGGTCGCATCATTAATGGTATTTGCGTCGGAATCACTTCTTCCCAAGTACCCGTCTACCTCGCCGAGATTGCTAAGAAAGAGAAACGCGGTTCTATCATCGTGATTCAGCAATTGGCAATCGAATGGGGGATCTTAATTATGTACTTCGTTGGCTATGGCTGCTCGTTCATTGCTGGTACTGCCTCATTCCGCACAGCATGGGGTATTCAATTTGTACCGGCTGTTGGTCTCATGATCGGGATCCCCTTTCTCCCACGTACTCCGCGGTGGCTTGCGAAAGTAGGGCGCACGAAAGCGGCTATCGAGACCCTCGCCAAGATTCAAGCCCATGGAGACATCAACGACCCTCTCGTCGTGGCCGAATGGGAAGAAATAACAACCATACTCGCCGCCGAGCGCGAAGGTCAAAAAGGGTGGCGACGCTTTATTAAAAACGGCATGTGGCGCCGCACATTCGCAGGCATGTCAGTCCAAGCATGGCAGCAACTCTCCGGTGCAAACGTAATGACCTACTATGTCGTCTACGTCTTCCAGATGGCTGGACTATCAGGAAACATTAACCTCATCTCCTCGGGCGTTCAATACGCACTCTTCATCATTTTCACAGCCGTCACATTCTTCTTCATCGACCGCACGGGCCGTCGACCTCTCCTCATCTACGGCGCTATCGGCATGGGCGTCTGTATGTTCATAGTCGGTGGCGTGCTGGGTAATTATGGGACATATGTCCCCGAAGGCGTAGGCGGCAATCTCAATGTCGTCGTCAGCGTGACCGGCAACGCGGCCCACACCGTCATTGCTTTCAGCTATCTTCTCGTCATTGTCTACGCCCTCACTCTCGCACCCATAGCCTGGGTCTACGCCGCCGAAGTGTGGTCCCTTGAGACACGTGCCACGGGTATGGCTCTAGCCAGCATCGCGAACTGGCTCTTCAATTTCGCCATCGGGCTCTTCATCCCGCCTGCGTTCCACAATATCAGCTGGAAGACATTTATCATCTTCGGAGTATTGTGTTTTGGCGCCGCGATACAAGCGTATCTAACCTACCCCGAGACAGCAGGTAAGAGTCTCGAAGAGA
Organism: Physcia stellaris; assembly: GCA_018902385.1. Taxonomy (NCBI): domain Eukaryota; kingdom Fungi; phylum Ascomycota; class Lecanoromycetes; order Caliciales; family Physciaceae; genus Physcia; species Physcia stellaris. Next base: position 353,546 of record JABSSW010000030.1, on the reverse strand, counting down.
TCGAGCTTATGTTTAGTAAAGATGGACCGAGGCCATGGAACACGAAGCCTGGGGATAGTTTGCTGGATCAGAAGATTGAGGACGTGAAAGGGATGCAGAGGGAGGGGAAGGGCAGTATTGGCGATATTACACATACTAATTTCGGCAAAGAATACTCGGAGTGATTGCTGCTAAGATACATACTACTAAAACCATCAAGCTGGCGTAAAAAGATGAAAGAGCCCACTCTGAAGTCCTTTTCAGACCTTCGCACGTCTGGAACGCTAATACTCATCCCGCTTTCGGTTATGCAGATTCGTCTTCTTTGCCTACCCTTTTATTTCCGAGTCTTAGGTTTCGCTTTTCCTATTTTTATGTGTGTTTTTGTCTCCCCCTTAATAAGCATATTTCTCCCCATCATCACGAGCTGCTCCGGTCTTTCCTCGCCCTTACACCCCAACAAATACCTCGAGCTACCTACCACCATGCTGTAATCTGAGAATAACTCTGCCACAGCCAAGTCCCCCTCCAGGAGTCAAACATCTAAAGATTTCTATGATTCTTACAGTTCGCTGCGTTCTTCTTCCCCTTCGTGGTCGAGTTTCTGCTCTTGTTGCTCCCTATCATTCAAATTTTCCCCTCTATCGGATCGTGATATCTCGCTTCTAGTCTTGTTTTCTCCTGCCCGCGATCATGGATAGGTGGCTTGACGATCAAGGCTGTGCTTTTTGCAAAGCGTATCGAATTCTTCATCCCTGTTTCCGATCTCAGATTCGACAATGACTTTGATTTTGCAATTGATTCTGACGCGGTGAATAATATCAAGATATTGAAATTCACATCAACATCGTTTCAATAACCTCACCTTTTAACTCAAATCAAATGGCTTTGAATCACGGTATGACTTTAGAATGCGGCTTTCAATTTAGGCGTGAAGTTACAGCTCAAAGGCAGCTTATCCAATGAATTTCTCAAGTTATTTCTACGGTATCACATCACAACAAAATACGTTGACATATGATGGAATGACAGCTCTTTTCTTTGAATCTCCGCGAGCGGGAGAATTATGAACAATTGATATGAAAGTGTACTAGATGTCAATTCAGGTCAGACCAAGGGCATGAGATGAACAGAAAGAGAAAGACACATTGAGAGAAATATTGTCATCTCAGGGGTGTAAGATATTCGGATTCTTGGAACATACATTCTGGGATAATAGCAACACATCTGCTGTATAGAAGTCAAATGGCAACTTTCAGATTTTCCCATGGTAAGATTTCCTTCCCATCGTCGCAACAGAATTATGATGGGGTTGTCGACTTTCAGATCGATTGAAACGATCGATTGACCCCCTGAAAAGAAGGCGAGTAATGCTGAGAGGGAGAAAACAAATTAGAGAGAAGAAAGAGGGAGTGCAACTGAGCAAATAAGATCAAACCGGGTTTCACAACTAAAACATAAATCGAGCTAAATACATCATCCCATATGTAGTGGAGTACTCCCAGCTCTTACTCACAAGGAACTGAAGACGCCACACGCCTTGCTAAAATTTCGAATACCGCTGTCACTCATCACATGTATGTACATCGCCAAAATTCCTATTTACTTCCCCTTGCTCTCAAGACTGTAGTCCAGACTCCACAGCGAGTCCCAAGGCCTCGGCTTCGGTTTCTCGGGCGAGGTTCTGCGCGACACGACCCCGGACTGAGACTGTGGCTTCACGGGCGAAGAGGGCTTGGATGGCTTTGGCGTTTCCTAAGTCGGGCGTCAGCCTTGTACTTCGATGTCTTAAGGGCCGAAGAGGAGGTCAGTGCGTACAGGCTGCTCCTGGGAAGTGGAATGGCGGAGGGTAGACTGGCGCTTCGGGTGCGTGGACTCGGCTGCCTGTGGCTGGAGCTGGAGCTGTTGTCCTGGCGCCTCAGTCACGGCTTCTGCAGCAGCATGCCTGTCCTCCAAACTCGTCGCTGTGCTTGGTCTTCCCGTCACACCGATGCCAGCCTTTGAGTTGGAGCTGCTTCGCCTGCTGTCCAGACTCGTGCGCAGCTTGGCAGTCGCCTCGCCTTCTCCGTCTTCGATTCCCTTCTTGCGATTCACGTTGACGCCCATCTTCCCCTGCGCATCCACGTTCGCGGCCGCGACGGTAGACTTACTGCTCCCGATTGTCATTGGCACACCATATTTCTCTTCGGTTGCGTCCATGAGATACCATCTCAAGCCGTCGGAAAGCTCGAACGGATTTTCATCGTCTATGCTCACGCCGCCATCGCTAGCCGTGTCAACAGCCGAGTTGTTTTGTTGGTTAGGCAAGGGCGAGGTCCGCAGGCCGTTGATCGATTTGCTCAGATCCACCACCCTCGATTCGATCTTTGACACTCTCGCCAGCAACCAATCGCGTCCAGGTAGTCGATGACTATCCTGCTCCCTTAAGAAGTAATGCGGGTAATTGACATTGAAAGCCGCCCAAGCACCATTAGCCTGGTTCTTAGTCGGCAAGAAAAGGACCAAGTCGCCCTCCTTAAAAGCGCGGATGGTAATCTTTTCGCGGGCTTCTGACTGGCTATGGCGGTATTTGTCGCGGTAGGCGCGGGCTTCTTTGATGTATTTCCGGGTGGTGTGATCAGCGTCTTTAACGCGTTTGATGATTGCTTCCATAATTGCTTCGGGAGGGAGGGAAGATATGTTGGCGATGAAATTTGCGAAGCTTGTGGATTGAGAAGTTGGTGAGCTTGAGAGCCAATCCGTTGAAGTAGAGGCGGTGGTGTCGAAGAATGATTTCGAGGGGATGGTGATGGATACGCTGCGGGTCATGGAGTTGGAAGGGTCGGCTAGGACGGTGCTGGAGGTGGTGGCTTTGGGGGCGCGCTGAAAGATTAGGGCGTCATCCTGTTTGCTGACTGTGTATCCGACTTGTTCTATGAGGCGACCCATAGAGTTCTTGAGTACGAACAGTCTCTCTGAAATCTCCTCTGCTTGCTTTGATCGAGTATCGAGCTTTTTGGCTAACGTGTCATGAGCCGCTTGCAATGCTCTCATATCAGATTGTCGCTGCTCGATTTGGGCTTGGTCGTCCGCCGCTCGGTTGTCCAGAGTAGTCCGTAGATCGTCTACCGTATCCCGTAGCGTAGTGAGTTCCTTTTCACACAGCTTTTCTTGACGCTCTAAACCCTCGATTTTCACCTTCAAACCAGCAAGCCTGCCGTTGAGATCGGCTATCATCTCTTCCTTCTCTGCGACCAAAGTCCGCAGGGATTCAGCGTCAGTTTCGCCAGCAGCAAGCTTCGACCGGAGTAGACTATGTTCGTTACGCTCAGTCTCGAGCTCCGATTGCAGAGATACAAGTTCTGTCCTATGTTTGGCGGCTTCTTCGCGTAAGGAGAAGATCTCAATTTCACCAGCACCAAACTTCTCCCTCAGATCCTGGATCTCATCTGATTGACTTACTAAGCGAGATTCAAGCGACGCATTGTCCGATCGAACAATCTTGAGAGCCTGTTCTACCTCCATAAGGTGCTCTTGAGTGTTCTTTGCGAGCTCTTCGATTGTCTCAACCAGAGAATCCAAATCCTGAGGAGCCACACTATCCTTTGACAGTCTAAGCATCACTGTTCGAAGAGCACGATGATTGGTTGCAGCGCTCATATCTCGCTTTTGTACTCTTGTAGAAAGATCGGCCACTTCTTCGTCAAGATTTCGAACTTGGGTCTCCAGATTGTGTGCCTTCTCTCGTTGGATCCGGTAATCGCTTGCCATGAAGTCTACCTGGCCTTGAGCCTTCTCGACTTCAATCGCGGCATCCTTGCGGACTTTCTCAAGCTCCTGTTCGAGACGACGGACCCTCAGGTCTTGCTCACGACTTTCGACCATTTTGTCCATATCATCTTCAAACTCCTCGAGCTTGATTCTCAGCTTGCTGTTTTCTTCCTCTATCAAGCGACGTTCGGCATCAAATTCTCGCTGCTGCGCCTCCATATTACTTAGAAGGTCCTCCTTGGTCGAGATTGCATCTTGTATTTGTACCTTTAGATCGTCCTCGGCTTTTGATCTGGATGCCGCTTGTTGCTGCAATATAGCTAGCTCTCCTTCTAGTTCTACGATTCGCCTGGTAGAGGCTTTGTCTTCGAATTCATTGGTCGTTGCCATTTTCCGCGAGGAAACTGAGGACCTGCGAGAGGTACCGTCAAGAGGTTTCGGTAAAGGAGCATGAACATGAGGCGCTGGTGATGGAGTTTGTCGTTCAGGAGTAAAGCCAACGCCGGGCATGAAGGCATGGCTACTGGGTGGCCTTGAAGTCAAAGCTTGCCTGTGTAGCACGTCTTCTAACCTTTTCACTCGACTCTCGGCAGTCTTTAGTTGACCCTCCAGTTTAGACTTATCTGACTCAAGAGACCGAACGACGTCGTCATCTCGGTGTAGAAGTAGCGATTGCTTGCCAAAGTTCGTAGCAGCAATACTACCGTTCTTGAGCGCTTTCGCTCTCTTAGTTTGCTGCTTGGTCGGCGCGTCAAGGTTTCTCACAAGAGTGTCTAGTTCGGTTATAATTTCATCAAACCCACCAGCGGCCCTCAGCGAACCGAGAAAGTCTTGGATGTCTTGCCTACTAACGTCTGGCCATTTTTGCTTTTGAGAATGCACATTGATATCAATACCAATTGCCATGTCGTCAATAGGCGTGAGGTCGATGGCACCTTCCATCGTCTTCGCCCATTTCTTCCGTCTGTTTATCTCTTCGTCCCTGAATATGGCTACCTCCTCTACAAGCGCAGAAGATTCGGACTTGATCTTATCAGCCCATTCACGCCGTCTGACACATTCTACCAGAAGCGAGCCGTAAGTAGATGGGAGCTTCAGAACGAAGTCCAATGTTTCAAAAGCCCGTTCCTCGTCCTGGTCGACATCTAATTTTGCCATTTGCGATTTAAGTTGTGCGATTGTTGACTCAATTGTTGCGACTTTCTGCATGTACCTTGCAGCGCCGGCCACAACTTTATTCTTGCGATCTGCAGTACGAACAAGAAGCTGGTCGATATCGGCATGAGTTTGTTGAAGCGCAGGTAGGAAGTTTCCTGTGTGCAATAGCGCCGTCCGCGACATGTCTCTGAGTGTTGTCTCGGCGTTGGGAAGACTCAAAATACGCTCATAATCTGCATTGATCTTCTTTGCGACCACTTCGACCTCTTCCATGAGTCGCCCCGCTTGATCACCAACATCACTGTCTGAGAGAGCCATACCCTGGCCAAAATTCTCGACGACTTCAAAAGTGTCATGAGCCACGTCTTCGAATAGGTTGTCCAAGTCATCGCACTGCTCCACAAATCTTTGGGAAGAGGTGACAACACTGAAAGCAGCCTTTGAAGTCTTGCGGTCTTCATAATCTTTGAGGGTACGTCCAACATCTGTGACTTTCTTCGATGTCCCATTCACTGAATCCGGTGCTCCGTGGATGCACTCTCCAAGCTCTTTGATGACCGGAAGATATTCGAGTTTCTCCAGATGTTGGTCCCAATTCGTACGGAGATACTGTTGATCATGCTTTACAGTGTTTGCCCACGCTTTGATCTCTTCGTATCTTGGCCGTAAATTGCCCAAATGCTGCTTCACGTTTTCCACTGGAAGTGCGCTACTTCGTTGAACGGCAGCAGCCTCACCGTCGAGGTCTTGAATCTTGCTGACTAACTTGCCGGCGACATCCACCACATCTAGCGCCCATGCTCTTCGATCCCTGAACAGTTTCTGCCATTCCTGGTAGCTTTTAGGTTGCCCAGAGCTCTGCGGGGGATTGCGTAATGTGGATGGTTCTGGTCTGGGTATCGTCGGCACTAAGGCAGAGACGCTTCCAGCAACAGATGGGCGTAGAATTTCTCTATTGAAGAGAACAAGTTCATTCTGGAGATACATCAGTCAAATCTGAAAGTGGAAAAGTGGAGGGTCGTACTTCTTGGTCCAGATTTTGCTGTTTGAACAGTTTCCCCCGTGAGGTCATTAGGATTTGTTGGGCTTCCTCTATGGAAGTTTTCTCCAAGATCCATCTTTGGAGTTCTTCGATGCTAGAAGCATTGTTAGATGTGATGCGCCCCGCGACTGAAGTAAACTTACGTCGAGACCAGCTTGTGATCGACTTTCAGTTGCACTCCCGTGTGAGCTATGGATATCGTAAACAGCATCACCACGGAGTGCTTCGAAGCCCGCGGGCCTGTTGCACCACGCTGACGAGTCTCTTTGTGATCAAAGGGAGAGCTCTGTATGGTTTCATCTTCATGCAGCTTGGGCCTCGAAGGCGGCAATCTGCGGGCCGCCGGGATCCCGGGCAGTCTTGCCGGAGGGCTCATCTCTCGCTCCAAAAAAGAGTTGGCTAGACCAAGACCATCTCGATTTTGCAGACGGGACTATGTAGACAAGTCAAGGCCAACGATAATAAAGGAGAATGACCGATATTGTTAACATTAAAGAGAGCAAATCAATATTAGCCTCTTGAAGAACCATTCACTGAAGTGATGCTGTGGACTCCGTCTGAAACAGCAATGGGTCCTAATTCTGTATGCTCAGTCATATTGGCGGACAGAGGTGTGTTTCTACCTAGTCCATGATGTCTAGATGTGAAGCATTTTTCCTTAACACCATTAACGTGTGTCCTGCTTTATTTCCTAAGACAGATAACTTGCGATAGGCAAATTGTGTGTTCTAGAATGATTCCCTGGTTACCTACACAATGGGATATAGCACAAAGGTTGCGCAAAAGTCGTACAACACAGGGAATAGATAAGATATGAATTTCTCCTGTTATCTTCATTCAATTTCTCATCTAAGCTTGGACACAAAACGAGAAGTCAAGAGAACACGAGCTGCAGCATCGGACAACAAATCATCGTCCCCCCCCCTCCAATCTATCTAGGGGACTTGACTCGACTCAACGGTGCCGTGTAACCATCCGGACTCTATTTCCTGTCGTTGCAGATCTTATCTGAATCATGCATATGGTGTGGCGTTGATGCAGCCTCCTGGCCCACAAGGTCTCCCTTGTAGGTGAAGTCTGATAACATCGGTCAACTTAACAACCCAGATTAAGATCGGAGGGATTTCCTACCTGGAAGGGTCAAGCCATCGATGAGGTCGTTATCCCACAGCGGAAGATAGTACCAGTCATCGGACCGAAATTCAAGCTCGTCGGCTCCAAGGGTACCAAAAGTGGTATACCTGTCTAGGAACATTGCATGATGGAAGCTACCGACATAGACTTTTGCATGGTCACGGTCTTTGGCGTTTTGGTCGAAGCGGTCATCCCAGCTTGGAATTGTCAGTACGTATTAATGACTGCGGAACATCTGGAATATGGCTCACCCATTGATGGTGTTTTGAATCTTTCCCCAGTCGCTCATCTTGGACGTCTTGTGGAAAGAAGTCTTGATGGCTGCGCGATACCAATTGTCTTCGTCATTGTTGTCCTTCTTCCAGATGACCGAGACCCACTCCCAGTCATAGCGATGCCCCGAGTCCTGAACAATTTAGTAAACTATGTGCTCACATCAAAGGTCGACGAACATGAGAGAAGTATAGATAGTAAGTAATCCGCCAACTATTGTCATTCGTGCAGAAATTCTGCGTATAATACGTCGGCATGTAATTCCCAGGGGTGTTCTCTCCTTTCCAGTCTCCTTGCTTAGCACAACCTGTCTTCAATGCACCCAGAACACCATTGTCTGAGGCGGCGCCGTTGGGTTTTTGCCATTGGCGTGGACTGCCTCGGACGGGTAACATGATTTCTAGATATGGCGTCAGTAACGCGAGAACCTTTTGGAGGATCGGAAGAAAACGGACGGATCCGCCCGGACGACCAAAGTGCCACATTGGAGCTGCTGCACGGACGACTTCACGAGAATCCTCCCAGAACATACGGCCAGGCATGCGAGTGTTGGCAGAGGCATGAGGCAGAAGTGCCGCGGTGAAGACCATCATGGATAAGGCTATGGACATCATGATTGTTGAGGATACAGAAGTTGTATATCGTATGGATAGAACAGTGGAGAGGGTTCGGTGGGTCTGGATCTGATGTTGTTGTAAAGAAAGTGGTTGGGGAAGCCCATTCTTATATTAATCGAGCCGCAGTTGTTGTGTCTATACTGATGTCGAACCCTCTTGGCTTGTCAGCCACCGCGAACATTGTTAGAACCGCACTTCACATATCGTGCATTATGTGAGGATATTAGTTCAGCCAAGCCACAAAAGCCTGCTTGAGTACATTGACAGCCGCTGAAGTCAATAGCAATAATACTCGACAACCATAGAAATCAGGCCGGCTGAACAGAAAGAAGTCTTGGTAGGTGACTAGGTATTACTAATATTGACATTAGGCAAAAATCAGTTGGATCGTACATACACTCAGTTTCGAGACGCGAAAAGTCTAAATGGATTCGTCCAGCATGACTCGGTTAGGCTTAGAAAGCGAGTGCTTCGACTCGCTTGATCTGAGTAAGATCTGAATCCCGCTCGCTTATCTTGTGCGACAAAGGCGCTGCCACAACAGCGCCGCGCATTAACCATCCGGCCGAGACTACCAACCATCAGTGTCAAACATCTTGCACGGTTCGACCGGTTGGCAGTCCCTTCTTCCAAGTCACTAAAGTTGGATCTACGGGGCAAGCGCCGGTTTTTGTTAACATTGTCATGTTTTAGTGCTTACATGTTCCAGATTCCAAAATAGGTCTGCTCACTTGAATTCAAGAAGTCGCTGCCACTATGTATTTACGGACGACGTGCGCTTGAAAGATCAGCTGCGGCTGAGAATCTCAGGCTGGTTCCTCGCTGTCAATATGGGCTTCAGCCACCGTACCTGCGGTTGAATGAATTCCCAAATGGTCATCTGGGTAGTTGTGGTGCATGCCCAATTTTTGATTCGTCGCGTTAGTTCGAAGCATCAGTTCTTAGCATTGCTGCTCGGATGCTTTGCATTGATCTATATGAGTATGTGGCTCAAGGAACAGTGAGTAGCTACTGGTTTTCATTGGTGTATTCCTTTATTCGCTAGGCTCTACAGTCTACTCAATGTTCAATTACCCCAAAAGCCACCCGCAGAATAAGGATGAGCAGCAGAGCCAGGCAACAAAGAAGCAAGATACTACTATCTATTACACGCCCAGGCGATGGTTTCGCCTCACACGGAACAGAATCTTACACGCACAGTTATCTTACACCCTGGTCTACTTTGCCCGCAATTTATTCCCCGTCTGTGCTGTGCGTCTTGCCCAAAAACTCTTCTCCATGGTTAAAGGGTTCCGAGAGTAAGCTAATATCTCATGTTGAAAACCGAATACATGTAGTCGGTACTAAACTGTTTCATCGCTCAAGAGTTGTTGAGAGCGTAGAGAATACGATCGCGAGCAAGACCTTACTTGACATTCAGCTATAAAGTTATACACTTACTGATGCGATGGAGGAGACAGACCAGCTTTGATTTCCTAGAGGCCAGTAATGTTCTTCATTTATGTCTACACGGTAGTAGATCATCGAAAGCAAAAACAATAATCTCCAAAGCTTCTCAGCTAAAACAAAAGCAACACTCCAACCAGCAAACCCAACTCCATCCCCCTCTCTCCTCTCTCTCCTCTCATCCTCCTAAATCATCCCCGCAAAAACATCCCTCTTCCCCTTCCCCTTCATACCCACACCCAAAAACCCCATATCCTCCCTCAGCACCCGTCCAATATGCCACTGCAGCCCCTTAAACGCGCAGTATAAGATCAACATCCCGTACAGCTTCGCGACTCTCCAGTCTAGACACGAGGAGAAGATGAAGAGGGAGGCGAGGAGGGTGCAGGGTTGGGCGGGGCAGGTGCAGGGGAGGGTGGAGGGGAGGGGGATGGAGGAGGGTTGGGGGATTGGAGCTTCATATTTTTCTGGTTGGTTGGGTTGGGAGGGGGTTTGGATGGTTTTTTTGGCAGTTGGTGTGTACCTGGATGTTCTGGGTCGCTTGGATTTGGGATATATGGTTCGGGTTGTGGGATAGGGACTGATGGGAGAGTTATCTGGGAGACTCCGACTTCCATGAAGAAATAGAAAATAGAATGGGAGATGTGATGAGTCGACAAAGTCTTTGTCCCAAAATTCCAGTGCCAGCGATTGGGCATGGCATTATTCGTACGCCCTGAAGCATGGAACAATGGCTTTGTTAGTCTATGAGGTAAAGCTGAAATGCTACTCGCCCTTGTCATATTTGCTTGTCACGTCCGACTCCCGTGCGCTACCTTCAAGGTCCAGACTGAGGAACAAAGGAAAAAGAAAAACAAACACCAACCCATCCATACATACCATCTGCGTGAAAATAACGTCAGTCCACCAAGCTACATCCGCGATACAGCCTCTAATTTTAGGACATTGTGTCATAACCTTCCAGCTGTGCTGGATCGCATCAATTCAGAGAGTCCTCTTCGGCAGTGCTGCATCATCCTTGTTCTGCCGAACGATCACGCCATGCTTGACCACCATAAGGCTATTTAGGCAAGGACGAATTGGGGTAAAGTTTCTTGTTCAGTATGCTTGCAAGGCAGACTTCGAGGAAAGAATGAATGGAAAAGAGGGTGAGATTGTGTTCAAGGAAGGTAGGTGTACGAGAGGGTTTGAGTACGGTAGGAGGATATTTACTACTTCCAATATTTCTCAACTCACACCCTGTGCAGGAAGTACAAGGACGTTCCCTTCCAGGGTAGGGTTTCAAAGTGCAGTGAACGTTATGGCACTCAAATTTCTATGCAAGCTCGCTTAGGATGAATAGGATTACTCTCGTCCTGTCCCAAAACTCAGCTTTCTCCGAAAAAAAGTTGGATGGATGGGAGGTCGATCAATTGCTATTATCGGAATTTGATCTACTCTGCCTACCTATTATGTCTCTGAGTGGAATACGGTTAGCTAGATGCCTCCGAGCAAGCTACCCAGCAGACACTTTATGGAAGAGGGGGAATGATATCCGAGCGTACCCATATGGGCACTGTGATGATGCAGTTCGTTATTACCCTTGCCACCTAACCTTCTGGCTTTTCAGCGTCTCGGCCAGACCAACTGGCAGCAGCCGCTTCTCACCCATGGCAAGCCCGCCATATCTACGGATGACATCAGGCCCATACAATTCCATGACCCAATTGTCATATAGCCCTAGCCTCGAGGTCGACCCTAGAGGTAGAGCACGACGTGCGGTCTCTAGATCCGGGGTACTCTCCACCCCAGCCTCAACTGGTGCACCCATCAGTTCTTTGTAAGCCTTCCACAAGTGTACACTGGTCTCTTCGCGAAAATTGGTGAATTCTTCTAGGCTCATGAAGTCTTCGCTGTCAGTAGGCTTCGATCGATATCCCGGACGCGATGTGCCTTCAGCGAAGGCCTTCCTGGCGCGCTCGTAATCGACTTCGTCCTCTTCGATTGCCTTTTCTATTAGGTCCTTTGGATTTTCTAGGCTCTTCTTGTAGAGACCGAAAAGTGAAATCAGGGGATTGATGAGACCTAAACCGCCAAGCTCGATTGGAAAGAGGAAAAATCCATCGGGAACATCCTGAGACCCGAATCGAGAGTCCAGCTTCCTTCTCAGATGTGCGATGACGTTATCGCCTTCTATGCCGTCGGCGACGAAGAGCTTATTTTGGATCTTCTCCATCACGCCAATCACATCATCAAGATGAGAGCGGCCCAAGCAATTTGCAGGCTCTCCAACATTGTTCGAGAGGAAGCGTGCCGCATAGGCATTCCAAGCTTGTACCCATGCGAAGATGCTCTTGGTTGCTTCCAGTTGTAACTTCAACTCATCGGTATGCAGTTGAACATATGCGTCGTCAATGATCCATTTCCCGGACGGACCGATCTTCAAAAATCCCCAAGTGATTGGTCCCGATGGGAGTCGATCCGAAGGCTCAAATTCGCGAGCTGCGACAGGGCTGCCACTCAGCTCCATCGCACCTGTCTTTCCCTCATTCAAGGAGAGGCCCATTGTGTGGGCGAATTGCTTGATGACTTCCCAAGCTCCTACCGTGGCATCCTTAGACCCATAGTACCAAATGTCGTCATGCAGTCTAAACAAATTGGATTGAGTAGCTTTATTGACCGCAAAGTCTAGGCAGAACAGTACGCTCTCATTCAGAGCGTCCCCCAACCGATGCTGGATCGGAACTCCGCATTGCCTGACCTGAACTTGAGCAGATGTACCATCCATGGCAAACTTGATTGGAGCCTTCAAGAACTTCTCAAAAAAGTTTAGCCAAAGGTCAGAGACACCGAAGAAACGTAATACAGTAACAATGGTGGCGTGAGGCATCGAGGGACCAAACCATTTGAAGTCTGACTGCAGGATGGTGAAGGATCCGTAGAGTCGGGTGTTGACTAAGGCCTCAGTGCTGATAAGATGCAGGAGCGATTGCTTCATTGCCATTGCTGATTTTGATTCGCCATAATTGTCATTTGGCTCATTGTCGTAGTTGTCGATGGTGCTCTCAAACGATGCTGGTAGCTGCAAGAGGAAGTACTCCCGCTGGTAGCTTTCTCGCCGCTCGTTTCTCACATTATGGTTGGTGCTTTGCTCCCGACCTAGGAAATCCTGCCGTCTTTGTCTGGCTAGCCGGTTCAAAGATTGCCGAGACGATTGTTTCCATGCGCCTGAATTGAAGAAGGCAAGGCAAGCTGTCTTGATGTGCACACCCCACTTCATGCCAATGAAATGCAGTAGTAGCGCTTGGGAAATTTCCTCATCCATGTACACGCGGTATTTGCCATTAAGAGACCGCCTGACATCAACCGGCACAGCCTCATCTCCCCAGGACCATGTATCGAGGGTGTCGATCTCCATGTTCAAGACGTCAACCATCTCCGACAGGATCATGGGATTGCCAGAGAACTCAGCCAGTGTCTTTCTCTTCGCGTCGGAGAGCAGATCGGTCTTCAACACACCGGCGATAGTTAATTTCAGGTCATCAACGTCCAGTTTCCCTAGCTCAAACGAGCGCATCTGATCTCGTAACATTTCTAGAGGAGACTTGACCATTTTTTTTGCTTTTCCAGTGGAGCCGAAGATGGTTTCTAGGTATTTATTTATGGCTGCCGGATCCGATTTGGAATTTGTTGAGAAGACAATGCTTTCCCATTCTTTACGCTGATCGTACATTTCTTTACGGCCGACGTGTTCAAATGGGTCGGTGCCATCGCTAGCAGTTGATTCAGATGGCGACTCACCCGTCTTATCTAGCCATTCCATCACCAAGCGACCGAATAAAGAGGCATGTTTGAATTTATGTGAAGGAATGTCAAGAGCCTTTTCCAAAGTCCTCTGCCATTCTTGCAGTAATTGTGGCGAAACGGAAGGGTCGTGGTTGGACTGATCAAGAAAATGGCGGATGTTAGCCAACGAAAGGTTACTCGGGACAGGAATCTTGTAATGGTCAAAGGCGTCCAGAAGATGTGTAAGCTTCTTCTTTAAGTTGCTTTCGCCCGAAACAGCCTCCAGAACCTTGGCTTTGTCTGTGTCATAGCGCTGCTGCTGTTTAGAGAGCGCGGTGAGCTTGGTGGTCGTAATATGATGCATAGACTGGGTAAGAGCAGCGGAAGACTCCATACTGGTGTGATAGGTCTTTCGAGGTACTGCTTGAGAGGTAGGGGAGTCCTTGAGATCAGAACGTCCCCGGTCAGAACAGGATGAGGTTCCGGCGACTTTCCAGTTTGCAGTCGTGAATATTCTGGAGGAAAGTGGCATTTTATAACACAAAGAGAAAGCAGAAACGCGAGTGGGTTGGAAGATTCCATGTGACTCATAAACCAGGCGACAGCGATGACTCATCGCAGATGTCCAACCAGGTGGATACTACGAGACGTAAGTAGAGATGTGGAAACTTTCAGAACTAGCAAGAACGACCAAGCATGTGTGCTAGCGAAGGAAGGAGAAAGGCAAAGAAGTAAGAAGAATCGGCACCAGGAAGACGCTAGTGGTACTTTCTTATGCGAACACGTATCCGTTATGATTCTGCACACTGCAAATACGTCTGATCACGGAGGTCTTATTTGTGCCCTTCTCTTGACAGAGTTCAACTTTACGTTTCTACACAAACGGACCTGATCATGTGATATGAAGTCGCTTAAGGTAGCCCGGGCTAGAGACGCTGCTAATCCCATCTGGGATTTAGTCGAATGAGCAATTGACGATTGATCAGTTAAACCACTTCCAAAGGAGGTTACGGGTGGGATGAAGGTCAAGGTTGTATGCACGATGAGGCAGTCAAACCATGTATGTCATGAAACGAAAAGTACGAATCAGCTTACTTCGTAAATCAGCCGTCCTGAAGCTTCTCATGCTGTATTCCTGAGAGGGTGGAAGAAACCGGATAAATGAAGACTGATTTTTGAGAGATTCTTGACATTGATGTCCATTTTCCTACCTTCCAGTCGAAATGCGAACCTCATAGCATGACCCAGCAGACTTTTATCGATTCAAGGTCTTCTCACCCTATGATGCAGCAGATGCGAGGTCCAATTGGGGAAGCAGGAAACCCTAATGCTGTCTCATTGGAATCATCACGTGATGTGATCGAGGCGAAGTCTTGACTCCATGCCAAGTAAGTTGTGATCCTCCCGGGTCCAGAGGGTCGACTAGCGAAGGGCGTGTACAGATGGAAGGCAGTGATGGAGAGAGTCGGTCATGGAGGTCCGAAACGCGTGACAAGAAGCCAAGCAGGTTTAGTTGGGCGATAGCAGCACCGTAGCCAGCTGTGGGCCTGAGCTTCCATACATTTGATCACAGCAGCACCTTCCTCGAAGGCGAGGAAAGTGACTGCTGGCTGGATGGCTTGGACGAGTGAGCGCCATCAGATGATAAGTAGACATGCGATGGGTCAGTGGACAGTGAACTGGAGTGAGGTTGGCGTGAGGTCTGTTGTCACTGTTCCAAGGTGGTGTTGTCGTGTTGTGATTTTGCTTAGTGTGGATTTGGGTGCGCGTTGTTCTGAGTACGAGGGTCCTGCCCCTCATTCATTTCCCGCCCCCTCGGCGCTTCAGCTTATTACTTGCTGCGAGTACCAGCTCGACTCTTCTCCCTCTCCCAAAATCCACTCCGCCAAAATCTACCAAGGTACATCCCATCACCGATTTCGCGAGGTTCTCCGCGTAAGTTCCATCACTAACAACCACAACTCCCAATATCATCGACTTCCCATCTTGAAGCACCCTCGCTGTCCTTTTGCCGTCCTTTGCGACCACCTTCATGCTCAATTGAGCCACTCAAGGAAGCCATGTGCTGACATTGCGACCGTAGATACTCCACCTTCCTGAACCACCACATTTATCAACCTCCTTCCCAGGTAAGCCCATTGTTTATTTACTTTGCGCGTCACAATCCTCCTTTCTTCGCTCGTCGCAATTCCTTCCAGCATCCCCCCTACACAGCTACCACACCGACGCGTTCACTGACAATGTCTACCTCCAGAATCGCAAGGATGCCTAAGGAGAAGGCCACTCGTAAGACCAAGGCCAAGGCCGCAGCAGACGGAGGCAAGAAGAAGCAGAAAGGTAGGTCTCTTACGCGTCATTTGCGCCGGACTTTGCCAAACATTCAGCTCCTGCCGCGACTATGCGTATAGGGAGCCTCACACGTGCTCATACAAGAGTTGGGTGTACACATGGACAACGAAGACTTCTACTGACCCCCTACTCTTGCCAGATCCCAATGCGCCTAAGCGTGGTCTTTCCGCCTACATGTTCTTCGCCAACGAGCAGCGCGAGAATGTGCGGGAGGAGAACCCGGGTATCAGCTTCGGTGAGTACTACCTGGACTTCATTAGGCATTCATCCCACTAATCGCATGTCTACATTGCAGGTCAAGTCGGAAAGGTGCTCGGTGAGCGCTGGAAGGCCCTCAATGCGAAGCAGCGCGAGCCATATGAGGCCAAAGCCGCGACCGACAAGGAGCGCTATCTGAGTGAGAAAGCCAGCTACGCGGTGAGTACCCTGGAGTATAAACAATTGGAAATGTAGGACCCCTGCTGATCCGGCGTGCTTCTACAGGCTGGTGATGAGGAGGAGGAAGAGGAGTAAATCTCCCACCCGCAACGTTCTCGAGCCATACATGCCAACCACGACTCGATACCCTTTCCTTTGTCCTCCATCTACCCCAGCGACCTTTCTATCCTTGCTTTCATGCTTCAAAAGGGGTATTCATCTTAGGCTCATTAGCAGGGTTATCTAATGGAATAATGCTCCTTAGCCCTACGGGGATCATCGGGCTGGATGCTAGGACGTTTATGAGCATGTGTTACTGATATGCGGTGGACGCCTGCACGGTGATGCTCCTACGTAATGAGGATACCCGGGCGGCTTTAGCTACTGCTTTGCAACTGTACATTAGTCTCCTACCAAACCATACCTTTTCCAATTTCCTTCCTTGAGTTCATTATTCACGTAATTGCTACTTCATCCTTCATTGACCCCTCGGCACGTGCTTTCCTCCTCAGCAACTTATTGTACTTCTGCTTAGGGCCGGCTATTAGCTTTCATTGTTTTTCCGCTCCTGTGTTCCTGATACCGTTTCAAACGGGATGCAGTCGAGCCGTGATGGAAACTGCCTCTTTCGCAGCGATCAAACAATCTAAGCATGATCTCTCCAAACAACATCGAATGAGCGATAAGGGCTTCCCAACATTCAACTCTCTCTATCTGGTTTTGTTGCTTGCAGTATTTCCATTGGGCAGTCAACGTAAGACACTCCAACGGTCTGTGAGGCTTTCAATTACATTCTTTTCCGACAGGAATGGAGGATGTAGGGGATTGGTTCACGTCATCGAAGCCACATTCGCCTCTCAGCAGCAACCGAAGATCCTCGCGAGCGCTCTGAAAGATTCCTTGGGCCCGCTTATCCAGACGGCATAGCAAGCCTATTTGTTTGAGGAGCTATGTCATAGGTATTCCAACGCTTCTACAACATTGAGGTGTCCCCCGATCTATGGAGCCAGACACGGCCACAAAAGTACGATTGCTGGCTCCAGCACTTTCTTGTTCAGCTCCTGAGACCCTAACACTTACATTCAACAAAATCTTTGCACACCACCCCATAGAACTCGTTGTCTAGACGTCCTGGAATCTCTAAGCTAACTCTACGAGAGAAGCACTACGGAGCTTTGTTCGCCTTGCCTATCCTACCCAGCAGCACGTCAAAGCACAACCTGTTCCGTGTCACATCGAGTGAAACCTGTCGCAAGAATACTTATGAATCCGTCAGAGTGACTATTATCGACAGTGTGTCACGGCCACCGACTCTGTCTATGGCTCTTCCTCGTTGTCTTCCTCCAGTCTGAGCGGTCCTTACCACTGAGGTCGTGGTCTTCCCTCGGGATGCCGTGCACCATATTACAACTCCGGAAACGATACAGTGCCTCTTGATGGACATTGTTGAGGGAACGAACATCCCTCTGTTTACTGTTCTACATTTCCTAGCTCTAGCAACAGCCATGATTCGGGCCGTAAACCCAGCCTCGAAGACAAATACCGTGAGACTTGAGCTCTGAGGCGATTCCATGTGCTTTGGTGAGATTGCGGACCTTTATCAATGCTTCTAAAGTATCAATCTCCTTACTGTACCCGTGAACTTGCACAACAGCAAGATTTGGGCACGAGGAAACTTGTCAAAGATTCTTTACTCACATAGCTCGAGAGGTATCTCACGCTCAGCGAGTCGGTTTTGCTCATTTCTTTGGCCGTTTTCTCTCCGCTAGCACTCGTCAAAGTGAATTGACATGGACGAGCTAGTAACCAAGTGAGGTTTTCAGCCACCATCTTCTTGCATTCGTCCTCATGGACCAGAACCTCTCATTAGTCTCACTTTTTCCCTGAATGAAACATCGGCGCTGGCTCTGGCTAAATACTCACGGGTTACCTCTCACGATGGCCTTCTAAATTATGCGACTTCACCTACCAGAAAGGGTCAGCAACTCACTCCTCCCAAGCTCTCGTAACCTCAAGGACTCGATTACATATCCCTCGACTTCAGGATATCGTCGAGCGCGGACAGAGCCTCGAACTTCCGCAAATATACCCAAACACCGACTCTCCAGCAGCTGCTTATGATCATAGACAAATCATCAATCCCTCCTTCGGTCTACTCGCTCTTCTTTGTTTACCGGGTGGCTTGTGACAATAAGCCTGGTTTGAGCCTTCTGGTCACTTTCTGAGTTTCGCCCTTTATCATATTGGTGAAACGTCACTTTGCTATCAACTCGTCGCGGATAGGCAACAAATGATTCTTTTCGCTTCTCACTCGCTCTTCAGAAAACGCTCCTGTCAATAAACAATATTCGATTCGCGTCTTATTCGGGTCAAAAGTCGTTAACATCAGGCCAGCAAACTCGTCTTCTGACAAGAAGTCGGAAACTGGTACTTGCTGCACCAATTCAACATTTCGGGTTTACCCCTCAGCTTTCGACTTTTTGACTCGGACCAGCCCTGTGCCGGCTCTACTTGAACTACCTTCAAAATGAGTTCGACTACCAAGTGTTCTTCATCAAGCCCATTGACCGTGGGTCGGCCAAGCCCCTCCAAGCACGATCGGTTTCGAAATATGCCCCAAAGGCGACAAAGCCCGGTCTCGGAAGTCTTTGGGCGAAATGCTCAGGTTTTGGCAGATCCGGGTGAGATTTGGCTGTCCCACAAGAAAGGCGAAGACCCATGGCCAGTGGTAATCTGTGATGAGGAGATGCTTTCAATTTTATCAAAGGGACGAGAACGTCCAGATAATGCTCGAAAAGTTGACGGACAATGGCGTAAGGAATACTTGCCGGGCGGGAAGCTTGAGCGTAAGGTGGTTTTTCCGACAATGAAGCTGGGGACGTTGACGTTGTAGGTGCCACCATGAGCCTTAAGTCTGTCCATACTTGTTAATACGGGCTTCTAGTCGCTGGACCCCATGGAGCCGTCTACTGCCGATGGACATCCAAGGGGCAGGCGGAGTCAGAGATTCGATTGAAGATCGGGATCTCAAAGAAGCTTACTCTGAAGCTATTGAGCAATACGGGAGTTCAGATCTTACTTATTGGAAAGATAGGCTATACGCGAAGAAATTTCAGGATGATAGTACGTCTGAAAAGGTCAAAGTCAAGAAAGAGACGGATATCTCACCCTTGAAACGCCGAGTATCCAAAATGGGATTCATGTATCCTCCAGTGATTAACGTACCGGACGAGCTGGACGGGAGAATCAAGACAGACGAAGACGATGGACTTACGAGTCTCTTTCTACAACGTGACGACAAGACTGATAGCGACCAGACGACAGAGAGCCTGAAGCGCATGAAGACCAACCGCGGCCTTGCAGTCACGCCTGCTCGATCGAACAGTACCATTACGAGCCTCTCTCCGCTCTCAGCATTCGATTCAATGGTAACACCACTTGCGTATGCCGAGGTAGCAGCCTCAAGGTAAGCTTCACTTACCAACAATTGGTCATCATGGCAGCTAATATAAACAATAATTAGAACGAGTGACAACTTTGTCACGGTCTATATCGGCAGTCCGCACAAGACTTTTCGTGTCAAGCGTACCGGATTACGGCACTCGATCCTCGAGAAAAATATCTCGCAAGATTCTGCCGTTGGGCCATACATCATGTCGCCCCTGCTGCTCAGTATTGACCCAGAAGACTTCGGAGTTGTGGTCAAATTCATGAATTACGGGCGGTTTGAATGTAGAGATCCCCTTCAAGTGGCAAGAACTTACATACTCTCGAACAAGCTGGGGGTCGAATCTCTTGGCTTGGAAAGCTGGCAAACCTTCAGCCACTTGCTGTCAGCGCCTACAAGGGGTGTATTAAGTGGTATTAAGGAGTTGATGGCTACTAACCCTACAAGGAAACCTCTATACCCGACACTGGTTCGTCATATGGCGGACAAGTTCTGGATTTATCTTCGCTTGGATATGGACAAGCTTCAGAGCATACTGCGGGTGGACAAAGGCTTCACCAAGGCAGTTTTCGACGAACTTGCTTTGCTGAAGTGGTTTTGAGAACAAGTCTGGAGAAGCAAAGGGATGCGGAGAGTGAATTTTCGCAATTGAGTTAGACAATGGTCTTTTCATCGACTGTTCTATGGAGGCGGCACTGGAGAAGTGGTGGGTAGCACTGAAGCCGCGAACTTGACTGTTACTCTTGTGCCGGGCTTGAAAAGACTCAATGAAATCATCAAATGCTTGAGGTAGCTTTCAAGTCGATTTACCCATGAATTTGCCCAGGTGAAGAGGAAGGGGGTACACTTGCTCACCATCGGGGGTAGAGTCGTCACTGGTCTTACAAAGGGATTTTTAGCGAAGTAGTACTCCCGTATTATTTGCCTGTCAACAAAGGCTGCCAGGCAACCACACCACCATCAGCTCGAAAAAGCTCATCCCGCCGAATCATCGCACCGTTGCTGCACCTTGCCGCTTATCAAGCCAATCTATTCTTGCGCTGCCAATCATGAAGCTCAATCCGAAGATAGTGAGTCACATGATCGCATACGTGCGTCGCGCAGCCTACAAAAACTGCCCCGCGAACTTCTCTTCCCTTCTTTCTTCCTCACGCTTCTACTTCAGAGAGCCGGCCGAACACACCACCGCGAGTCAATCTCTTTGCAGATTCTCGCGCGCAGAGTCTCACCAGGATCCCTCTCCCATCTTCCATCGAGAGCACTTGTTGTTCCTCGATTGAAGGGAAGGGAGGATCGTCCTGAGAGACTTCCGGAGGTCTCCCCCAATGCAACGTGCGGTTGAAGCGTCAATTCAATTCTAACAGCCCACTTGTTTCGCTCCTTTACCACACCTCGGCGCCCTCATCAGCCAATCCTATTTCTCTTGGTACTGCCACTGACCGTCTTCGACAAATCACGCGGCCTCGACCAGCATGTTCAAGCGTTCTTTCCCTTCGAAGGATCGCGCGGGCAAGTCAGTCAGACCACCAAGGAAGACCTACCGCGAGCATACCAAGATGAAGATGCAGCAGAATTTGGACAGTCCGCCGATTGGGAGGTGAGCACAACTCGAAGACGTGGATTGGCAATGGGCGCACAAGGCTGACGACAATGTCACGCAGTACTCTCACAAGCGCCATCGTCACCTTGATTGTGGGTCGTGATCAACGTCTTTTCGCTGCTCACGAGGACATCCTTTCTCTGTCTCCTTTCTTCGCTGCTGCTCTCAAGGGCCAGTTCTACGAGAGCACAACGAAGAGGTTGGAGTTGCTCGATGAGTATGTCTAATCCTGCAGTGTATCGACTAAGCTAAAGTATGCTTCTAGAGAACCCGAGGTCTTTTCGTCTGTTCTCGAATTCCTTTACAAGAGAGACTACTATCCACGCCTGCTGCACAACAAGCGCCGCAACTCTTGGGAGCTCGAAGACGCCAAAGACGACCTAAAACTTGGTGGCCGTGGATCCGTTGAGTCGACTATATACCATACTGGTGTGGGCGGCCTCTTGCTCAAAGACACTGCTATCTACTGCACTGCCGAGAAATTTGGCTTGGATGAATTGAAGCGTCTTGCTCTTCGGAAACAAGGCCTTCAGTCTGGAATCCAAGTCGATGTCATTCTACGCTCGGCTCGGTATGCATACGATAACACACCGGACAGTGATTCACGGCTCCGTGCTCATTACCTTGCTCTGATTATCCGAAGTCGTAAGACTTTCAAGAGGAGTGGAACCATGCAGATGGAGATGGAAATTGGTGGAAGCAAATTGTATGTTATGAAGAAGCAGGATCAAGTCCGGAGACTCACGTGTAATTCAGGTTTTTCGATCTGTTCGTTGCTATGTGTAACCATGTGGATGACATTGTGGACATCTCGTGAGTTGTATGCGAAGAGCCGAAGACTTGTCACTGACAGTCTCTAGCAACAACAGATCTCCCAAGACTATCTAACATGTCCTCACATCCCAACAACATTTCCTTGAGTCTACGGAGCCGAACTGAATTTGGGATACTCTCCACACCAGAATGTCAATCCGATCTAAGAGCATCTCGGCGTTGAAGCTGGCGAGCTTGCGTTCCTTTACTGCGTACACAAACTCCACTTCTCTACGATATACCTTGAGGTCGGCCACCCATTTCCGGTGCGAATGACGGTCTAATCTACCATCGGCCGTCAAAAGCCCGCACGTCAATCATTGTAATTCAAAATGCAGCCCCCACCCCTCTCGTGCGCCTGGACCTTTCCACCACCTAGGAGAACCATGGCCGCAGAAATTAATAATTTGCATTCCGGCGATACCCACCTCACGTCTTTTTTAACGATCACGACCTTTTCTCTATCTGTCTTGGATGGAGAGAACCCACAGAGCCCTGCGACTCCCATCTCGCACGTTTCCTATGTTTGATCTCTGCCTTGGAAAGAGAACCTGGTGATGGATCTGGAAGAGGGGAAGTCTGCATGGTTGAAGCCAGTCTATATAGTCTCAGAGTTCACTGCGGTTAATCTGAAGCTGTTTACGCTGTTGCGGAAGGAGCCTTTTCGTCGAAGAAGTCTACTGTGTGGACTTTGCGATTGAGGGCTTTTGAAGCGATCCTCGGTGTGGTATATCAGAATTAGGAAATTGAAACTAATCGGCCACCTCATTGATTAATTCCCTGTTGATATTCCCGTGAATTGGGTCGTAACTGTAGTAAAGCAATTGACCACTACTAAAGTTTAACTGCTCAATGGATAGATGGGTTCGGGATGCGATCAATATTCCAACAAATGCACCCTCTCACGCCAAGGCTTTCTCGCACAAATTTGGGCATCTCGAAACTTCATCACCTTCCAGGGCACCACTCACTCCATAGAAAATGCCCAAATCCTCCAAACGCCCCTCCAAACCCTCCTCTTCCTCCACCCCCACCGCCGCCAAAACCTCCCTCCCTTCGTCCTCCACCGTACCAACCCCATTCACCCCCTCCTCTCCCACCCTGACCCCCTTCCTCACCACCCTCTCCCCCTCGCACATCTACATCACCCACATCGACACCCACCCCCTCGCCACAAACTCAGCATCTTCCTCGTGCCCCTAGCGCTCAACACCGTCCTCGCCCTCGCCCTGCTCTACCGCGCCTACACCGCCCTGCCCACATACTTCAGCATCCTACTCGCCACACTGGGCTACGATAACCCCGAAAAGGTGCATTGGAAGGAGACGGAATGGGCAGGGCTGGCAGGTGTAGCGATGGAGCGCATGGGGCTTTTCCTGCTGGATTACATGCTCTGGGCCGTGGTGGGCGGGTGGCCGTGGGAGTTTTTCGTGGGGCGCAAGGGGGAGGGGGAGGTCGGGCCTGTGGGGTGGAGGTGGACGGTAAGGTTCGCGGAGCAGGAGGTTGTGGTGAGGAGGAGTAGGAGGTGGGATGAGAGGCTTTTGGCGAGGGCAGGGGATGCGGGCATGAAGGTGTGGGCGAGCGATGGGGAGAAGGTGGAGAGGGACGAGGAGGGCGTGATGAGAGAGCGCATCATGCCTGCTGTTGCGCCGGCGTGGGTTAGGGGCAAGACGGGGTATGCTATGTTGGATAAGAGCTGGGATCTGGATTTCGGGGCTATGGTTCGGGCGCATGGGCTTGTCGCCGCGCCTCTTTCAGGGGATGCTATCACGATTGATGCCTTCAGAACGACGGTTCTGGTCTACGAGCACGGGAAAGGCTGGCTCGCGTGGCCGGTGTGGAAACTGGAAGAGTCCCAAGGCGGCGAACAGGAAGCCCAACGGCGGAAAATCGTGCAGATGAAGGACCGGCTCACGGCAATGGGCAAAGAAAATCTGTTCTTTGCCTGGGTCGAGATGGTGCAGTTCGAGAGTAGTGCCCATGGTGGCTTTACGGTCGAGAGGCAGCGCGTTGCGGTCGAGAAGGCGAGGAGGATGTTCGAAGCGCAGGGAGTGGATTTCGAGGACTTTTGGGCGGAGATTGAGGGTGGGGTGGAGGGTATGATGGGCATGGAGGTCGTGAAGTGAGACGCTTCTACTGAGATGTTGTTGGATCTGCAAAGCAAGCATGAAAGAGGAAAAGTGAGCGAGCGAGAAGCAAACGCGAGGCTCAGGTAAACGGTGGGGATTCAGGCTCTTGCCGCCAGTCAAGGATTTATGACTCCTGCTTGCAACCTCGAGTACTCGTAGGACGGTAGAAACAGTTCAACGGTTCGGTTTATAGCTCGTTCATGTACGCTTCCTCCCCTGGCTTCCTCAAGCTTGCTGTCCGCTGACATAGTAAGCATCCAGAAGTCTCAAAGTCATCCCAGCGAAGACTACCTTCGACATTTGACGGCTCACCCCAGAGTCGCACTGTTCGATCCATCCGTCACGATCGCCATTGCCCGGGGGTTCATGCCAAAAGGCATAGCCTGTATCCGAGCTCCATTTCGTTGTTATGATATTGTCTTGCTAACTGAGCAACCGAAAAAGAAAAGTCAAGATTTTGTAGGGGTCACGAGAAAATTGTATGCATGACCAAGTCATTGAAATATCAGCTTCGCATCAATTTCAGGAAAACACAAAATGTTTTAGCAGAAAACTATCATTGCAAGCTGCATAAACTCGCTGGGAATGAAAACTCGCTAGATAGAAACGCAAACTAAAGTCCAAATCCAGTGTAAACGACCAAACCCAACATCGCAAGTATGTAGAAAACCCTCCTCTGCCCCGTAAAGGCTGTCTTCTGTCTGACCGCGAACCGGCATGAAAGAAAAAGAAAATCCATAATCCATTTGTCCCCAAACCCTTTCTCGTACCTCCACCTCCCTTCCTGTATCCGCTCTGCCATCGAGCCTCCCAACTCATCTTTCACGAAACCAACCATCAAAATCCCATGCTCCACCTTCAAACCTCCCATCCCACTCTTCTATGATGTCTCTCTCGATCCCTCCTTCCAAAATAGCAACAACTCCACCACGAAGTATCCCAAACAGAGTCCAGCGACTCAGCTGTCATACTCAATCTGTTTCTTGATATCTGGATCTTATGATGGATCTAGATAAAGAAGATGACTGAAAGTATGGATGCTGAGGCGATCTCGTTGGGGGTGTTTGTGGGAGCTGATTGGTTGTATTTTGGACGAAGGAGGGACATCAATGTTCGTCGGTGAATGGCGCTAGACTTGACAAAAGAAAGAGAGTACAAAAGGAAATGTCGGAACCGATGAGTATTGGTCGTTCGCCAATCCCGATTACAGCCCCAAGTTCTTGAGATGCCGAGACTTGGGGTTGCGGACCTGGCGCTGCATCCCGTTTGGCAAGGTCACAGTCTCTTCTTTGTAGTCGATGAAATCCAGAATGCTGGAGAAAGCACCTGTACTCCTCGAAGTGAAATTAAGGCTAGTTGGAGTATTCGGAGTATCCCCCGCATCTTCGACGTCGGGAGCAGAGCCGGAGCCATCGTTGCTGCTACCGGTTTCTGCTTTCTGAGGTTCTGAAGAGACGGTTTCTTCGATGGAGCGTTTGTTCTTGGATTGCGAGGCCGTCGGTTCTTCTACAGGGGTGGGATCCGCAGGCGCCGATGTCTTTGGGAAAGACAATTTTGACCCGGGCGGCGGGAGTGCGGTGTCAAAATGGCTCAAGCTATTGCCCCATCCCAGCGAGTAACGCATTGGTTTAGGAGGCGGTAAATTTGGAGGAGCTCGTGCTTTACGAGCCGGTAACTTGACAGGAGCTCGAACGGGTTTATCTTCGTCTGACTCAGATCCAGAGTCGTAGTCACCAGCTACAAGATTGGTAGATGGGAGTGCGGATGGCGATTTCGTTGGAGCTGATGGCGCAGGGGAAGTGGGTTTTGGGCGACTGCCTGGGGGCGGACTGCTGTTCAACCCTGCCAGTGGACTAGATGGTAATGGTGTGCAAGGAACGGACAAGCCTGGAAGATAATACGGGGAACTAGGCGTACCCAGACCCGATGGAGACGAGCTAATCTGGGATCTTGGAGAGAACGTGAAGTTGGGTGGGGGAGTTGATAGATCCGGGCCAATTTGGGCCCAAGCAGGTTTTTGTGTTGGGAAAGGGGACAATGCCGGATTGAACGACTTTGGTTTAGGCGGCGTAGCCTGAGTGCCGGTTTTCGACTTGGGTTTAATTGGAGAGAATGGAGATGGGTTAGACGCCGTTGACTTTGCAGCAAATGGAGAAGCTGGAGCAGGTGAGGTTCCGTTCAATTTCGGTTCAGTAAGTCTGCCTGTGTCCAACTCTTTTTCATGTAAAGCTGCGGAGGTTAGAGGCGTAGCAGGTGAAGGGCTATGGGCACTTGCAACTGTTACCGCTTCTCTACGACCTCTGCTTGAGGGGCTCCCAAGTTGCCAATCCTCTCCTTCTCCCATGTCAATTTCCTGATCTATCGCAGGCACCGTAGAAGGACCTGGGGTGGCCTGGTGAAAAATAGGTCCGCCTGCTGCGGGATCGTGGCCATCAGCTGCTTCGCCCATTTCGGCATCGAATTCAGTACCAGGATGATGATGAGCTACTGGGATCAATGGAGGCGCGATCGGATTACCAGCGTGAGTGTCTTCTGGCATACCCGCGTCAACCATATCTATTTCCGGGTCTCTGGAGGTATCTGGTGAGCCATCGGACTCATCCATCTTTTCCTCGTCATCCTCATCCAACATCTGGGCATCTTCATCGTCCTGAGGCTTGGTTGCTGTACTGCTGGCTGACGGCTGTGTATTACCAGATGGACCAACGTAAGGTTGTACAGCTGGCTCATTGTCAGGCATTTCGAGATCTTCCGAAGGCGAAGGCCACCAAGCAGGAGTAGATACAGCTCCATCTGCTGGTCCGTTGATGGGGCTGGAGGGGGCAGAGAACGTAGCCTGATCTTCATCTCCAATGACCGACTGCGAGGATGGAGGTAATGCACGCCCTTTGCCTTTGTTTTTGGAAATTTCATCTAAAAGATTGAATCCTCCATCGAATTCATCATCTTCATCGAATGGGTCGCTGGACAGCTCACTGTCCTCATCATCAGCTCCAGCAGAAACATCGACTGCCGGATTCGAAGTGTTTGGCGTCGCAGGGCTATTCGTAGTGGTATAATTGCCGTCTCCATCAAAGTTGTAGAGTTCTTCATCGTCGTCTACAGACTTCTCTATTTTTGATTCAGCTGGGTCAGGTGTGACAAAGGAGGAAGAAGCAGCCGGAGCCGCCTCTGTGTTCGAGCCTGAGTCGGCTCCAGAGATAGCAGCTTGGTGCTCAGTTTGAGGAATGCTACCATTGGGTTGTTCCGCATGATAGTCCGGGTTGCCAGTAAATGATGCATTCAATACAATGGCCGCGCCATCGCCTTTGTTGGCAATTACAGGGGTGTTGGAAACCTCTGCATCCATCATATCAGAGCCATCTCCATGTGGAATATCTTGAACCTTATCACCATTTGAGATCTCGGTATCGCCGCCATCACCCTCAGGGGAGAACAATGGATTAGACGTATTGAAATCATCACCCAATGGAGTCCCGGCAGGTGTGATCGAGGCGTCTACGGTAGTTGTAGATGTAGACAAAGTTGTAGGAGCATCCATATTAAGAAGGTTGGCAGCTCTTGAAGTGGTAGCTTCAGGCGACGAAGGAGGGTTAGAAATAATCTCTACTTGATCCATGGGGTTTTCAACTTTCGGAGAAGCCCGATCACTGGGAGTGATAGCTTCAGGCGGCGAAGGAGGATTAGAAATAATCTCTACTTGATCCATGGGGTTTTCAACTTTCGGAGAAGCCCGATCACTGGGAGTGATAGCTTCAGGCGGCGAAGGAGGATTAGAAATAATCTCTGCTTGATCAATGGGCTTTTCATCCATTGAGACTTCCGGAGAAGCCCGATCACTTGGAGTGATAGCTTCAGGGGGCGAAGGAGGGTTAGAAATAATCTCTACTTGATCCATGGGTTTTTCATCCATACGGGCTTCCGGAGAAGACCGATCACTTGGAGTGTTAGCTTCAGGCGGCGAAAGAGGTTCAGGAATGATGTCCACTTGATCCATGGATTTTTCATCCATAGGGACCAGCGGAGAAGATCCATCACGCATGTTTCCTCCAGTAGACGACAACAATGCCCCATCAGAGGGGTCTGAGCTCCCACCATCTGAATCACCATCAGAGTGTTTTCCGGGAGGAGGCGATGACAATGCTCCATCAGAGGGGTTTGAGCTCCCACCATTCGAATCACCATCAGAGGGTTTTCCGGGAGGAGACGACGACAATGCTCCATCAGAGGGGTCTGAGCTCCCACCATTCGAATCACCATCAGAGGGTTTTCCGGGAGAAGACGACGCAAACTCCTTGCTAGGTGTTGCAAGTGCAGCCGCAAGCTTCTCCCGACAGTCTCGCAAATCGTTCTTTAAACTAGCGATCTCATCATCAGACGCCATCGTTTTCTCCCGTAAAGCATTTTCGAAGGCTTCCAGCAATCTGTGCAAATGCCTAAAAGTCTTGTTGCGACGGAATACTTTCTTCTCCGTACGAGAGTAAAGTCTCTGGTGCTCCCTTGTAGCGTCATCCGCCTTTGTTGTAAGGTCTTCAACCTGCTCTGCATGACGCTTTGACTGATCTGCGAGTTCTGATATAGCGGCTTGTAGTTGATTTTTCATGGAGTTGGCGTTTTCGGTCGTAGCTTTCTCGAAAGTCTCAAATCGTTCATTGAGCTTCTTGAAATCATCGTCCTTGGTGCGGATCTCCTTTTTGTGGGCTTCACCAACGAGTCTCATGGTCTCCTCCGTCGATGTCTGCTGGTTGTGGAGATCTTTCTCAAGAGACAATACTTTGTCGGTAGACAGCTTCGTCTTTGCTTTTTCGGTGTCTAAGATCCCCTTGAACTTGGTCTCCAGCTCTGCCGTGACCTCCGCTCGTGTCTTAGCAGCCGCTGCCTCATCGAGTTTATGTTTCTTCTCTTGGTTTTGTTTCTCCAAATTCGCAACATAGATCTCAAGATGATCACGAGCGTCTTGGAGAGTATCGTATTTGGAGTTCACAGCTGCAATTGTTGACCGATCTACTACACCCTGCTCATTGGATTCTCTCAAATCTTTCTGCAGCCTCTCGTTCTCCTGAACAAGCTGCTTTCTGCCTTGGTTAGACTCGTTAAGCTCGATCTTTGTTGCGCTAAGCACAAATACTAAACTAAACCATAGGCTCTCCAGGCTCGAGCCATCATCTTCCTCCTGAGCGGTCTTTTCTTTCCGCTTCAGCCAATCGGATAAACGGTCCACAGCCTTCCTGAGCGACGTCTTGAACGCTGCAGTAGTGGTTGAACAGGCGGATGGCAGCCAAGATCGACTACTCGAGGCTGGTATTAAGGGTCTTCCGAATACTACCTGTAGCAGCTGTAGTATGATGTACCGAGCCAAGGGAAAGTAGCGTTCTAGCGGAGATACAACAACGCATAAGAGTAGGAGCCAGCAGGCAAAGACAAGCTTGGAGACGGAAAGTGCGCTAGGAATGTACCAAAGAGTAACAACTGGAGTAGTAGGAGGGGACGTGTCAAGGACAATGTAATCACTGAACATTGGTACAACAGTCTTGTTTGAGACATTCGCTTGTGGAGTAGCAGATGTGAGTGGCCTGGCCAAAGGAACGGGAGTGGGATAGGCCGGGGTCGACGATACCGTAAGCCGAACGGGTGTAGAGTAGAGGAAGCCGCCTCTTATTTGTTGCGGCCAGGTGCTCGGGTCTAAGCCATAGAGTTTCACAGTTGCGACACTGAACAGCGTCGTTACCACCGCGACGATTATGCCTACAACGTTGGGCAGCATCGTGTACGATCAGTGTTCCTACTTGGAGTATCAGTCGTTGCAATGACGAAATGGAGTCAGAGTGGTTACTCAGGTTAGGAATGAAGACTTGGGGAAAGATTGCTCAGGTCAGAGTATGGAGAGTTGGGGGAACGTTTGTTATCGAACAAGGAGAGTTGAGGGAACGTTTGTTATTGAACAGAGAAGGTCTCAGAAAGGTGGGAACCTGTGCTAAAGTAATGTGGGAGGTCGCTCGCGCTAAAACGGGCAGCGTTCGTTGAGTGATAAGCTGCTGTTGTGTTAGAATATTCCTTTGTTCCCATTGTTCGGACCCCTGTCGTTGTGTCAACTAGACAATGCAATGTCAGAAAACACATCATACTTCACCTTTTGGAAACACTATTTTACCTGCGCAATCTTAATAACCAGGCGAGCATGTGATCGTTGATTTAGCGATATTACCAGCGACACGCGGAAGAGTGAAAAATAAATGAAAGGGGTTACCAGGCATGACACCGAATTTTTGGGACTTCTAGCCAATCGGCGGGCTAGCTTATGGACTGTGTGGGCTGAGGATACAAAAGTTTTGAGTACCATCTATTCCCCAATCTACCTGTGTACAAATGGTTTGAAATCAATATATGTGAGATGCCAATGAAGGACCGATTCTCGTTTTATAGAATGCCATCTTTCATTCTAGGTTTTACCATGGCTAAGGGATGTTCGTAAGACAAAGACTTGTTGATTTATAGAATGCCATCTTTCATTCTAGGTTTTACCATGGCTAAGGGATGTTCGTAAGACAAAGACTTGTTGAAAGGTTTGGAAGGAACTCAGCGTGAGCTGGCACTAGAAGTAAATTAGAGATGGGCCTTGATGGACGGAGGTGACCAACTTACCTCTTGGCGACAGTAATGTGGAAGCGAAATCTGGCTCGTAGAAGGGGGAGGGATGACGATTCTTGCTTTGGTGCGGATGCTTGAGAGCCTGTTGGGGACACTACAAGAGATTCTTACCCTTCGCAAAGGCTATTCAGCTTGTCTCTTTCGCTCTTGGCTCGAAAGCTGTGAGTTGTAGTACGCCGGTCTTCACAACATCGGAATGCTCTTAGTATTGTTATAGCTCAAGATTCGCGACTTTTAGCTGTCAAATTGTGGCTGGGATTCTGAGCAGCTTTCGTAGGCAATCGACGGGGCTTTGGGACGGTTTAAACCGTCACATGTGAAATCTCTTGAGATATTCGAGCTTTTCTCGCGCTTCGTCACGCTCAGTAATGGCTTGGGCTCGCTGATGATGACCGAGGTCACGGTCAGATTCCACCCCTAAATTGATCAGTCTTGCATGATGAATGTATGCCTAGCAGTCGCTGAGATATATGCTCAGGCATGTAGACTCTATCCTCAGTCGGTGTTGCTCTCTCTGATATGGCGAAGATCCCGGAAGCCGTAAAATAGGTCTTCTCTGGACTCGATGGATGACAGGCTCGTGGACTGGCTGATGTAGGTGAAGCTTCCTTGGACTTAGGCTGTAAAGACCTGGCAAGGTCAAATACAACAATGTCTTGCCGCTGACAAGCTCTACTAGTTGCGAGCAGAAACTAGTCGGCGATACCTGAACCCAAACTCTTGAAAATCGTTGTAAAGTTGAGATCGATATTTGTTTGTTCCGCAAGATGTGAGTAATGTGGTCCAGAACATGTGGAGCTACGCATGGGATGTGGATATCCGCTGTGGTGTATGTGATAGCGGGCCGCAAGTTCAACTTCAAAGACAGCTTCATTTGGGATCCCAATGAGAGGTAACTCGCATTTGTAAGCTAGTATTCATTAGGGTGGATAAAACACACGAAGAGAATATCTCTGCACGGATATCGGGGGTTGAACGTTCGAGTATGTTATTTATGATACTCTTTGAAGCACTTTGATCAAGTCGGCAGTAACACCCATAGCAGTGACCTCGCCACCGGCTCTGTCGGCAATGTTAGCTTGCCCAATGCCAGGGTGAGGACAGCTTACCCAGCGCCTTGGACAATGAGAGGATTGGATCCATAACGTTTAGTATAGAAGCTAACAATATTGTCACTTCCTTTGAGCGCAGCAATAGGATGACTACTATCAAATTTTTCGATACCAACGCTAACCACGTTCTTTTCAATGTCAATGCTACCTACATATCGGACAGCTTTCCCCTCCGCCTTCGCGTCGTCTCTAATGCTAGCCATACTCCTATCAAATTGAGGTAAGCGCTGCATGAATTCATCAGAAGACTGGACGTTTTCCAGCTCTTTGGGGATCAAGCTTTGGACGGGGAAGCTACTTGTGCTCTCGATAGCTAGACCAGATAGTCTCGCCAAAATTACGAGCTTTCTTGCAACGTCCAATCCATTGAGATCATCCCTGGGATCAGGTTCGGTGTATCCAGCTTCTTTCGCTTTGCGCACTTCTTCGCTCCACTGTCCACCTTGGCCATCGACGGGCGCGAAACTGTTGAACAAGAAACTCATAGTGCCAGAGAATATACCTTCTATTCGGACTATCTCGTCACCTGTTTCTGTGAGATCTTTCAAGGTGGATATGATCGGCAGCCCTGCGCCGACGGATGACTCGTGGTAGACAAAACCTCCCTCTGGGCTTGATGGGGATTTGGCGGAACTGAATATATCCTTCCATAAAGCTAACGATCCACTAAATGCCTTCTTGTTTGGTGTAACGACATGGATTCCTTCTCGCAAGAACTTGGGATAACTAGCTGCAACATCCTGACTACTGGTATTGTCTACCAATACACCTGCTCCTGGCGCCTTCCTCAAGTGGTAGAGTATATCTTGTAAGCTTAGTGGGGCCTGCGTTGATGCGGCAAGGTCGCTTTCCCAGGTATCGAGAGATAGTGGCTTTTGAAAATCTGTAGTGTATAAGCAAAGGTTGCTGCGCGCGATCAGGCATAATCGAAGTTTGGAGTAACGGCTGTTGAGCTGGCGAAGCTGAGCGACAAAATGACGGCCTACACCACCAACACCTAGAAAGGAGAGCAGGTTAGCTTTGATTTGAAGTGGAAAGACGCAATCAGGAAGCCTCCAGGAGAGGAGGGTGCTTTATGCCGGCACACGCTTCGAAGCCTTCCGTCCATTAAAATTCTTGGAAATGTCTTTGAAAGGTATTCTGACTTACCAATGATTGCAACATACAATGGGTTATTCGATGCCATCCTTAAGCGAATCGACAGCGCATGAACGAGTACCAGAAGAGATAGAGCAAAGTTTTAAACAGCGCTTAAGGTCCAGAAGCGCGCTCTTGACGCGGGTAAATACGCAATATCTATTCCACTGGCACTTGATATTTAGAGCACCCAGAGCTACTAGACGCTTGCCGAAAGGCCAGCTCCATGTAAATTCAGAATTCTAGTCAACTCGCCTGGTGTCGATCATGAGTAGACAGTGCCTTAACTTCAAGTACATCACATACGGAGTCGGCCTTGGACTATCCCAGAATGGGTGATATACCTCATCTTGCAGTGTCTTGCCTCCGCTGTCACCTGTTGGAGTAAACTCACCACCAAAGGCAATGCCAAGGCGTTATTCTGTTATAGGCTAGCGTGCAAACTCTGTACAATAATCCACATCCACCACATGTACGATAGATAGTATTATCATGAATAATAAACACGTTGCACTCTACATATCTGTAACAGATTATGAGCTCGACAATGTCTGTCAAATATCATTCGAATCGATTCATATTATTCTACAACGCTCAAACGTTGATCTCATGCATCGATCGAAAAATTTTTGATTGACTAAACGACGATCAAATTCGAAAACATCAAATTGAATTCACAACGAGTTTATCGTCATTTAATGTCGTCAATAAAATGATATTGTTTATTTTAACGATCGTCATTTAATTTTTAAAAAGTTCAAAAATCAACATCGACGTCGATCGATGAAAACGTCATTTATCGTTCAAACGAACGTCAAATTCGAACGCACGATCGATCATTCGATTTCGATAAAAACGTTTTCAAAAACACGAAATTTCACATACACGACTCGATGACTCAACGAATTCGTCATTGTTTCGAATTGACGCTTCGAATTCATTTGTTACGAAATGAGAAAAAAAAATACGACATGAAATTCACACGTTTTACACGATTTCACGAATCACATACGTTTTTTTTTTTTTTTTTTCATTTATACGATTCAAATTTTCAAATTCAAACATCACAACGATTACGTCAAACATCATTCATAGTTTTGTCGTTTTCATTTCAAAATCAAAACAGTATTTCAATTGAAAAATCGACGTCAAAAACGATTTTCGAGTCAATCACGTTGAATGAACAATCAATTTATCAGTAAAGTCAATGTTTATCGTCGAATTTTTATACAACAAAAATATCGATTGAAATTTCATCGATACAAAAGCGAAAATCAAATTCACGAATTTCATTATCGTCGTCGAGAAACACGAACGAAATCTGAATAAAATTTTTTTTTATTTGTTCAATGAATGAACGTCAATCATCGTTTTTTTATCATTGTCATAGCGAATTCAACATCATTGATTTATTGAACAAAAATAGCAAAACGTTTCAAAAAAAATATTTTCGTTTTTTTCGTCGATATCATTTTCGATTTCATTGATCGATTTGTTATTTTAACGAGCGTCGAATTTTACATTAAAATCGTTGAATCATTATACAATCAATTGATTATCGAAAACGCTGATTCGAAACTCATCGTCAACGTATTTTGTCAAAATATTTTGCTGTTCAAAATGCACAAATTAATTCATTTCAATTATTTCGTGATTCGTCAACGTGACGAATGAATTTTCGAAAACACAAATTTCATCGAGATCGGAATTTTTTTGAATTTCGTTAAAATCATCATCGATACGATAACAGAATCAAATTCAATTGCATTCGTTGTTGATCGTTTCGAAAAATTCAAACGTATTCGTTTCAACACATCAAAATTTGAATACATCGATTTTTTTTGCATTAATCAAAAATGTATAAACAACGAATTCATCAAGCATGATTTTGAAAAATGTTATTACAATCATTCAGAAAACGTTTTCAAAAAATGAATTGACAAGAACATGTCTGATCATTCATACGACAAAATCTTGAAAAAAATTCAAAATTCGCAATAACAATCAACGTTGTTGATTGAATTTTGAAAACAAATTCTGTTCATCAGTCATTCAGTCAACGATATGTTGTGATACACAAATTCGAACATCAACATTCACGTGTGCAAAAATCGAAATTTTATACATTTTTTCATGTTTCATATCGAGCATGTTGTAATTGCAGACAAAGCTCGTTTCATTGTTGAAAAAAAAAATAATCAAATTATTGCTCGTTTTTTCTTACAACAATGCAAATGATCAATTCATTGATTTGTCAATTTTTTACATGTCAAATTCGTCAACAAACTTGTTGTCAATATCAACATTCGAAAAACAAAACGTTTATTGAAACATTGAAAATCACATTTTCAAACATCAAAACAAGTCAATCGAATATGTTTTTTTGCAAAACAACGAATTATACGTTTTTGTAAGGGGCATTGCACCAGAGATGTATAGCAGAGACAATGGTATGACTAGACTAATAACTGCAGAACTAATTGCCTTGCAGACCTCGCAGTATATACTCGTTCTGCCTGTTCAATGGTACGAACCCCTGAGCCCCTGCGCATGAATATCTAGCCGATATGCGATATGGGTGCCGAGTGGCCAGTATGGTGAAACTGGCCGTCTCGTGGGTTGGTGTTTCGAACCTGCTTGGCCTGGATCCTTGGCAGTCGGGATCCGGCCCGCACTGCCTGCAGGCCTGGACCCTGAGTTTCTTACACGCGCCCCCTCCTAAGCACCGAAGCCCCTTGAGGTGAACAATATTCTTCGTATGCTCTTCAGCAGAGGTCCATAGGCTTTGCATCCGTATGCTGTATCCATGGGCCATATCCATGGGCTGTATCCATGAGGCTTGGAGGGCCGCTGTGATCGCGACCTCCGCACCCAATATCCTATGGCTTGGAGGACCACTGTGGCCGTGACCTCCGCACCTCCTATCATCCTACTCCTCGATCCCTAGCCAGCCTGCGTTAAAAACCTGAAAACCACCTTCGTGGGTGACTCAGGAAAAGCATGGTCTGGTGGCTCAACTGCCTGCTGCTTCCAGGATCGAGAGCCTGGCTTCGTACAACCCACAGCCCCCGATCTGGTGACTGACAGCTAACTGTGTGGCAGTGAGACCTGGATCCGAGTCAATCTTTACCCTTCTATCTCTCTACCTCCTTGCTCCGTATATCGAAGTCGACGAGTTCATGGGGGAGGGGGGTGTTTAAACGCGAAAGGCGTCGTAGCCGCAATTGAATATCAGGCTTCGAAAACCTCCTCGATTTCCTACCCCTATCTCATCCACAATACTCAATCGCTCAGTTAGACCGGGCAGCAGCCTCTGGAGGTGTTTTTGGCACGGTTCAGCCCTCCATGCGCCGTAAGCCCTAGGCAGTAAGCAGCACAGAGTTGGTGGCATGAGGCCGTGATGCTGGACTATTGAGTCAGTTGTTCTATCAATAGACTGTACCTACAGGACGCTTGAACGCGTCATGATACTTGACTGCTCTCGAGTCAACTGTATCACCGAAAGACTGTATTCGCCGTGCTATTGGCCTCCAGGTATCTTCTCGCTATACGGCTTGTCCGAGACTTGGCCGCTTATTCGTGACTATAGGACACCTATCGCGTCGCGATACTGGCATGACTATTCGAGTCAATTGCTCGTCAAAGGAGAATACCTACAGGACGCTAAACGCGCCGCGGTACCCATGACTGCTCGAGTCAATTGTATCGTCAGAGGAGCTGCATCTGCCGTGCTATTGGCTTCCAGATACGTTTTTCCTGTACGGCTTGACCTGAATCTGTTGCACGACTGTCCGTGACTTGACTATAACTGTGATTGTTCGTCAGTGCCTATGTGCTCTCAATGCGTATGTGCTCTAGCTGATGCAAGGGCTCCAGATGTCTGTTTCTAGCGGAGCTCTCTCCCCCCTTTTAGCCATAACTTCCTCTTCCTCTGGAAGCAAGACCGGTGAGACGGCGTTTGAATATAACTATGGGGTGAGTTCATTTCTTGAGTATTGAATGAGTGGAGAATTTCTGTCCTCGATGCTCTGTCTGCACCCGTTTTACTGTCTTTAAGTTCTATACTATCAGCAATACCGCGAGTCTTCGCGCATTACTTGCATGCTTGACTTATCTTTGAAATATTAAGGAATCCGGCAGAGCCCCGAGCTATGCTTTCGATGAGTTATGCATGCTCTACAGACAGCTCTGCCATGGCAGTCAATTGCCCTATTCATTGTGCCTTACATGATGAGGGAAAGCCATGAAACCGTGCTGCGTGCGAGATCCTCTGTGATCACCACCTTTTGAATGCACGGTTCATGTTCTGCTCTCTGGCAGTTTGCTATGAGACTCATATAACGTTAGCCCACGCCAATGCTCGTTGGATTGGGACGATAGCTTATCATGTGGTCTGTAACGGGATGCTTGCTCGCAAGTCTCTGATTCATGCCCGCATACTCAGGTCCTGCCGAGATGCCTGTCAAATGGCCTATATCTCGCAGTTTCTGACCTGCCTGCATGCTAGGATATGACTTCTATTCGTATGCTTCGGTCCGGACGAGGTGCCTTGACAATCGGCCTATCCTCGCTTCCGGCTTCTTATTGCATTACATGTGAGAATATATATGAGTCCTGACAAGATGCCTGCGACGGCACTATATCTTGCAGTCTATGACTCAGTAGCAACCCCCGATTTTCGTTTACATGCTCAGGTCCTGACGAGACGCCCGCAAGGTGGCCTATATATCTCGCAGTTTCCGACCGTGCTTGCATGCTAGAATCGCAGAATTGTGCTCGGTGTCCGATAGATCACCTCGCTCGTTTGATTCGGCCACATATGCTCGGAGGTGCTCTCACCAACGTGCTCGGCCAGGTGCGTTCCACACCGAAGGCCTGGCCAGGAGTTGTCTCTATTGGCGACGTCCCCTCCTGTAAGACTTGATGGCACGTAAAGCAGTTTGCATGCTAAACTCCCAACTTCGTCTTGTTGCCCATGCGAGTGTGACCATACCAGGAGTAGCTAATTCCTGCCTCACAACTGCACACGGGACTTGCGGCAATGAGTGGATCAAGTCATCTATCTATGTATGAGCTTGGGAGCCGCCGTCAATGCCTTCTATACTTCAGGTTCGTGGATATGCTCCTGCTCAGCCACCCATTGGTCAGACCCGAGGATTCGCGCATTACCAGTACTACTATACTCATCGGCGACCACGTCTGGTGCACAACCGAGAGCGGAAACGAGATCACCTCGAGGGACTAGTTTCTCGTTGTCAGGAGTCCCCCGAAGGGTCTATAACTCCCCTTTGAAGATCACCCGAAGGACACATAATCTTCCTTTGCTTTCTTCTGTTGATAGGAGTCTCCCGAAGGACTTATAACTCCTCTATGGCTTGACTTTTGCATTACTGCTTGGGTCACACCGAAATGATCTGAAGGAGCACTATAGCCGTGATCTTCGCATCTGGTAGGCTCGAATTGATCGAGACGTCTGCAGGGACCGTCGCAAAACGCCCGATTGCCTCGAGGTTCCGATGATACTATGACCAGAATAGAATGCTATGATCTCCAATAGAGCCAAACCCATACGAGCTCATTGTTCAAAATGCGCTTCATGTTGAGCCGTATTCTTGCTATCGGGTACTCGTACGAATACAACAAAGAGCATATCCTGACTATAGGTGATAGAACCAACTGATTCTTCCGGCTCGATGTGCTTGAAACGGTTTATGGCGGAGAGATTTGCATTGAAGAACGCCAAAACCGGATTTGGCCGATGTTTTCACCTCGACCTTGCTGCACTCATGCGGTCTCGCGAAATCAATTGATGATAACGCCAGCAGAGCCTGTCGTATCGAGCTCATTGCTGCTATTGCTCGTATAGCAATTCACGCTGCATCTGCACACCCATTGAGAAGACGACGAAGCTATTTCTGCTCCCGTGTCTGCACACCCATTGGGGAGACGAGCTCAAGAAGTCTATACTATAACCTATATGACCGTATTGTCTGGAATACACTATAACGTATAGTTCTAGACGTTCCGCCAGGGACCTATTTTGCAGTCGAATCAGCGAGACAAAGGGTAGATGTACTCAACAGCCTATGGCTTGTTCTAACGCCGTTTTGTTCTTATGTTTTGCTGTCTG
The DNA here is from genome assembly GCA_018902385.1 of Physcia stellaris. Classification (NCBI taxonomy): domain Eukaryota; kingdom Fungi; phylum Ascomycota; class Lecanoromycetes; order Caliciales; family Physciaceae; genus Physcia; species Physcia stellaris. The sequence goes on along the minus strand of JABSSW010000030.1, from coordinate 314,599 downwards.
TTGTAGCTTGCTTGCTCTGTGCGAAGCCTGTCGCATGCGGCATTCATATAACCTCGCATAGATGGTGAGCCTTCGCCGAGCAGTCGAATGATATCGTCGACGTCGCTTGTGCTCATCATTTGCTCTACGCGGAGCCTGTTGTACGGATCATATGATCTATCCAGATTGCGATCTTCGCCGGGCTCTATGATCTTATGAATGCAAAGCCGTCGCCGGGCTATAATGGCCAAGTAATCCCTAGGGGCGAAGCGGTAGAATTGACGCCTTCGCCGGACGAGTGGCAGGACCGAAAGGTCTGACAAGAGTGTTCTCGATGCTTGTACAGCATACCTCCTTATCTTGCTTCAGGCCGGGTAGGGCTATTCCCTCTGTCATTCAGATAGACCCTCAATGCTGTTAGCCATCTTCCGATAAAGGAGTAGGTAGGGATATGGGGTGATTCCCTGCTCGGCTTCGAGCCTATTGCATATCGTGACTCATTGCGGGCCCGCCAGACATATCGCATGCCCTTTCAGGCCTATTGCATGCTCAGCGAGCAGATTGCATGTCCGTCAGGTCCATGATTCGTATGCTTTCTATTAACACTTCGGCATATGCCTTCGATCTCCGGTAAGGCTGGGCCAATGCGGGCTCATTGCTCAGGCTGCGCCTCATGTGGAGTCGTATTCTCGCTACCGAGTACTCGTACGAATACAACGAAGGATCTGTCCTGGTTACAGCGAGTAGAATCAACTGATTCTTCGGGCTCGATGTGCTCGAAACGGTTTATGATGGAGAGGTTTCGCATTGAAGAATGCCAAGACCGGATGTTGACCAATATATTCACCCTGGCCTTGATGCATCTCGGCGGTCCTACGAAATCGATCGATTCCGGCCGCTTCTATAAGCATCTGCAGCTGTCCTTGTTCGAGGGTGTTACTCGTACGAAGCAGACGTCTATGTCCTGAATTGACTGCTGTTTAAGACTGCAGCCTCGTTGCTAGGAACCTGGGGCGAAACTGCTCGAGTTCAGTAAGCCATTACATTTCAGACTGACCTCTCTATTGCAATCAGCCATGCACGGCTTCTTGCGACAATGCCTGGTGATAATGCCAGCAGAACTCGTCGTGGGGGCCCATTGCTGCTATCGCTTGTTGTCTATTGGGGCCTCCTCTATGCGGTGTGGACTTGCCCGGAGGTGGCCAATTGGTCCAATTGTTGTTTCCTCCATGGCCAGCTTCTGCGGGACCAACATCTTCTTTGTGGAGCAATATGGGTCTCTTGGAGTGCTTCAAATGCATTCCTGCTGTGTGCATTGACAGCTCACGTTGCCGAAACGTCGACGATACAGTGTATCTTGACTGACTCCTTATTAGTCTTATCGAGTGTGGGTTTCCTACCGTCTTTTTGATCTTGGACTGTATTGCATTCAGGCAGACCCGACCCGTGCTCCTATTGGGGCCGCCATATGGTTTCCTGACCAGGACATCCTGCTATGCTTTGTTGAGGCCACCGTCCGACCAGCTATTGACCATGCTGTTCGTATCCTGGCTCTTGATGGTTCGCAGAGGGAATAGGACGGTCAAGGCCGTTGTTCCTCAATGCTGGGGTATAGAAGATCCATTCTGTATGGGTGCTCCGGCAAGGTGCGCAGGCTTTTCCAATCGTCTTGACGTTCTTGGCCTGCCGTCACTGCAGCCGAGGGCTTGGGATGATTGGCGCTTGTCGCTAGAGACGTCAACGAGGCCGAATGGTTGAAGCCAATTGCTGTATGTTGTAGGCTCCTTATCTCGTTGGAGTAGCTTGCTCTCGCAGTTCTGCCTGGAGGCTTCCTGCTTCTTCAAGCTCGGGCTTGCTCCCTATGCTGAACAATACGGGACAGTGTGATAGTACATTCAGCCTGGATTGCGATACTTAACTGTATGCTGTAGAGTCCTCATTCTCGGTCTGATGTTCGTCCCAGCTTCCGCAGAGCGTATTCCTCGCTCAGGCGGAGTTTCTCGTTCGGATCGAATCCTGAGGACGTAGTAGGCGTCCAATCATCGAGGACACTCAACAGCTTGACTGTTGACTATACACGAGTGGTGCTAACCTGATGGTTATTGTAGTTATTAGAATGTAAGGGGCATGGCACCAGAGATGTATAGCAGAGACAATAGTATGACTAGACCAATAAATGCAGAACTAATTGCCTTGCAGACCTCGCAGTATATATTCGTTCTGTCTGTTCAATGGTACGAATCCCTGAGCCCCTGCGCATGAGTATCTAGCCGATATGCGATATGGGTGCCGAGTGACTAGTATGGTGAAACTGGCCGTCTCGTGGGTTGGTGTTTCGAACCTGCTTGGCCTGAATGGTGGCCGGGATCCGGCCCGCACTGCCTGCAGGCCTGGACCCTGAGTTTCTTACAGTTTTGAAATTGCAATCACATCAAATGATTGCATTGTCAACAACATCATCATTGTCGTTCATCGTATGACATCGAAATCTGAATCACATGAATTTTTTTTTATTACGTCAATATTTAAAAAAATTGAATCATTTTTATCAAGACGATTGCAAAAATAATCATTGCGATGTTTGCAAATTAATCAAAACAAAAAAAAATCGAATAAAAAAATACTCATCATGTCGAAAAAGCGTTTCATATTATTCACATTGATTTAATATCAATAACGATCGAAAACTTTGAAAATGAGCGTTATTATATTAATATCATCGATGACAAGTCACGTTGAACGAAAATATACATCGTCAAAAACAAGCACGAGTGATTACAATGTTTTATTAAATACATCAATTGAATCAAACGTTAATTCGATGTTGACGTCAAAATCGTACGTACAAATTATGACAGCGAATTTCGCAACACGTAATCAATCAATTATTTTGACAATCAAAACATTGAATTGATTCAATTTCAACAAATGCTCAAAACGTCAATGATGTAATCGAAACACATCAACGCATTTTCATCATCATGATCAAAACAACGTTATTGACGAAAAACATATCGAATTTTTGTGATCAGACATCACACGTACAATGACGTATATCAAGAATCGACGTTCAATTTCGTATTTGAAAAATCAATCATCGTTCGAAAATATTTACGAACAATTTTCGAAATTGACGAACATGTATTCATTCGAATCAATCGTTTACGTCGTCATCAACAAAAAAATCAAAAATCATTTGAAATCGAACGTCGAAAAAAAATTTTCATCGAATATGACGATGGCATCATTTATCGAATTTACATATCGATTAATCAGAAAATCGAACGCGTCAAAAATTTCGATATTTATGATTACAAATCAACATCAAAAATTGACGTCGAATTCGATGAAAATTTTATCGAATCAATTGTTGATTTAACAATGATAAATTTTTCTGTTATTCACACTGAATTCATTGCAAAAAAAAAGAAATTCAATCTCAAATTTTTCAAAGCATTGAAATTCGATCACATATCAAAATCAAATTTTCAAATATCATCATATAAAAATCAGTGACGTCATTAACAACAAAAAAATTTTCAAAAAATTTCACAAAAATACGTTACAATGCGTTCAGACAGAAAGACAATTCGAATAAATTTTTCTATGAATTTTATCGTTTACAATGTCATAATTTCTGTCAGTTTCACGATGTTTCATTTAACAATGCGTGAATTGTTCGCGAATTGAAATTCAAATTCAAATGATTTAATTGTTTTATTCGACAGCATTGTTGATTTTCAATCAATTTCAATTACAAACGCTGAATTTGATACGATCAATTTCGTTTCATTGTTGATCGATTACGTCGAAAACATCGACGTTTTTTCGTTTGAAAAGTTCATAGCAATGCTGACGATCGACGAAAAAAAATCAAATAATTACAACGACATCGCACGAAATTTTCACTTTTCACAATGACTAGAAACAATGAAAAAAATTCGATTTTTTATCGAAAAATCACATTTGAAATCTAGTAAATTTCACGTTCGATGAAAAAAATCGTTGAACGATAAATGAATTTACAAACTCAAACGCAATGTCGATGACGTTGTAATACGATACAAAATTAAATGATGCGTCAAAAAATTTCTACAACAATACGACATTGATTTTGATCAAATTTTTGTTTTCGTCGTCAAATCAACGATTTTCGAGTTCTATTCGTCGTTGTCGTTTTTTTGAATCTGAAAATTGAACAAATGAACGTGAAAATTGCGTTTTTATACGAATTCATTGATTCAAATATTTACGTTAAATATTCGATTGAATGTGACAATGACAAGATTATTTGCAAGTTGAACAAAACATTGTATAATCTGAAACAATCATTCAGACTATGATATAAACGTCTGTTCGAATTTTTTTACAAAAACTAATTTTCAATTTTTTCGACGCAAATCAGAGCATATTCGTCACGAATGCTGATTTCAAAAATTTTATCATTATTACATAAGTCGATAATATCAAAATCATTGCTTTCAATAAAATCATGATTAATAAAGCAAAAACGAAACTCAATAGCGTTTTCGATATGATTGATTTTGAATCAATAAATTTTTATTTTGATATGATCATTTTCAAAAATCGCGAAATGCACATAATTCGTTTTAATCAAAAAACATATATTGACGCGTTGTTAAAAAATTCGATTTACAAAATGCGAAATCAGTTCGAACATTCATGAAAAAATCATTTGATTCAATTTTCAACGCTAATCAAATTATCGATCAAAATATCAAACAATATCAAACAATAATGAATTCAATCATGTTTGCAATGATAGAAATCAAATCAAATGTAACGAATGCGATCTTTATAGTCAGTCGATTTGTTCAGAATTTCAATTTTAATCATATCAAAACAATCAAGCGTGTTATAATTTATTTCAATTTCACGATCGATTTTTGCATAATTTACGACGATAATCTCAACAAAAAATTAAACATCGAGACATATTGCGATGCGAACTGAACTCGTGACAAAATTTTCAGAAAATTCATCGAAACATATTTGTTTTTATTAAACGACGATTCGATAAATTGAATATCAAAATTTCAATTTATCGTGATCACGTTTATTTGCGTCGCCGAATATATGATCATATTATTCGTCGTCAAAAAAACTATTTGATTCAAACAATTACTCGTTGATTTACGAACTCAAAATCAATCGAACAATTACGTCAAAATATTGATAAATATTGACAATCAGAGCGTCAAAACATTCATGAAAATTCGATACATCATGATCGCATCAAGCACGTCGATATCGTATATCATTATGTAAAAAACGAAATTAAAAAAAATCGCATTGAATTCAAATACATAACGATCGACATCATGTCAATCGACGATTTCATCAAATTTCTATTTTCGTTCAAATATCAACGATTTATCGACATGCTCGAAATGAATTAAACATCATGATTCTATATCTTTGCAAATTCGAGAGAAAGTGTTGAAGTAAACTCATCATCAAAGACAATGTCAAGACGTTATTCTGTTATAGATTAGCGTGCAAACTCTGTACAATAATTCACATTCATCACATGTACGGTAGATAGTATTTTATCATGAATAATAAGCACGTTGCACCCTACATACCTGTAACATCACCTGTAGAATGGTGTGACGTAATGCACATAACAGCCGAGCAAACATCGATTAGTACTTAACATTTTTCACTTCAAGGTATGACATATATTCGGCTTGAAAGTTCCTTTTCGCGGCAGGACAGTGCTCAAAAGTGTACGTTCCCTGTAGCTAATCATGGAAGCCGATGATCAGTCATCGACGAGCGTTTTGTCAGAAGCAAAGCCGCCTAGACACAACCCTAGAAAAAGACTCGGCGATCCGTTGGTTGATGATCTGGCTCAACTGCCGAAGCTGCTGTCTGGACTCTCGATTCGCAAAAGCGCCCATCATCGAGACGGAACCGCGAAACCCGAGAGCACGGACTATGCCTCAAAATATGCCTCGAACACATATAGAGCCTCGACCGGGCTCCATCCGACGAGGTCGATCAGTCAAAGTGGTGGAATGGCTATCAAATCACATGGTGCGCTCCAGAGCGGCCCCGTCCAACAACGGAAACGTGTGAAGTTTGAAAACTATTCTACCGAAGCATCTAAGTCCGATGACTGCCTGATTCAGGCTCTTGGAACAGGACGGAAAGATCCGCGGCCGATGCGAAGATCCAAAACTCAGCCTGTATCTCAGTTTGTTCCAAGTTGTAGGCCGAGCCTGATCGAGATGGACGGTTGTAATCTCCACCCTTTATCAGGAAGAGTATGGAAACCCTCTTCCTCCGTCATGGACATGACTGTGCTAACCTTTGTTAGCGTCTACCGGATCCGCCTGCCAGCTTGGATGGTCTTCCTACAGAGTTGAAGCTGATGGTACTGGGAGAGCTCCACGATATGCAGTCTTTAGACGCTTTAATCCGCGCTTCCGCACTTTACTCTCGAGCCTACTTCGATCGTCGAGAAGAGATCTTCAACAAGCAAACCTTCAAAGAGTTGCGGAGACGCGGCGTCGGACTACCTCCTGAAAAAGTCCCACCACCCCGCAGTCTGGCGTGGCTAGAAGTGAGCATTATAGGGGGCGGTCCACCACCTCCTGATCTTGGCGCCGCATTATTCAACTACTATAACAGACTTCGCACAAGACATGGCCGGAAGAAAGCTCGACGGCTTTCTATAGAGCACTGCCGAGCTCTTCTCACGATAACCGATATTATTGGGTGGAAGAAATGGACGGGACCCGTGTACCAAACTGGTCCAACGTTTACCTTCGACTGTTTTTACCTACACGAACTACCCAAACAGGCCGTCCATTGCCCGCCGGACATAGTGCTAAATGCTTATCCTCGGGGGCTCGCGCATTATCACCCCATCGTCTTCAATTTTCCAGGGAGACCTTCGTTCACTCTTGCACAGGTTGCGATCTTTCGGGAAATTTTTGCTCTCATCCTACAAAGGGTACTCGTCTTCGGTCCTTATCCGATGGGCGTCCCTACGGGTTCCATACTCAACAGATCGGCGGCAAGCGAGACGCAGTTGGCCGCTGCTATGGCATTGAGCCACAAGTTTGGGGCGTTCGCGCACGGGACGAAGGTCTGATGTTGTTGACATTGGGGAGTGGTGCTAGCGATGGGATTCGCCGCGAGACTGCGTTACCGGTATGGTAGTACTCTATCCTGCTGTTCATGACAATGATGTAGGATTTCCTCAACAAAGCATGCTTGCCACGCTCCACAGTCCCGATTAGCCACAGCTGTGTCAGCACTAAATTACTGAATTACCAAAGCAGCCCGTAAGAATACCCTAGACTTCGTTGTTGGTTTCCTCTTATGTAGAATACAACACGTCTTCGATCTTCTCCAGGAATCGCAACTTCCATTCCATGCCCTTTCACTATCTTGTGCACTTCCCCGTCATCCTTCTCACGAACCCGATCATTGCTTAGTGCCTCACACATGGAAAGCGAATTGATCCCAATTTGTGGAGTTTGTAAGCCGAAGACGTGAATCGCCACAAAATCAATCTCCCGTCCTCTCCCATGATGCCTATAACGAAGAAATTGCAAGACAGTGTACACTTCTGACACGGCATTGCGGAAACAGAGATCATGCCGCCTCATCCATTGCTGATCCCGTAAGTAGACCATTTCGTACTCCTCTGCGTTCATGTCCCTTGCGATTACCATCGCAGCCAGATTCTCCTTTCGAGGAAGCTTCCACAACCCAACCCCGTTCTCATTCACCCTATCCCGAGCTCGTGCCTCCGTTCCCATTTACTCTTTCCCGATCCTGTGCCTGAGCCTTACACACCACTTTATGCTCCTCCCAATCCACCCTCTGGCATGTGGCCGAACAATATTGCACCTTCCTACAAGCAACACATTTCATAGCTGGTAACAAAATGGTGCAGACTGCGCAGCCGGGGTTGCAGGGTGTGAGTGCTGGCATTGGATCGGGATCAGGGGAATGAGTATTGTTGTTGCTTTGGTACTGGACGAGAGCTTGGTTGGACGGCTTGGTGACGCTGTTCCGAGATGGATAGGCCTGATTGCTGATGTGAGTCTTGTGGTGATTGTGGTTGTTGTTTTTGTAGCGGCTGGAGCTGGGGGTGGGTTTTGGTGTGGATGGGGAGTTGACTGCTGCGTCAGTGGTGTGAAGGACTGCGGCCTTGTCATTAGAGCCGTTGATGGATGCATTGTAAAGTGAGTCATCATCCTCACCCCCGCCCCTTTTAGTCACATTGTTTGAAGTAAGATCTGCCTCATTTGTCGGCGCATCATCTCTCTCTGGATTAGGCTGGTCACTTTTATGGTCTTGGGCCTCGTCTGAAGGACGGTGGATTTCTGTCCCAGCGGTATGCCAGTCTTGAGCCATTGGATAGTCACGAAAGCCCGAGTTCGGAGCGGGCGGTCCCGAGCAATCGGTGTGGATGCTTGGTGTCTTGAACCCGCCGCCATAGCTATCGTCTGTGGGATCCTCGGATCCATCTCTCTCGAAGTGGCGAAGTGCCGTTATGTCATTGCGGGCGACGGGTAACATTGATGGTAGCGTGGTCACTTTGAGATGCGGTTGAGTTGGTCGGATTGGGATTGCTGTTGCTTGACTCGAGGCAACGACGCGGCTTGCCATGCGGTCAGGATGTGACTCGGGGCCCTTCTGAGTACTGAAAAGTAATGGATTGGGTGTGACTAACGGTTTGGGTGGACGTTGTGGAAGGGGATGTATCTGACGTGGAGGCTTGTGGTTGTTAGGTAGGGAGGATCTCATAGCAGCTTCTGTAATTGCTGGATCAGTACTCAGAGCAGATCAAGTCTCGACATTAGAAGCCGAACAATTAGAGTCCCGCCTTCGCCGTATGAAGAGAAACCCCTTAAACTTTCAACAAAGAGCCCGTCATTAAGGGCGCTCGATCTTTGCCAACGCGAATAAAGCTAAGACTTACCTAACATCGCCACAATCAAAGCCTGAGTACCGTGTTCAAGCTCCGTATCTCCCACATACCCCAAATAGCCACTGCCGTGCCTCCGAAAGGCGGACGGCGTAGTGTCCTCGAACACTCCCGTGATTCGAATCCCTGGATAGTCTAACTCTTTTCCTGAAACATAGATCTGATCGTCCCCAGCCACTCCTTTTAGATGTACAGCTTTTAGTGGATACGACATCTCGATGAACTTGAAGGCGTCGCTGCCGAACTTCGCTTCCATCGTTCTAGATGGGTTAAGTCGTAAGTCGGTGCGTCCATACTCCTGTTTGTTCATCGATGATCAGTAGTTGCAGTTTAGAAATAGCGATACGTCGCGGTACGTACCCCCGTGCCTTCAGCGATCTTCCACTCCTTAGTGAACTCCCACAAGAAGCCTTCGATGGCCCAGGTAGTAGACTTGGTGACAAACCAGCAGCATAGGATTAGCGTGCCCCCTGTCTGCACATACCTCGCCAGAGGTTTGTGTAGTTTGCTGACATGTGCAGGTTTGGTGACCTCTTCGCTGAAGCAGATATGGGGTTAGCTCGTCTACTCACGGATAGATACGTTGATTAAGAACGGAAGAACAGGATGGGCAAGGGTGTGTCTTACGTAACTAAGAGAATAACTTTGGGACGGAACATCGTCCTCAAGTCAAGCGATTTCACATCCGTGATCATGGTTGCAGAGTAGGTAGTCCGAATGATGTTCATCAGAGTACCGAATTGCTCATTGAACTCTGCCTTAATTGCAGGGTCGTCCTGTCCATTCTCCATGAGGCGCGCCACAACAACCTGGTATCCTGGGCCCGACATTGTATCGGGAACTTGCTGGGAAATGATGTACGATTGATGATCTACTCAGAGAAGCTGGAATGGAGAGTTGTATGACTTGCAACTAAAATGGGAGAGCAGCTGTTGTCTGGTATGTCGAGATGAAACCAAAGCAAGTGTTCGATTTGAAGAAGAGAAAATGGGAGTGACGCGTCTAGAACCGCGAGGCTCACTCGGTATTTGCCGCGCGGTCCGGTCTCGTGCTAGATGTGGATCCTGACTTTCGTGTTCTGGCAAACCGAGATCTCGATCGCGGAAAAGCGTTCAAGCCACGAAATAGCACAAAGGGGGGTAGATAATTTCAGCGCTACTGAGTTGTACCAGTACTGGCCATGCAACGTCTTCGTGGATGTCTAATATTAGTTAGATCAACGGTTCGTCTAGCCTATTGTCCTAATATTGTTATTCAGAGCTAATAAGTTGGTTCCATCACGCAGCACCTAGAGCAAGTCGTGGTCATCTTAAGAAACAAAGAAAGGCATGCCTATGGTTATAGATCTGCATTTATGTAGACAGAAGGAGACTTTGAAAGTGGTCATGAGACCATTGTGAGTCCCCAATCATCGTGTTCTGTCTTTCAAAGGGGAGCTGGTTGTTCCTGTCAACTATAGTGACAAGAAGTAACCAAGCATGTGAAAGGCTCACAGAACCCACACCAACAGGGCAATGATGGCTCAAGATGAAATTACTTCTCTGTAACAGCATGGGCTCCGGGCCAAGTTCAGACCCAGTCCCAAAAGCAGCTTTTACTCGTTCAGTCCACCTTTGCCGTTCTGATGCCAAACTTATGGCCCAATACTACATATTGAGCAACAACACAAACTGTGCGCATTTTCACTGGATCTTGTTCCTCGAATCCTTCCTGAAGTGTCTTTCCTGTTGTCGACCAATCTACAAAACCAAGGGCCTCGATGTTTTGCCTGGTAATTAGCCGATGGAAAAGCTTGTACATAGGTCCATTGACGGCATATGTGACGGGTGATGAGTAGGGCTTGTAGATGATTAGTAAGACTTCTCAATCAGACTGAATTCATCCCATCCATCAAATATCATCTGGCTTTGGTATAGATTATTGTTGTGCTCATTAGGTGAAATACTTACATGCTTCTTACGCTCGTACAGCTCTTTAGTGATGAACGGCTTGCTCGCTTCTTTCAATATCCACTTCTCGGTCAACGTCTTACTAGCCGGATCATACCGGAATTTGAGGCTGGGGGCAGACCATTGACGTATTCCATGAGATGATGATCAAGGAAAGGTACCCGTCCCTCGACGGAATGTGACATCTCCGTTCTATCGCCAAGATTTGTAAGGAGAATATTGGATAGAAAAGTCTTGTTCCACATATAGCAGGCGGAATGGAGTGGGTGCCATTTGCCTCTCATTTGCTGTCTCACCATTTCACTGATATCCTCCATGACGATCGCAGTAATGGAACTTCGACCCAATGATTTAGTCCAAGAAGCGAATTCAGGTTGCCGGGTAAAACCTTGAATTAACTTTACCCACTCCGGTGCTTCATCCATCGACTGAGGTGAGATATGCGGCTGTAGGGACTCGGCCTCGAACTTGCCCAGCTTCGCGCGCGTCGCAGACGGTTCTCGTGCCATTGCAGACTGGACCTTTCTGAACTGCTCTGGTGGCGTCTCGTCTGGCCATGAGAAATCTGGCTCTCGCAAGTCATCTGGTACAAGGAAATGGTAGCCGCCAAAGATCTCATCCGAACCCTGTCCTGTGTTGGCTCAGCATTATTATTGTGTATGTAAATGTGAAGACCAACCACTGAGTATTGTCTTCAAATTACTATCCTGCGTCACTTTCGATAGTACATGTTTTCCAACGAAACCAAGGTCTGTGTGAATCTGCTCATCATACCAGGTAGCATCTTCGAAGTTGTCGGCAAATACGGACTCGGTCATATCTGCGGTTTGAAAATCGACGCCAAGCCAATCTGACGTGCGTTTTGCAACATCTTCAATCTTATTAGCGCTTGTCCACGTTAACGAATTAGTGAGTATTACCAGACTCATCGTACCCACTATCCTTATCAAACGCGACCCCCAAACATTGTAATTGCTGATTCGTGTCAAGCGAACCAAGCTTGGCCTGACCAGTGTCAAGGAGATGCTTCGCCATACCAGCTATGACGGCGGAATCGATGCCACCCGAAAGGTGTATACCGACGGGTACATCCGCTTGAAGCCGGATCCGTACTGCCTCCAATAATCTAGAGCGAACACCTTCAATCATTTCGTCAACATTCCGTGTCTCAATTTTATGTTTGTCAGGGTAGTCGTGGTCCCAATACTGTCGTTGTGTCATAAAGGCTGAGCCGATACAAGTCATGTAATAGCCTGGGCGGACTTTCTGGACGCCTTTGAAGATCGTCCTCTCTTCAGTGAGCCAAGCACTAGTCACAATGCTACGAACATCCCATTCGGGCTGCCAGCCGTATGGCAGCAGTGCCTTTGCCTCGGATGCAAGAAGCAGTCTGTTATCAACGATGGTCCAAAACAGTGGTTTCACGCCACTTCGATCTCGAGATGCGAGGAATAGTTGCCGATTTGAGTCGTATAGGCATAGAGCGAACTCTCCACGGAGATGGGACAAAAAGGCGACCCCGTAGTATTCGTACAAGGCAACAACAATCTCGCAATCACTTGTTCCTCGGAAAACGTACCCTGTCTTATTGATCATGTCTTGACGGATACGTTGGTAATCATACAATTCGCCATTAACAACGGCATGAACAGTATTGTCAGCGTTTTGAAATGGCTGGTTCCCTGTAGGACTAAGGTCGTTGATCTCCAGTCGACAACTACCCAGGGCTTGTCAAAGCTCAGAAGGGGAGCCTATACTTGTTTGAGAGCAAGACAACATACCAACTTTTCCATCAGCACTGACCCAGCTACCATGTGAGTCCGGTCCACGGTGCTTTATAGCGTTTAGACTACCGTTCATCTGCTCTTGTGTACTGACGCCTTCTCCGCTCGGGTCTCGACGCTTACAAGCCTCGCGGTCTTGCTTCGCTCCTTCCAAATTCTTGGAACATGAGCACCCATTCATGGCATGGCAACCAGTGAGGCTTAAAACAGCCGTGATTCCACACATTGAGACGATTTTGTTGTCCAAAGTATTACAGGTCAAAATGTAGTCAGTTGATGGCTTCCTGTCTCATGGAATATGAGGATGTGGGACGGACCCAAGGGTAAGCTATAGCTGAAGATCTTTAAAGGCCTTGGAATCACAAATTGTTGGGCCTGTACACTTCGTTGAATTCCTTCGCAATTGTTGACGTCAATATGTACCTGAAGGCGGGGAAGTTGTTAGCCTTGCATTACTGAAGCAAGGCTTTGACCGAAGATATCCGCCAGCATGCAGGATTTGAAATCGGCTAACTCGATGAATATCAAGATTCGCGACTCGGTCTCAAAGACCACGACCCATACACCTCAATGGCATCCCATTTTGTACATTGTACCCTCTCGCCCTGGACATGTTTGAGTGCTGATATTAAAACGAGTACAGCTGCGCAAGCACCACTATCAGTATCATGTTCTCTTCGTCAGCGATATTGGCTTGGATTCTGGAGGGAGCGGCCAGAAGATTTGGCGGCCATGGCGGTGGCAATTAGGTAATCGGTGCAGGAATCTCGGATGAGAACTGCATAGAATCTTCGCATAGGAGTGAGTAGCCATTCGTACGGGTCCAGGAGAAGATATATGCCAGGCTACTCCTACACCTCCTGCTCCACGGATTTATTCCTTGCGACTTCGATGCTCGTTTTCTGGGGAATCGCTCACCAGGATAAGGAGGGGGAAAGCAATCGTACTGCATCGAAGTCAGTTAGCACGAAAAGAACACACCTGACCAAGCTATTATTACTTACTAGTTAATGCACGGGGAAGTCTACTTGTACGAACCTGTCTTCGAGTGTACACAAGTGACGTCAGATCTGAAGACAGCTTGGCAAATCTTGGCATGTGATGACTCAGCTCTACAGTACTGGATCCTTTTTTCAACGTCATTGAAAGCTGATTACAGTACTCTCTACCTACTACATAACCAGAGGTAACCACTGATTCTCGGTTGTTTCTTTCTTCACAGTATCTCCCGTCCCATTAAATATATCTCCCACAGGTTCAGAAGTGAACTCTTTCGACGCATCATCTCATTCAATTTCGCAGCAAGCCCAGCTCGGATGAAAGCCTGCCAATCGGAATCGATTTGTTGGATTTGAACACGCTGCAGGCCAAAATGTACAGAGGAATCATACGAACAGTGGGTTCAGCTTGTTTGTGCTCCGTTGGCCAGCATCACATGGTATGAGTAATCGGTACTCTTTGCTGGGGCCAAGGACTTCTTACCTACACCTACTTTTGAACGTGCGCCATCGCCGCACCTCTTTTCAACGGAATCCCACTCAGGTATGAGGGTTCATAGATCCTGTGGAGCTGAGTATTCAATGATGAGACTGGGTGCTAAATTCACTTCGTCGAAGGATTATGAAGCTCTGGAGCCGTCTGCCTTAACTTCTGCATTCATCCTGCTGGCTAACGTACTGTGATTCCAAGGTTCCAATAAGAACAAATTAATGATCTTGTGAGGACCTCCGAATCGTCATTTCAAGCCACTTACAGCAAGCTTGACTCAATGACCTGCAAGATCTGCGAGCGTGATTGAAAGTGGTACGAGAGTCGCTAGGTTCTCATTAGCAAGTGTGCTATAAACCTTCATTCGCGGTATTTGAGCCAGTACGACTGTAATACATGTTCGTGCAAGCTTCCTTGTTCATTGTCTAATTCACCCTTTTCGATATGTGACTGGTTCATCATTTCACATAGTCACTATCAAGCACATACACTAAAGACTCTTAGTTCTCTAACAGGTAAGGTATTTTGGGACCTCTTCGCGCAGCAAAGAAGTCAAGACATAAATTGTCCTGGCTACATCGTTATGATGTATTTTATCAAAGCTAACTAGCTCTCTTTTCTGGAGCTTTCGCTTCAGTATCCCGGCTTTGGAACTCATTCATCAAGTTCACCACCCGCCATATCTTAGCCATAGATTGGATTTGATTACTTCTAGCGCCTTGAAACCTGAGCCTATTGCTGTTCAACAGCAGAATCCGAGTGGCCCTGCTTGAATCCAATACTCGATCATATCTTTCTCAGCGTCTGACCTGAAATCGGCAAACGTCGCCATGATTGTCCTGATTGTTTTAGCGATCGCTCTAGTCATCGCCATCCGAGTACAGAAGCGCAAAGATGTCCAAATTACGCCTACAAGATGCGATCGCCCTGATCTCCATCAGCGAGAGTCGTTCGGCCGCCAAGTGGAGGAATCACGACTACTCTCCGGCAAAAATTCCGTTCGCCAACCGAAGCCTTATCTTTTGTTCTTACCCGCAGAACTCAAAGCCATGATCCTAAGGAATCTCACATCGTTTCAGGATCTCAAGAGTCTGACCCAAGCCATAGCCACATATCACGTTATAGCCGATCGCGACAACATCTTCACGGAAGCTACAATGAATGGGCTCGAATCGCGGGATGTTAGCTTCTTACCACGAGATGTGGCTTTACCTGAGCTGCGAACGGTTGGAGGATTGAGCGTCTTGGTCCGCGTTCCTGGTCTTGCTCCGAATTGTCAGCAACTTGAGCTTTTGCAGGCATTTGAAGCCTACATGAAAGTTCACACAATGAATGGCATTCGCTTTCGACTCACATTCGAGCAGTGCCTCGCACTTCAATCGGTTTTAGATGTGGAAGATTGGTGGTTTAATGTGAATGCCAAGCCTGGACCGCTCGCGAAGGATGTCGATAATCCCAGGGAGGAAGTAACTCACTGCATCGATCATGTATTTGACGCAAACAATCTGGAATTTAATAGCGAGAGGAATATCGATCACAAGGATATCTGGCTGCTGGCTGTTGAGAAAAAGAAAAAAAATCGTTTACTTCGATGGGTCACCTTCATTACGTTTACCTACCTTGCAAACCGGGCAGACCCTCCTCGGGAGACCTTTGTGAAGCTGGGATAGATAAAATGAAAATGTCGATGCACACTCAATCTTTTATCAATGAGGAGGGGGGGATGATGCTGTAATCACAAACTGTTTTTAATATAAAGTTGCAGCATACGAGTCGGCTTGATACAACAGTCGAAGTCTATCTGCGCCTCTATGGAGATGAGCTGGACTGACATAATAATGCTTCACACTCTTTGGTAGTTGCATTACCTAACAAAATGTCTGGAAGTTTGAGGTATTCTGAGTTCTTGATATGCCAGAGGCTTGTAGAAGGGACTTTATTTATGGAACACAAACTCTCTTTGACTCCTTGTAGCTCCAACCATCAGAAAGCCAATGATCCTGAGGCCAATTTCTCGCAGTCTCTGTTGACATAACGCCGTTGATCAAAACCACCGCAAATATCCGACCACAAATCTCATGGCCTTTCCGAAGTAGTATCCAGCACATGATCTAAGAAAAAGGTCTCCAACTTGCACGAGGCCCAAAGAGCTCGTTTCTAGATTTAGCACGACTGTCCCAGCTCTGCCAGCCAATTCGGTATCTCTCTCTTTGTTCAGTGCTGGTACCGTGCAAACATGGCCATTTCTGCCATACCGTGAGAGCCGCTTCATTTGCAGTACCGCAGGAGTAATCGGCGGCAGCACGTTTTCGCCTATAACAAGCTTAACCCAGCTACTTGACGTCCCTCGAGTTTCTGGTCTGGTGTAACCCATAGACTTAGCTTGTCTCGCGTGTTGTCCTGGATCTGCTCCTCTCTCATCTATCATGCTTGAATCTCGTTGGTTCTCTGGGAAGGCTTTTTCTTCACGCGTTTCAAGGGCTGTGATGAGATCTATGGCTGCTGAGAGCGCGGTAATTATAAAATCGTCATTTTGATAACCCAGGGACTTGTCTGACTCAAGCTTGGGGCTTATGCTTTCGAAGGTAATCGGCGCGTTTATTTCCGATGGAATGTTTGTACGTAACAAATCGACATTTCTCCATCCCTGGCGTTGTATGGTGATCGACAATTATGATCAAAGCCCGAAAAAGGGCCTGAGCTTATCCCATGGTCTGATGGTAAGTGGTGCTTATTTTTAGGAAACGCCGACAGATCTATGATTACCCGACATGGGACGGAAGCAGAAGATGATGTTTCCTTCATGTCATCTACACACCGTCTTCATGCCGTCTTCATATGCTTTGTGCCAAACACGGGTAAGCGTATTATCATATTGGGTGTATCAATGGCGATGCATGGGAGGCAGGATAGCACCACAGCAGACCATGGGATAGTACATGTTCTGCTTTCTGTTGATCCGAATACTGCCATCGCCAATTTCCGTTCCTGTCGAGTCAGTTTTTCTAGAGCATAACGGTAAACTGCTTTCCACATGCTCTCACCATGCTCTATGGATTTCTATGATATCTCCGACGATCGGCTTTTGTTCAAAAGATAGAATCTTAACGCGAATGAGCTTGGCGACGAAGTTCCCGAAATCGATATCGACGTTATGATCCCGAAACCATCGCCCATATATTGAGAATACCATGTCGCTACCATTTGCGCTGTCGTAATCATGGGTCTCTGTATGACCTTTCAAATGGTGAGTGATAGAGTAAATAGCTGTGGATTTGTTACAGCTATCCTGAATATGTTCAAGGTGGACTTGTGGAATAGGCAAGGAGAGGGAAGAGTGAGGAACCCAGACCGAAGAAATATTCCCGACAGCGACGATGATGATACTCCTCTGGAAAAGGGAGCTTGCGAAGAATTCCTTCATTATCGAGCCTAGAGCGTGGCAAGATAGCTCAGGGAATCGACTGGGTCACTACCGAAAGACCAGTAACGAGGAGAGCATGATGGACGACAAAGATGCGTGGTATCCTTTGATGAAACTGCGACTCACCATCGAGTAAAGGACAATTTGAGGAATTGAACGGTGCATCGTATTAGATTTGTGGCGTGCAGTATCCTCAACAGCTTTCTCAGCAAACACTCCTTGACTACCCATTAATCCCGACAGCTCCCATGCTGTATTGAATTTTGCAGAGGCCTTCATATGAAAATTTCAATGATATCGACTATACCTATGATCCCAAAATAGGCTGACCTGACTTCTTTATTTGGACGAAAGTTGATATGTTTCTGCAAACTGACTACAGTACTGAGACGCATTGGCCATGGAATCATGACTCCGAAGATGGTCAACCTTTTTTCTTTGCTGAAAGGTAAATAGTCCATCGACAGAAATACAGTACGCGACTGGAGAAGTCCAGGACATGTTGAGTATCAGGCGCTCTCTAAAGCCGCGACTCGGCTTATAGCTGTTAGTCAGTGATACCCTGAAAAGCGATTCATCCAGCTGCCTCGGGCTCAGGAGGAACCCAGACACCATCCGATCCCCAAATTCCCGGCTTCGTGAATTTGCCGATGGAAACGCCACCCAGATTTCCGTACTTCACATATGCGAAACGAAAATACTCGGGTTCCGCGACTTTAAGTCTCGTCCAGTTGAATGAATCAATGCTTTGAGCTTCGGGAGCGCGAAAGCGTTCGACGTCGTTTATCAAGACACTGATGCCATCGAACCCACTCTTCGTATGATTCCATGAGATGGCGATGCTGTTTATGCTGCTATTGACACTTGAAACGACAATTTGGGGGATTGCACTGTTGTAATCGTCCCCGTACAGCTCTCTCGGTGTTTGCAGGATACTATCGAAGCCCCACCGAGCGATCCCATTGATGAAAAGACCCACAAGGAGGCCTTGGTAGAAAAGACTTGGACGGGTCTGTAATGTCGTGCCCGGAAGAAGTATGAGTGCTAGAATATAGTGGTGAATCCGAACGTTGGTGTACGGGATTGTGGTTAATGCCAAGATTAGCAAACCGATACAGGCGTAAAAGGTGAGGTATCGAGGCATCCTACCTTCTATCCTGAATGTCCACGCTTGAAAGATGGTAATGAGGAAGATGATTAAAACAATCGTGACTAGGGTGAGTATTGCTCCTGGCTGCTGGAGGTCATGAGGTGTCATACGCTGGATAGGCAGCTTTTCAAAGGTAAAGTTGCTTGACGCGCCAAGCCAGCAACCACCTAGCCATAGAACGGTCTTTTCGATTTGTGCGCTCAAGTGGTTGAGGGTATAATGAACACAGTAGTAATAAATCACAAGGCCAAACGACGCAGCGGGAAGGAACCCACGAAAAGCCCACGAAACCACTGACATGTAATTTTCGAAATCTGGAGGATCGGATGCCAGCGCAACGCAGAAAAATATAGCGACAAAAGTTGAGCCAAAAACGCGGATGGTGAGGTGGTAAAAATGGATACTGTGACCGTGAAGAGCACCGTAATCAGGACTAACCACCATCGAGGATCTCGACATTGAGCTGAGGCTCCACTCGCGTTCTCAAGAAAGGTAAACGACACTGGGAAGCTAGGAGTAAAATTGAGGCTCAGGATGCCATTCGCGTCAATAGCAGGAAAATCATGGTGTTCTCCCACTAGCGACACCACACCACCTCCGCCGTCAGAATTACTGAGAATGCCAGCGTGGATTGCAGCTCCACAGATGAAAGAATCTCCACGATATATTGAGATATTTGTTCCTGCTGCTGTTATCGGACCACCAACAACCATACTGCGATAATTGTATGCTTTGTCACCAACCGTTTCCGGGGAAGAGATTATGGTCCCTCGGCAATCAGCTGGGCATCGAAAAGCAAATATCAAATTATGAGACGGGTGACAATTTGCGGCAGCAACGCCGCAGAAGGTACTGCTACGCCTAGAAAGGTCAGCCAGAACGACGAGGGCAATGCAGAGAGCCGTATACCAGAACCTCGAGACGCAAGACAACCGAACTGGCGTTTCATAACCAGGAATCCGACATCCAAGTATCGATCTAGACAAGACGACCAGAAAGACGAATACCCAAAGAAGAAAGATTGCGCCAAATAGCCAATATTTTTGCCGTCGTTCTGGAAAGAATTTCTGAAGAAACACTAAAGGGGTGGTCTGGACTCGCGGGAAAACTGGGTCTATCTTGTACGGTCGAGGTGGTCGAGGGCCTTGTACCCACCGCCCAACGTCGTGTAGCAAACGTGCTATTGACTCCATCGGTCGACCATAATGAGTGATTACGTGTTTCGGGCGGCGAGTGATAAGGCCTTCTTCCACAACATCCAACAGTCCATGTTGGGTTGTACCTTGAGAAGAGGACGGTGAAAGCTGGCCCGTACTTGCCTCGTCAGTCTCATCAACACTGTTCAAAAGGCGCATCGCATAGCTAGGGGAACCAGGAAGGAGATCGCCCTCATTGAGGCTTGAATGCACATCGTCTAAAGATTCCGACATGTGACCACAATTGAAGAGAGAGTACGAAGCTAATCATGGATCCAAAAGATGATGGGTATGGGGAGTTGTCTCGGGCCGTGTAGCCGAAGCGTCGTAGGGCTCGGGCTTCTCTTCTACACGTCTGGATCAAAGATCGGGTAAATGGCCGTATTTGCCTTCGTGACACCATCTAAATCAAGCACTTTTCGAAACTGTTTTTGCACAACTCACATCGTATACAATTAATTGAAAACGACAAAATCGTTATTTCGATACGAAGCAACAATGTTTTAGAAGATCACTATTGGGAAAATACATTTTACTATTTGAAGAATAGAATTAGAACTGTAAACTTTTTTTTAATGTTTTCACTTTCATCTTTCGACATTTCACTAAAAAGAATCATTATGTGAAAGATGACTTTCGTAAAATTGAATGAGCGAATTTCAATGTTGCAAAAATGAAAAAAATCGATTCGAAACGCATTGAATAATTGAGATGCGATGTTTTGATTTCAAACAATTTGATGAAACGTCGAGTTCGTTTTCGCATGTTCGTTTGTTCGTCAAAAGTCTGTTCGTCAAACATTTGTCTCTGTCAGGGGCCGTGCCTGGCTAGGAGGGTAACAGATAGCAGAAACGAGAATATTTGATCTAGAGAGCAAATATCTACATGGAGGCCGAATGTCAGAAGTAGGTTGTGAGCGTCAAGGCCCTAGATCGCACTAATTCTCATATGGCCTCCCGCTGATAAGATAAGATTTTATCAAAGCTTCTCTCAAGGCATGCTCGTAACACTATCCCCTCCTCTTCTTCAAGCTTCGTCCCGAAGCGAATATCCCTCCTCCTATCGATCGGCATTGCGAAGGGATTCATCGGCGATGGCCCAAATACCAGCCTGGCCACGATTGGGGCAGGAAGTTTCATAGCAGATGCGATAGACGTGAAGAGATAAATCCGAAAGCAGAAGATGTGCGAGAAGAAAAAAAGGTAGATATATGCCACGAGAATGAGAATTTTGATGAGGACCTTGTTGAGAATCTTGTCGAATTGGTGCGAGAGATATCTGCAGATTAGTATGGTGGATCGGCCGATTTCTCGAGCAGAGGAGCAGCAGGACGGTATCGGTTCCGCGGGCGTATGCTGTTTCAAACTTCTCGGATTTGGGTTTTCGAGTTCTTATTAATCGGCGCGTCTTGATTGGCTGCAGGTTCTGGGGCAAAAGATCGATTGGCAGGGCGTTGGCTGCCTTGACGACGGGCAGACGGCTGCGGAGAAAACGGGCTGTTTTGACTGAGTAACAGGCCAATAGATTCGTGTTCTCCAACTCTTCGTGCCATTGCTCCCGTATCGCTTGTATGTAAAAGGTCCATCTCCTATTGGTGTTGACTGCGGAGGTGTAAAGAATCGAAGAAAACAACGCTTTTGGTGGCCATTGTAGCGGACCCATTAGGTGCCATTGTAGCAGGCAGAGTCGCTGGGACTGGCGGAGCGGAGCGGAGCGGATAGACTTCTCGGCGATGCTGGGGGTGTAACAGGCCTAGAAATCGAAAATTTTGGTGTTGGGTTTGGGTGGTTGTTTGTTGATTTGATGGTGAGATTGTTGTGTGTGGCTTCTATTTTCCTCTTCAACAAGCGATGTCCCAACGCTTAATAAGAAGACGATTATTGTAGAGGCCATTCGGGGATAGGTGGGCTGACTGGCTCGAGAAAGCACGGAGGTCGTCTATTGGCTAGATGCCGAAGGCTCGAAGGAGGAGGTCGGCAATTGACTGTCATTCTCGCAGACTCACGGCCATTCTCGCTGGCCCACGATGCGCCAAGTGGAAGTAGGGTGCAATCACCGCCCCCAAAGGGGGGACTTTCGTTTCGTGAAGATTCGTCCTGTTGCTCCACTCACGAAGGTTCGACCTGTGACTTCGTGACCCCGCAAAAGGACTTTCGTTTCGTTGATCTGAAAATGCTCTATGTAAATTTTTTATTCAACTCACGAAGATTCGTTCTGTTGCTTCGTGATCTTCCTCTAAGAAAACTTCATACTCTGACGATCTTATTTAACTACTCGCGTATTCCGACGAGCAACTCACAAAAGCAAAATTTGACCGAATAACAGTTAGTCTCGTTAATTCTGTACGAAAGATCTGCTGTGCTAGAGGCAGTGAATCATCGTCACTGCGGGTTGATAAGTAATTGCGCTGGAAACGTCACCGTCGCAAATTGACTGAAATTTCGTGCTGGAGATGAAATCGTCACGAATTGGGTGATCGCGTTTCTTTCTACTCGTTGGCCTTGCGAGTGTGAAGTTTACATCGTTCGTCACGATGGAGATCAAATATAATGTCAGGGGCCGTGCCTGGCTAGGAGGGTAACAGATAGCAAAACGAGGATATTTGATCTAGGGAGCAAATATCTACATGGAGGCCGAATGCCAGAAGTAGGTTGTGGGCGCCAAGGCCCTAGATCGCACTAATCCCCATATGGCCTCCCGCTGATAAGATAAGGCCCTACCAAAGCTCCTCCCAAGGCATGCTCGTAACAGTCTCAAATGTTTCACGTTAAATTTTTGATCGTGTATCAGACATTTGACGATCAGATTTGAATTGACATTTGAAACAAAAACGAACAAAAAATCAAAAAACGTGATTTTTGAAGCATCTATGTTTGTCATATAAACAAAAAACGTGTAATTAACATGCGAATAAATATGTTGTTTGATTTTCGAAATCAAAATGAAAATTTGATGCGAAACATATCAAAAATCGATTTTTATTTCGAGTTTTTGATAATTTTCGAAAAACAATTTTAATTTTATTTTTCAAATAATAAAATGTATTTTTCGAATAATGATTTTCATTTAATTTAGAAAATCGCTATTCGAAAAATACATTTTATTATTTGAAAAATAAAATTAAAATTGCAAAATTTTGTTTAATGTTTTCATTTTCATTTTTCGACATTTCACTGAAAAAATCGTTGTGTGAAAAATGATTTTCGTAAAATTGAATGAGCGAATTTCAATGTTACAAAAATGAAAAAATCGATTCGAAACGCATTGAATAATTGAAATGCGATGTTTTGATTTCAGACAATTTAATAAAACGTCAAATTCGTTTTTCGCAAATTCGTATGTTGATCGAAAATTTGTTCGTCAAACATTTGTTTCAAATGTTTCACGTTAAGTTTTGATCGTGTATCAAACATTTGACGATCAAATTTGAATTGACATTTGTAAATTGATCGCGTCGAGTCAAAAACTTGAATCGAATCAAGAATTTGATTCGAAAAAATCGAATCAAATTTGAAATTTTGAGCTTGAAATTTGTCTTGACATCAAGTCAAACTTTGTAATTAAGTTTGAAGTTTGAGCTTGAAAACTTGACTTGACTTGATTTTTTTAAAAATGATCAAATTTGAAGTAAATATTACGTTTTAAGAAAAAGTAATGCAAAAAGATAATGCATTTATTAATAACTTTTTATTATTAGAATTTTTTTATTATAATTAGTATATGATGTCGTTTTCAAATCAAATTCAAATTTCACATTGAGTTTGAAACTTGATCAAGTCAAACTCAAATTTTAAATGAAAAGCTTGAGTTTGAATCAAACTCAAGTCAAGCTCGAACATGTTGACTTGAAACTTGACTCGACGATCAGTTTAAACATTTGAGACAAAAACGAACAAAAAATCAAAAAACGTGATTTTGAAACATCTTTATGCTTGTCATATGAACAGAAAACGTGTAATTAGCATGCGAATAAATATATTGCTTGATTTTCGAAAACAGAATGAAAATTTGATGCGAAACACATCAAAAATAAATTTTTATTTCGATGCGTTCTCAAGTTCTTGATAATTTTTCCGAAGACAATTCTAACTCTATTCTTCAAATAGTAAAATGTATTTTTCGAATAGTGATTCTCATGTTTTAACGAAATAATTGTATAATACATCATTGTTGTTGTGTAATTGAATTGCGCAATAATGTAATCGTTCTGTGAACGCACGTTTTTTACATTTTCAAATTCAAAATTGTCAAATCAAACACATTGCGCAATTCATTATTGCAACGAATATTTCGAATTTTAACAATGTAAAGCGATAAAATTGTTAATTCGATACGAAATTACAATGTTCTAATAAAATAATTGTATAATATGTAATGTTTATTGCGCAATTGCATTGCGCATTGAAAACGTTCAATTGCGTGATTTCGAAAATTTCAATTTTGAAATAATTTTGATTGTTCTCGAGTCGAATATAATGAATTTAAATTGTATTGAATTAAATCAATAATATTCGATAAAAACGCTAATTATCAATTTATCGTGTTGTTTTTGTGTAATATTGCAGTCGAAAAAATTCAAAACAACGATTTATTCGATCTTTGACTCAGACTTTCTGACGAGAAATGTTGACTTTTAAATTAATCAGAAATTTGATTAATTGAAACAAATGAAAAGAGTTTGCAGAAAACAAAAAATCTAATGTTTTTCGCATTCAATTAGTGAAATTTAACGTGTTTTCACGCGATTTTTTTTTTTTTCACTTCAATCATCATTATTTCATCAAATTTACGTGTATATGTGTATAATTCAATGAAAAAGTTCGATAATATATAAACATTCAATAATTGAAATATGATTACATTCGAAATTTGTTTGAAATCACTAAATCATTTTCAAATGTTTCAAAACGTTTTCAAATCTTTTTATTGATCAAAACACTCGTATGATCATTTCTTCGAATCATGATAAATTTTGAAGCATTCGAATGACACGCATAAATTCATTTTACATGTCATACAATAATCAAACGTTTTACGATTCGAACGATGTTGTATATTGACATTTTGAAATTGAATGCTTGACGTTTTCGAAATTTCGTGTGAAAATTGATCGAACAATCATTTCATTTACAATACGTCGATTTGACACATTTTGACGATCGATGTATGATATTTGAGTTTCGTAAAAATTCATCAATCAATTTCTGAATAAATACACGTCGATTTCGATGATCAGAATTCGTCTGTGATTGATGATGATTTCAAACGATGTATGCATTGATATTGATCGAATTCATCATGTATTCGATCATTCGTTTCGTTCATTTGAATTGTTCAAATCGTGATATCGTCAATGCATTTCGAAATTGATTTGCACGATTCACATGATTCATATGAAAATTGTATTGCATTGCAATAATGAATTGTTTGACGACGATTTTATTGAAATCGTCACGAAAAAACATATCGATCGTGAATCGAATTTTTCGTGATGTTTGCTCGTTTGTTTGTGAAATATATGCAATAATAGCAAATGAAATCACGTGATTTCGTTCGAAATTTTTTCACACGAAACAATTGATCAATTCATTCACAATTCGATATATTCATTGTTTTAAATTCAATTGTGATTTTTTTGCAACAATTATTTTTTTCAATTTTTGTGATATATTCATTGCATTGTCTCGTACGATGTCACAAATATCAACATTGAAAATCAAAAAAATTTTGACGAAATGAGAATTCGTGAAAAATTGTCGATGAAACAAACGAAATGATAATGACGTAAATTGCGTGTAATTCGTTCGCAAAAAATATATATTGTTTTTTTCGTAAATGAAAAATTAATTTTCATAACAATGATTTCAATAATGTTTTTTTTACGTTTTCGAATCGTTTTTGAAAATATATCGATCGTGATATCGTTTTTGTGATATTCGAAATCATCGCGAAATTTTCACATCATGAAATCGTGTAAAATGTTTTTATCATTGATCAAAACGTATAAAACGAAATTTTTTTTCGTTGATTTGTGTGATAAACGAAATTTGTTATTTATACGATCGTGAAATTCGATTGCGAACTCGTCAATTGCAAAATGATTTTCAAAACGAATAAACGAATATAATTGAAATTTGAAAACGTTCAAAACGTTTTCGATTTTTCAAAATCATGATGCATTGTTGTATAACATTTGTTGATTAAATTCAACGTTCAAATGACGTTCAATGATTTGATATCGATCGCGATTGAATGATAAATTGTTGACATTTTTTTGAAATCAAAATGATTGAATTGTTGATTTTTTTGCAAAATGTTGAATTATGAAAATGCGTATAACAATTCATTGACGTAATTTCATCATAATGAATGCATTTCAGTTGATTTTCTTGCTATAAATCGTTTAATTGATGTGATGAAACAATAAATCGAATATCGATTGCAAAAAAAACAAAAACAACTGAACGAATTTTCAAAACGTCATACAAACGTGATTCAATTGAAATGATCGATAAATAAATGTAATAAAAAATGTATAATCAGATTCAGACGTTTGAATGACTTTTTGCTGTTTCAATACAATGAAAAATCGTTTTTTCGATTTCGAAATGAAAACGTTTGCATCGACGCGTGTTTTTTCTTTTTTTTGCACGATGATTAGTTCAAATGTTGACTCAACAAATGACATGTTGTTTATATGATAAAATAGATTCGATTCAGACGATTCAAACAACGTCGCAATGATCAGAATAGACGTATTATTGATGAAGTAAATGGTGATTGCAGGTGGAGGGAAGAGATCACGAAATAAACACGCTAAATTTCACTAATTGGATGCGGAGGGGATGCCAAGCCAGACGGTTAATTACATAAGCGAGCTCTGATTGGCCAATATGCCATTTTCTTGTTCTTGCCCCAGAATTCTCGATATCGAAACGCTTACGCGCTCTTTTCTTGCACATCATCCCATGACTCTGATGTCTCTCACCAAATCATGTGGTGAGACTATCAATGTGACACCAGCTTTTCATATGGGAAGATGACCCAAGTGGTGTTGCACGTACGATAGACCACTGTGACGACTGATGACGATAGATTCATGGATACTACATACTACATACTTCTGACAGGAATTGATAATGTGTGTGATTGCACAAGCCACATATATCAAAAGACGTGGTGGGAGACCGTTAATCAAGCAATATGAGCCCTGATGGAATACAGGACAAGTGCTGGCTAAGTAAGATAAATCAATTATTATTAATGATAGGTTTTGCACTCGAATTCTTTGCTAATTTTTCATTGTATCTAAATTTGGACAATGCTGGCCTTCTTAGAGATCTTGTAAGAGTTAAGCATTACGTGGAAAGCTTTTAACAGCCCCTTTCTGCTGTGTGTTAGCGCCATTCACCAATTGTCACTTGCCAGTGTCATCAAAACTTCACTCATCTCTGGGACCTGTGCGCCACACTGAATATTAAAGGCACTCAACTTATGCCAAAATCCCTCTTAAACCTGCTTGAATACATATTCTCCACAGGACTTTGTTTGCATCCGCTCCCTTCAGATGATGAGAGTGCAGACACAGTAAAAGGTCAAACGCTTTTCAGAAATCAAAGGTAAGCCAGTCAGGAGAAGACCAAATTGAGAGATACACCACGTTCGAGCTACCCGGTCGAGCTACGCTATGAAACCAGGACCTAAGACGAATTTACCCAAAGGGCCATTCCCTGAAGAAGTCTCTTCTCTCGAGTCCCGCAGTCCTACAGAGACCGTAGACCTAACCAATCTGCGAAGTGCCGCGAGCACCCAACCCTCAAGCCAACTACACTTAGAACACAATGATGGGTATCGAATCAGCAATCAACACGGAGAGCAGAAGTCCACTCATGTGGAAGACAAGCTCATATCACAAAAAGAAAAGGAGCATCAGTCAAAAGTGCAGCTTCTTGGTCCCGAGATAGAAGAGTTACAAAACCACTTCAGCAAACTCTCTATCCGTGTTCCATCTAACCCGAGACCTACGCCTGTGCTTAATTCGCTTCCTGCAGAGCCAAAACCGATTGGCTTGCCATCTATCCCGAAACCTCGACCATTACTGGACTTGCTTCCTGCAGAGTTGAAAGCCGTTGTTTTGAAATCCCTGGATTCGTTCAACGATCTCTACGCTTTAACTCAAGCTTCAGTGGCGTACTACATAGTAGCCCAGCGATACAATATCTTCACGACAACCGTCCTCAAGGACCTTGACTCGCGGAATATCAGTATCTTGCCCCGGGACGTCTCATTGCCGTCAGCTATCACGGAATTGATGTTCAAAATGCGCGTCAAGGGTAGGCCCTCGGCGGCTTGTGATTCAGATACGCTCAACTGGGCCTTTGATAGATATTACCGACAAACCAGAAACGGCTGCACGGAGATCCGGCTTCGGTCAGATGAATGCTTAGCGCTTATGTCTCTGATCTATGTCACAATATGGGAATTCAATCTACTAGCTCATCCTGGAAATCTGGCACACGATGTGCCACAGCCTAGGGAGCGAATCGAACATGTTATTTGGATGGAAAGAGATACCGATGAAGAAGATACCGATGAGGAGGATGGCACTGGAAAAGATTTTGCGGCAACGACACCTCAAGCAAAGGCCAATGATTCCCTTACTGTATGCAAGAGAACTTTGGAGTACCCCGGGAGCCTGGAGATCCATCGAGCTGAGAAAGACGTGGCGGATAAGAAGACTAGCCATTGCCACCGGTTGGTCCTTACGGAACCAGAAGACGAATGGCTTGCTCCATCCCACCAACTTTGCAATTTGAGTTCTCGCAATCTGGTTCCCTACAAGAAAAACTCCTCCAATCAGCGACGAATTCATGGAAAGATAAGGGGAAATTAGGAAGGACCTCGAAATTGTCAAGACCTTCTTAGGGGGTTAGGGGGTCGATAAAAGCAGTCAGTCTAGAGGCTCTCACGAAACACAGCGGAGCACAGCCGTTCACAGTGAAGCGGCTGTGTCGCGGCAGGTAATGGCTGGTCTTTCAGGCAGGTTGGGCTCTGACGGATAAAACATTACTGCATTAGTACCAAAGTAGCTTGCTACATGCAGCAATGATATGATGTTACATAGCTCCATCTCAAAGAACTACACTCTGTAACAGCTCTCAATGCCCTGCATGATCCAAATGACGTTGTGCTGTTGCATACAATTAGAGATCTGGCGATGAAGGAGATATCTGGAGAGTGTTGTTCAATGCCTCTTGTCCCAAGACATTTTCACAAATAAAGGGACCGCGATTGACTGTAAGGGAGATTCCTTCCTCACTTCGCTTGTGATCCATCGTTTCTCATCTTTTCCCCTTGTAGATCTGTCATTCCATTAACTCTAGCATTTGAGGTCTAACTGAATGCACCTCCCTTATCTCATTTCTCGTTTTATTCTCTTCTCTTCCAATTATCCCCCTCCGCCTCGACCCAAACCCCAATCCGGTCCAGACCCACAACCGATTGCTCAGCATTCAACCCAAAGTAATCAAAGACACTGACGAACTCCAAAGCTTCGCGCAATACCCTTGAAATCCTGCAATCCTTGGCTGCAGCTGATCAACGCAGCGCAAGTCACTGTCAGGGGAAATCGTAAAAGATTCATCTGAATCACCAAAGGCGAATAAGTCTTCTCTCTATATGAAGGAGCCTTAAACCCAGTAAGACCCCCAGGAGACGTTTCCGCTCTGGAGCACTCCCCTCTGACAAAAACGGGTGTGGGCACGAGATGATTTTCGATGAGATCAAATTTTTGACACTGTAGACCACGAGATGCACATAAAATGTGGATTTGTCTTTTCGAATTCGGCCAACTCGTGTGTCCATCGCGTTTCGACAATCCATATTTTTGTCGAGGGCGAGGGGAGGGTACCTCAGTCTAGGTCGCTTTCCAATCGCCAATAAGATCCTTTGCTTCGTGATTTGATGCTAGCTTCTCTAGATTCAACAAGCTGTGGTGTTTCAGGGGTAGTTCTCGGAATAACTTGGTATGTAAGGTTTCGCTTGCTCCTACCAAGATCCCATCTCTGATTGCGTTGGATCCATCCGCCGAGACTGCATGACTCTCTTGCACCCTGAATATTTCGCTGTACGTTCCATTGTTCTTGCGTCAACTAGAGGATTCTTTCGTGCGGATGATTGTTGACATCTGTTGCGAAATTCAACATCCACTAGAGGAGAGGTTATTCCAAGGCGTCTGAGATGGCCACAATGTGAGTGCTGCTGCGGACGTTTGTCTATTAGCAGCATAGCGCGAAGCCGAAAACTTATATGAATGAGACGAAGAAACTCTGATGAAGAATGAACTCATTCTTACTTAGAGATGGTTACGTGAAGCTTACTCTGAGGGAAAGCCTTGTATCACAGATTTGGAACTTGCCAAAAGAAAAGAAAAAGAAAAAAAATGGTTTGCTCAAATACCACCAGAAAGGTGTGCCTACAACTCCATACAAGCAGGGGTATATATCTCAAGAACCAACTTTCCCAACCAAGCAGGCCCGCTGCAGCCCCAAAACCGTGTCTGCGTAAAGTCTATACTGGACCCTCACTCCTATCCCTGCTCTTAAAAAGGGGTAGACGACCGAGCGTCACCGCGCCGTCAAATTCGTCACGCTCGTCGCATCGCTATCCAACCTCTGCCTACTCCTCTGCCCCTCCAGGTCACTCCCTACTCCATACGTGGTGATCTCTTTCCTCCTCGGGCTATCATATTTCCGCCCCAGCATCTTCGCCCATAATTGACGACACGCGGACTTCGATGTCGCCATATAGACCAGACAGTTCAACAGCCCTTGAATGGAGAAGACGAATGCGGAAGTGAAGTTGAGCCCGAAATTGATGTGTTCAGGGTGGGCGAGGGCGTACGCGCGGTTGACGCTCGATGGAACCCAGGTTATGAGGAGGGCGACGAAGAAGAGGAAGGCGACGCGCGCGTAGAGGAAGGATTCGACGTTCTCCTGGCTCAGAGCGACGGCGCGGGTGACGGAGGGGAGGCGGAATACCGTCGGCCGGGACGGTCTGTGGGGGAGCTGGGGTCGTGGCGGTTCGCCGATTTCGATATTGACAGAGTAGGCGTTGTAGTTGTCGTCGTCTTGGCTCCGGTTTACCTCTCGTGCTTGGGAATAGGGGAGGGACGGCTTGCGGTCTTGAGAGGTGACAGTTACTTCCGTTGTCATCAATACGTTTATGAAGGGGGTTTCGTTGAAAGGGTTTAGGAAACCGTCCAGGGCGGAGCGTTTCTTCCATACGTAGCGGCCGGCCATGATGTAGATGACAACTGCGATCAAGACCGCGACCCTAGGTGAATTAGATGACTGTTCTAAGAGAGCCCCAGGCTACACCTACCACATGAAGACATATAGGACCGCTATGCGAAGGAAGTCCCATTGTCTCGACACCCAGCACCAGAGCTATATAGTCAGTCGATCCCGTCAATCCTATGTGCAGACGATACTTACGACTGCCCCTCCATAGATCTTGCCTCGGTCCTTTGTCTCCATGAAGAGATATATGATGGCTGGGATGAGGGAGAGGCCATAGCAGGCGATGAAATACTTGTGGTCTAATCCTCGTAGTTGTCTTGTATTGTAGCTCCGGAAAAACACAAGGTAGATGTTGATGGCCATGCAGAACGCCCAATACGCATCCACACCGAGGAATCTAATCGCGGTCAACAGTGATATCCTCATGATCTTGGGGCCTTCTTACAGCTGCGCCATGAAAGCCTGGAATTGGCAAAGCGGCGAGTTCTGACCAGCGTCGGGACCGTCCACGGAGATCAGTGCTACGATGCAGAGTCCTAGATTTCCCCATGACGCGTAGAATACCAGACGATTGATTGGCTTCGAAAAGGATGACGAAAAGAGGTAGGTGAGAATTATGAAAAGGATGCCAACGATGGAAAAAGATGCAGTAATGCGCTCAGTAAGAGCCATCATCCGATCCTGCTCGGGGGTAAGAGAAGTCGCCATGTCGATATAGAGATTGCAAGATCAAATAAACGAGCTGTTTCAATATCGCATCCTGCAGGTTGCTGGTGGGTTGCAAATGAAGCCGTAAAGCGTTGTACAGTGTTTGAGAGCAACCAAGGTGTTGCTCATTCAAGCAGAGGACACGGAAGTATCTCCAGCTCAAGTGGGAGTGGAGATCTCGGATCTCTTCGGATTAACCTTGAGCATTTGAGCACGAAAAAGTATCTCCTACTGCATCCAAGTATGGGGATGCTGAGAGAAAGGATGGAAAGCATCGTATCAGCACCCCACACTCCAATGGACCCTTTCAGCCCGACAATATTCTAATCAGTCGAACGTTGTTTAGTTCAGGGGAACGGGTAGAAGTTTGGCCTGCCAAGGCTGGTTGATGCGCTCTGCCTTTCGTAGTCGAGGAACTAAAGTTGAGGTAAGGCTTCCAACTGGTGAGATCAGACGATACCAACGATTAAGGTTCAATTGAACAGGGAAGTGAGAAGAACTTCTGCCCTATGTGCATCCTTGTCTGAACTAGTAAATTATCCCGCTCTTGCACGTGGAAAGGGTCTATAAGTCGTGCGCTTCTTGCATGCGTTCGGTATTCCTTGTCGATCGGTAGCTGGAAGGTGGGATTGCAGGGCATCCCTGGCCACTGATTGTTGCACATGCTTTTGCGATCATATCGATGATGAGTATATAAGTAGTCTCACGCTTTATGCCAGAGGGTATGACTTGCTCAGCTCATCGACTCGCCGTGACTGCTGTGGATACCGGACAACGTACCTGACATACCTAGTCATCTCATGTCCCGCACCCACGCCTTCATGTCGATCCTTGGCGTTGGAATTCCGTCTGAGCTTTGCGCTACGCCTTAGTGAAGCCCAAAAGTCTTCACGGCATTGGTCGCATGGTTCCGGATGCTGTGAGGTCCCTTGAAGCTTAAGTTTAGCCCGGATCTTTAGTTCGAGATTACTCCTAAGTGATAAGACCAACAACCACGTTAGTACATTTCGAGTGCTAACGTGTTTTATCTTGCTCCTGCTCTGGCTTGGCCTCCTCATTACAAGAGTACGTACTGAATCCCAATCACGTTCCTGCATGGTGGTTAGGCCTATTCGTGGTTTCCTTGGCGTGTGTAAAAGAGTGTTTTACTGCTTCCATAAACGACGATGCTCTTGTCGCACATCGATAGGTAGCGACAAGGCCCGGAGCTGGCCCGAGAGCGCTTTCCTCCTGGAAAAGATCTCTTTCAACAGTTCCACGTCGCAGTAAGCTGGGAGCTTTCATAAATTGGACAGCAAATGCTCCGAGGCGCTCGCTGTGACTTACTATTTTATTCTGGCATAATGGCACTTACAGGCCAATCATCGTGCTAGGCCTGAAGCAGCGCAGGTGTTCATAAATAAACATGCTGTAAGGTCCAAATGGTTCATGCATGCCAAACAACACAGTCCCCAAGGACAGTGCGAAACAACCCGCACACTTAGCGGGTGTGTTGTAGATTAGGTACTTGGATAGCCCCCAGAATAGATTCTGGACGCGTTTCCGACTCCTTGGGAGATGAGCATGTGAGCGAGCTTTCAAATGGGCCTTCACGCGCCATCAGTAGACGAGATCCTTCACAGACTTGTCGAAAGGCCATGCATCAGCTTTATGCTTTGATTAGGCTCCGGGTTTTCGGGTTTGTTTCTCGCTAATCTTGTGGCCTGACGCAATTGAAATCAGCTACAAAATCGGGGGCTTCGGGGAAAATTTGCATGAGAGGAAAGCTTCGCGGAACATGCGAGGACGGCGAACTCAGTCATGGGGGATGAAGAGGTTCAAGTTACGCCCTCAAAGCTCTCGCTCGAAGATGTTGCATCGCTCGTACGTAACAGGGCTGATAGGAAGCATACTAAAGTAAAATTTCGATCATAAATTTATCGTGATGGCACAAGAAACGGGCTCGCACGTTACTCCTCCTCTTCCTCGCTTTCGCTAATAATTTTCTTGTTTACCTTAGCTGTTCCTTTCTTGAGCGGGATTGGGCTTCGTCCGTGGCGCCTTCCAGACTCCTTCTCGTTTTGAGAGCCTGCAGCAGCTCGTTTAGAGGAGTCTCTAGTCCTTGAGGGGACCATCTCGTCTTCGCTTTCCTCTTCGTCCATCATGGCCGATCTCGTAAGCTTTCGTGACAATCTAGCCGATTTGGGAGGCTCTTCCTCTTCCTCTTCCTCCTCATCTGGAGATACTCTCCGGGCAGTATTTTTCACCAACCTCCTTACCTTAGGCTTTTCCACCTCTTCAGATTCCCCTTCTTCCATGCGCAGAGCTCGTCTGTCACCTTTTTTTGATCTTGGCGCTTCCTCCTCAGATTCTTCTTCGATAGGTGCTGGCAGCCGGCTTTTTTGCTTTGGCTGTTTGCTTGCATACCGGTCCAAGACATCCTCATCCTCCGAAACTACTCTGCTGCTTTTTCGAGGGGTATATTTCGTAGATTTCAGCCTTAGCTCTTCGTCTTCGTCTCTCTGATTGAGCCTTGTCGACTTTGCCTTTAGTGTCTTCTCATCATCCTGCGGGATCCAGTACTTCGACCGTTCATGTACGTTCCTCTCTGATGATCTTGTTGGCGTATCTTGATAGTAATCATTCCGCAACTTATGCTGCTTAGCGAGATACGAATCTGTCCTGTTGCGGTGCGCGCTCTTGATATAATTCTGGAAACTTGCAGACATTGCGACGATTCGTTCAAGATGTGTACTCTTGATTTTGACAATGGGCTTTTTCTTCTCTTCGGCCTCGAATTCAGCTAGAGACAGAGCAGTCTGGAGGGCTGCGATCATATTTTAGCAGGTTCCTACTGTACATTGAGACAAGGAAGCCGCAACAGTGAGGAGGCCATGAAGTCAACTCAGGGGAAGCCAATGGAATTAGAGGCGGCTGGTCAGACTTACCATTTCGAATCTCTCGGCCGTTCCACTCTAGACTCAAGATCTTACTATCAGAGCTTACATACTCTCTCGCCTTTGGCGTGACTTCGAGTTTGTCCGATAGAAGCATGTCTATATTATTCTGCCAGATCAAGCGACGATCGTTGTCGTTCAAGCGTTTGTATTCTAGGGCGACATGGATGCGGGACTTGAAGGCTTCATCAAAAGTGCTGGGGAATGTCAGTCAAAACCTACACGCCAAGGTCCAAAGTACTTACGCGACACGGTTTGTAGTTAGAAAAAGAAGACCCTTGTAATATTCTAAGGCGCGGAGAAATACTGTTTGGGGTCAGTATGTGCGTCAATTGTCGTTTCTATGCCTTACCCGAAACCAAACTGTTACGCTTCACTTCATTGACATCTCTGGCTTCGAGGTATATGTCTGCCTCATCAAGCAGTACACTGATTGATATCGGGTGTCAGTGTTACGGATAAAGGGGTTAATAAAAGATACGCAGGAGTCGTCTTGAGGGCTGCCGCTTGTCTTTGAACACCTCCAAAAGAATGGTTTGAGCTTTGTAGTAAAAGACTCCGAGATTTGCTTACACGGCTTCCCACGTCTCCCCGAGGCTCATATACCGACCAAGACGGACTTCCACCTCTTCGGCTGTTGTGCCTAAATCTCCACAAGTCAAGGAGAGCAGTGGTCTCTGAGTGAGCTCTGCAACCAATTCTGCTGATAGTGTTTTGCCTGTGCCTGGTGGTCCATGGAGCAAAAAGATTTTGCCTTCGCCTTTGCCTTTGACGATGTCTGTGTTATTTTTGCGAGATTTTTCTTGAGCTTTTACGTAGGAACACGAAATTGCCTTTAGGGTATATTTAACGTCATCAGGAAGTACTAGGTATTGAAATGCATGCTTCTGCTCTATTACGTCGTCAACGTCTTTGACATAGAGGGTCTCTGAGTATGAAGGCACCGATTAGTTGACATTCTATGGCAATGAGGGGTTGCAGATGTTACCTACCCCAGGTTCTGCTCTTCAGAATGAACGCAAAAACTCTTTGATCGCAGAGTAAAAAGAAAGTGTCATCCTCTGGAGGCTTATCTTCGTCTGGATAAAGATCATGAAACCCTTCGAATCGATTGCGGCGTGTTTTTCGGGGGTTGTCAGCACAAGACTGACACTGACAGCCTGCAGATATAGTTGCTCCCCCTTCCTCTTCGTCATCGTCATCGTCACCTATTGGTGGGCGTATCTCTTTGGTGCCTCGGTCCGATACTTCGAAATTGTAACGGCTGAAATAGCCGGCCGGATCTATTACCACACGACCGTGCAGCTGGTCGGTAGAGTGAGCTCCAATACATCACAGCAATTCCAGTGTGCATTGGTTTACCTTTTTATGAGGATAGTCCGCGGATACCCCATTATACTCTTGATAACATATGCCCATCTTAGCCAGCTCCCAGAATTTTCTACCTCTTGCGACCAGTTGTTCGTGGAAGTTCTTTCCGCCATTCTTACTGATTTCTTGGTGAGACTCGTTGTAAAACCTGGCAGGATAATACTTCAGAGACCTGATCTCTTTTTCGCCATCAAAAGGGCTTATTACCACGTCGTTCGGACAACAACCCATTAGATACCCGTCGAAATCAATATTCCATGTCGAAATCTCATACTTAACAGCTTTTTTTGTTACCATGCGGCCAAAAGGTATAACCTCTTTCGTGATGTACGGGTTGACTTGGTCATCAACAGTCTCATAGCAAATTTCTCCAGGTTTAAACATGTACCATAAATATTCGAACGTACAGGCTGGATTTGGCCGCGCCCATCTAGCCTTCTCGTCGTCTAAGGCTTTTCCATAACGGCTGTCAATAAATTCAAGCAGAACGTCAAGATGCTCGTTGCACTCCTTACGGTATGCTTCGTCATGCCACGAAGGCTGTTCGTGCTTGTATGCGCGCAATTCTTCCCGGTAATGACAGAGCATTCGGTAAGGCTCATAGATCTGGAATTCATCTCCTAGTAACGACATACCAGGGTAATACGTAATAACATCTCTGATGGCATTGAATAACTTCCTTGAGTGGATTGTCATGCTTTTCCTACTAGGACGACTGTCGATAAAGTCTTCGAATAGCGCACCTTCCCCGTCGTCATCAGAGATCTCCTTTTTGTCTTCTGGCAGGGCTTTGCTCTTGTCGTCCTGTTTATCATCCTTTTGGTCGTCTTTCTTTTCAGCCATTTCACCTTTCTTTTTGCTCTTCTTTTTATTCTTAGACCCTTCTTTGGTGCTGTTAGAGTAGAAGACGGTGGTGATTGTCAGTGGCGGAAGGCTATCGGATCGAGCGGAGGCTCGAAGGCCGCGCAGGAGACTCGCCTCATCGTCTCCTTCTACTTCATGTGCGATCTCACCGTCACTGTATTTGTATTCCACGCGGTACATGACGCCATGTTTGTAGGCTTTAGGCTTGTGCTCACCATCTTCACTCCGTTTTGGCGTCGTGTCATTGTGTTCGCAGTTTTCCTTTGATTCAACCGAGGTAGGGGCAGTATCCACATTCGAGTGAGCGGATGGAGTTCGAGCTTGTGAACCTTCACTGTCTCTATGGTTGTCCATGATTAGTCTACGATCGCCTGATTTTAGGCTGTAAGAAGGAAGATCAGGTTCTGCTGCCGGTCGGCTTTGTCGCTTCTAATTGCAAAGTGAGGTCGGGGATGATGATAGGAATAGATGTCCGATCGCAGTACAGAATGATAATTGCTTAAGTACGAGATTGATTCCAGAAGATATCCGGCTGCTTATGATTACCGACTGCAACGGCTGGTAAACTCGCTCAAGTGTCAACATAGAGCTTAGGTAGGCAAGTGGAGCTCAGAGGATTCGACTTGCTTCGGAGGGAAACCCTTTGAGGAACACTAAGTCAAGCGGTGGCATTTCTGCCTGCCATCTTGAGGGCTTTTATGCTGTGTAAGGCTTTGAAGGAAGCAAACAACAAGGGTGTCATCCAATCAATTCGAGTATTGGTACACACCGCAGATCCACGAGCGGCAGGATTTCGAGTCTAGATGCCTCGACGCCTTGGAGAGAAAGGAGGGGCAAGGGAAATTGAGGCTCAACGATAAACAGCTTGACATGCTGGCCACATTCGCCCGTACCTTTGTAGCGAGGATAACATTCCCCCCCGGATGATATGATAATATGAGATAGTCTGCGTACTACGACCTTATGGCTTTCTCAAGGAAAAGCAAGCTCGAAGAACAAGAAGTGAGAGAAAGTGAAAATCTGGTGCTCCGGCGGTTTGCGACTGCCAACGTCGCGGAAAACCCCCACGACTCGATGGCAGAGGCACTCGATCTCGTTGTAAATCGACAGCCAGGCCAGTCTGAAAGCCAAGCAGTGGGTGAGAAACCTGCTCCAGCTAAATGGTATTCTCATTTCGAAGAGATCACGGCGTACGCAGTCCCCATGATCTTCCTCTTCCTGATCGTTTCCAAGGTCACTGGGCGCCAAGACTCCGACTGACATGATTCGCTCGCCTAGAAATCCCACCAGCCCTGATCTCAGATCCGTGAACGACACCCTACAGAAGCAGTGGCTAGCCTTCAATCAATATCTGGATAAGGAGCAGCAAAAGAAGATCGCCAAACAAGAAAGAAGTTGGAAGAGAGGCATCTTCAGAAAGACTCCCCGAGCCACAGGCCCAACATGGCGCGTAGACACAGGGACGGGGCAGCCTCCGGGGATCCAAGACATCATCATATCAGTTGAAGACGCCAGAACCTACTGGGAATCCGGACCCCGTTTGGCAGATGGCAAAGCACAGAAGGCATTCCACAGCTTCTGTAATACCGTGCACTCTCACTCAAACCTGCTAAAATGCCTTCCCGAACAGAACCAATACTTATCAGTCTTTTGCGGTGTGACGACGACATTGATCAAGGTACGTAATCGTCACTTTGCGATACAGCAGGTTATAGAGCCGTTTCATCTCGCGCACCGATATAAGTAGACTGTTTCCATTTTTCAGTAGTAGGCAGCTCCGTCCTATGACCTGGTGCAGTGCAATTGTGCTATTTGGAACTGTTCGATCTCCTGGCCCAGAATCTGGGCATTACATCTCTTACGAAAACATATTCTGTTTTAGAGAGGTCCGCAATTGAGATACCGTTGGGATTCTCCATCATGAAAATACAAGCCGGGTCGTCGTCGGTGTACGCCTACTCTATCGCGCCATATGTCAAGGGCTTATGCGACATTGTCTTAGACTTGGACACATAGTCGATCGGATGGCTTGTTTACTCCGATCTATGAGATGATGTGATTTTGGGCACATTCAAAATTTATGAGTCCTGCGGAGGGCCCTGCAGGCAGTTTGCGAATAAGCAATGAATAGGACGCTAGGCTGACTCCCTGTAGGCTTCCGTCAATCACCAAAAAATCGCTGAGGTCTTGAGCCAATCTCTAAGCGACATATCTGAACCACTCAAAGACTGCGAAGTCGAAGTCGAAATAATGAACACCAGTGACATGCATGAAGCTATCTCATCTCTCTATACCCATGTCTTCCATTTCCTTTACTCTGCAATGAAATGGTACCAAGCATGTACTTCAAGAAGGATTTTTGATAGTCTGACTGAAGATTCCTCCGATATTCTGAAAGACCAAGTATTGAGAATACAACATCTATGCAATCGGCTAATTCAAAAAGGTGAGGTCAAATCACATGCGGAAGTCCGGGTTATGAGACTTCGACAGGAGGATGCTGCTGAAAAAGCTGAGGTCGCGGCTGAGAAAGCAGCTGCCATAGCTGCGCTCGCTCGAGAGGAAATCCGGGAAGAAATGCGAAAGCAAGGGCCTTCGAACGCACAGCTGGAACAGTTTGCGGAAACGTTAGGGAACCGGCTGGTTTCAGGTCTCCAAGCAAGCTTACAAGCTTGGCTCCATAGTAATGACGACAAAATCATGAAAAATCCTTCTCGGGGTAAGTTAACACGTAGACTGATCGGACTCTATCTGGCCATGTGATGACTCGTGAGCAGGCTTCTCGGCTCGCAAATTGACAGAACAGGGACATAGTACATATGCCAGAAAAAACGGCCACAACAGCGAAGGTAGGCCACGCCAGTAGCACTCAATTGACCTTCGATGCTTATCTCAATAGTGGCTAAGGTGACCACTCGAAGTGAACTTCAGCAATGGTCCGCGGATCTCGAAGACTCTACATCTAGCATAATTGAACTGCTGGAAATCATTGATTTCTCGACCGCCTTGATTGGATCCGAGGTTGCTGAAGCTATCCGTAACTGGAGCCGATCACCCACCTCCCAAGCTCTTTGGGTCATGGGCCGCTTTCAGGAAATATATCCATCTGATGCGACGGCAATCGCCGCCAAGGTCGTTTCCACGGCGCGCGTCATGGGCATCCCGTTTGTATGTTATTTCTTCAACAGTGAGGACGAGACTGAAGGGGACCGTCCCGACTTAACCGATAGGCCTTGGCAGGATTCGCAATACATCAAGGCCATCGACTTTGTCTACACTCTTATAAGGCAGCTGATCGACCAGCTTCCGTCAAAAGTCAGTCTGTCTAGAAAAAGAATGAAGACACGGTTGGGAAGGTTAGACGGCTCGCTTGACACGTTCGGCATTGCCCTAAAGATACTGGAGGAGCTTCTAGACCGTGGCCCCGCGATGCTGCTAGTCATTATTGATGGCGTCGAGCAGGTGGATGAGTCAGATGCTCAACCAATAATCCTTGAAGCTCTGCTGCTGTTGCAGCAAGCGATCGTCGAAAGTGCATCAGGAAAGGCGATCAAGGTACTCTACACGACAGCTGGGAAGATATCAGATAGCTTGGAGAGCTTAGATGAAGATTACCTGGAAAGTGTCGAGGCTGAGGAAGGCAGGAAAAAGCATATGAAAGGACGTCTTAGGAGCCTAGAGACCTTGGATTCGGACAGCGACGCCACTACTATCAGTAGCCCCGAAACACTCACTGATGAAGATTATGTGGATTGAGTTTTGCGGGGTGGGGGAGGTTAAGCGACAGATGCCGGACAAAAACGTCAGATATCAAGGATGATTTCAAGTGGATAGAGGAAAATGGTAAACAGTACCTGGCAAGCACGACCAGGCACACTCGTTGTTGCCCAGCTCCCTTGCTCAACCCTAGTCTCTTCCAGCTTTTAGGGTTTGTGTGATGTGCTCCGTACGGAGTACAGAATCCACTTAAGCTTGAACTATTGCCCGTTGGCGACCTCACCCACATTTCCAAGAGCAGTAAGTAGTACTTATTCTCAGACACCATCTCCCAGAACAATGGCCTCCTCATCCTCCCTCTACGGCGCCCCCCGCCCCAAACCCTCCGCCCCACAATCCACCACCCCCTCCTCCCTCGCCTTCACCAGCACCCTCTCAACCCTCCTCTCCCAGCCCCCCACCAGCAGCACAACCGGCCGCGCCCGCCCCTCAAAATCGAAACCCGACCTCTTCAGCACCCACAACAAAGGCTCCAAGAAGCGCGCCTTGGCCGACATATCCACCGACGGCCCCCGGCCGCAAACCCACAATGCCGACATCGGCGAGCTCGACTCCGCGGCGCTGCACCGCTCGAAGCGGAAGATGGAAGAAAAGGCGCGGTTGTACGCTGCTATGAAGAGGGGCGATTATGTGCCTCCGTCTGGCAGAGGGGGCAGGGGCGTGGATAGAGAGGAGAATAGTCTTGTGGATTTCGATCGCAAGTGGGCTGAGGACCAGGATGCTGGGAAAGACAAGAATTATGATACCTCCTCTGATGATGATGGAGGCGGCGCGGATAGTGATGAGGGAGGGGAAGAGCTGGTGGAATATGAAGATGACATGGGCCGGACGCGGAAAGGCACGAAGGCGGAAGCGGAGCGCGAGAGACGGAGACGAAACGCCAAAGTCCATGCCGAGGAGGAGTTGTCGAAGTACTCGGCTCGGCCGGCCAGGCCGGAGAATATTGTGTATGGCGATACGATTCAGTCCGCGGCGTTTAACCCCGATGAAGCGCTTGCGGCGAGGATGCGGGAGATTGCGGAGAAGAGGGATCGCAGTATGACGCCGCCGGAGGAAGTACATTATGATGCGTCGAAGGAGGTGAGGTCGAAGGGGGTCGGGTTCTATGCTTTTAGTCAGGATAAAGAGGGGCGGCAGAAGGAGATGGAGGGCTTGGAGAGGGAGAGGGTGGAGACGGAGCGGATGAAGAAAGAGAGGGAGGAGAGGAAGGAGGCGAAGAAGCGGCAGATTGAGGAGAGGAGGAGGGAGATTGGGAAGAAGAGGGAGAAGAACCTTGCGGATGCTTTTTTGAGAGGCATGGAATAGCTGACTTATTGTCATATTTTCGATCCAGGGTGGGGAAACTACCCCAATCGAATACTTTTATTTCTGGCCTCATTCCAGGTATCAAGCACTGACGAAACAGCTAGACCTCTGTTAAAGGCAAGCCACGGCCATCTCCTCGCAGATCCACCAGGTACTACCATGCACCGCTCCTCAGGCTACTCTTCCTCCACTTTTGTTTAGTCACTGGGCCTTGATGTCCTGATACGTCTCTTCTCGTACCCTATCAAGCACGCTCCAAGCACCGCCCCTTCGGCCAAGTCCACTCCACCATAACATCATCGAACCCCGCCCACAAACAAGTCAGACCATCGAAACCCACCCAACAAGACAAATCCGTCGCAGCGCGTGATAGCATCCCTCGCCCATGTACTCCACGACCATCGTCGCAGAGAAGCAGGTTTAATCTCATGAACCCAGGGATTTCCGGCACTTCTCTCCTTCGATGATTGTAAACATACCCACTCGCCACCGACCCCATCTCCTGCGATAGACGCCATCGAACAAGCAAGCTTGGTATTTCTTAGAGCTATCCAATCCTGCTATCTTCCTTAATCGAGAGAAATTTTCAATAATTGATGGAACCCGAGACCTCTTTCCGTGCAGATACCACTTTTTCTAAGAAAGTCCTGATATCAAACCCTTCCCCCATTCCCCCCCTATATACAAACCGGAGATTTATGAAGGCTACGTGTAGTGAGACGATGGACTATATGGATATACAGTCTCATAGGGGTAGAAGAAATGCGGATTATTAGCGTCAAGTAATGAGGTGCGATCGGAGAGACGGGGACACGATGATGGAACGCCGGAAAGGGATAGGATGGGAGGGGAAATATGTAAACGGGATAATGAACCTGATCGAGGGAGGGGAGAAACTCGGATGATGGAATCGGATTCAATGATGATCGAGGTGTTCGATTGATGGAGGGAAAGGAAAAAGATCAAGAGCAATAGTGAGGTTCGCAATTAGTTTCTTGGGGAGAAAAAGGAAAAACAAAACAAGGAAATGAGTGAAGGAATGTAGAAAAGACGATTAGCAACCGAGATACAATAAACCAGATCTAAAAAAAAAGCGAAATGTAAGAAGAAAATACTCAAGCTCAACCCAATTTTTCCAGTCTTTCCAGTCAAGTCCATCCCTGCACCAAACGCAAATCCCAAAGACATAAGGCACAAACGATTAATGATTCCTCTTCCCCTCCTTCAACCTATGGAACGGATCCCCCGGAAACACCCACCCACGCACCGTCTTCGCATTCCGCGTCTCCCCCTTCTGCGTCCCGGGGATCCACTCATCCTTCTCAGGCAAGACCTTCATCCTCGTCATCGCCGCCGGCGGCCCAACATCAACCCTCCACCCACACTGCCCCGGCAGCGCCTCCCCGCGTCCAAAAGACGGACTATCCTTAGCCAACATATTCAAATACCAAAGCGCGAGTCCAACCGTCAAGCCCCTCGTCTCGCCCGTCCTTATCGCAGGACTGAGCTCCAAGAAGCCGAAATACGGCACCTCCTCGACGCCGGCGCGCACGCACACGAGCTCGATCTCCGTCAGCAGGAAGCCGTACCGGCACCCGTGCTCGCGCATGCATTTCTGCAGGTGCGAGAGCCCGGCCAGGTACAGCACCTTCTTGTGCCCGACCTCGTGCCGCATGCCCGTGTTCCAGCGGTGGTAGGATTTCACCAGCCCGACGACGCGCCCGCGCCCGTTACCGCTGAAGGTCTGCTCGATGTCGTTCTGGTAGTTGGACACGAAGTGCGGGCCGTCCGGCTTGTAGGGTGTGGGCGCCCGCATCGCGATGTGGTTGTAGCTCCCCAGCCCGATTTTGAGCGCCGCGTTCACTTTTGCGGCATAGTGGTCCCGGCAGAGGTCGGCAAGGGCGGCTTCCGAGCTGGGTTGTAAGCGCGAGCGGGGGATGGTTGGGGCGGGCAGAGCGGTGGCGGGGATGTCGATGTCGAGGAGGCGCGGGAAGTCGGGGATCGAGCG
Source organism: Physcia stellaris (assembly GCA_018902385.1). Taxonomy (NCBI): domain Eukaryota; kingdom Fungi; phylum Ascomycota; class Lecanoromycetes; order Caliciales; family Physciaceae; genus Physcia; species Physcia stellaris. Next base: position 270,389 of record JABSSW010000030.1, on the reverse strand, counting down.
GATGGTGCTGAGGGAGAAGTCGGTCCAGGTGCGTAGGTTGCGGATGTCCCACCAGAAGTGCGTTTGTTTGCCGCTGCCTTGGTAGTAGTTTACCTCGGGAACGAGGTTAATGGATGGGTTCGGAGTGGTCAGGTATTCGGTTATGCTGAGCGCTTCGGCGTTGTCGTCGACGTAGCGGAGCTCGCTTGGAAGAGCGGGCTCAGGGCGGGCTGGGAGGGTGATTGGGGGTGGGATGAAGGTTGATGCGCCAGGAATGACGGATGGTGCGTAGTTGTTGGTGCGGTAGGTAGGGTAATTACGGTATGTTGGGTATCCATAACGGCGTAAGGCAGCTTCGTCGATATTAGAGGAATTAGAGGAGTTTCGGGAGTGGGTGACAACACGAGATGCAGATGAAGCTCTGGCATGGATGGAAGGTCTGACGAGTGTCTGTGGAGTAAACTCAAATGGCGCGTTCAAAGAGGAGTCGTTCCAAGAACGAGTGTTAGGAGTAGCTGTGATAGGAGAGAGCAAGCTTATTGTCTCTGGAGGAGAGGTTGTGCTTCGTTGATATCCCGGTCTTGAGATGGTGTGTTGTGGAGTGGGATTGACAGCGTGCGAAGAAGCCCTCCGATGCGTTCGGATAGTGCTGGACGGTGGCTCAAGGGTTTGCTCCTGGGTGCGAATCTTGGGAAGAAGTGTAGGCCCGTAGTGTCGGAGAGGAGAACGGGTTGGGGTTGAGGCGCGAGTTTCGATGGAATGAGTAGGGGAGCCATGGCGCGACCAGGCGGAGGATCCCGAAGTATTACGGCTGTGATTAGAGAGAGGCGAAGCACCAGGCTCGTATGGAGGTGTAGCAGGTCTATAGTGATATGGTTCAAGAGGCATTGCTTCCAGACTGGATCATATGTTAATATAGCTTCCCATTGCAAGTGATGAGACAGCATGTACTTACGCGATCTGTAAAAGAAAAGAGAGATGGTTGAGCTTGCGCGATTATGATAGGAGTCCGGCTCCTGAGTATAGTCTATGACAGAGACAAAGGAAAGAAGACAAAAGAGATTCGTCAAGAAAGTCCCTAAGGGCGTTTCATCGAGGGTATCGTGACTTGAGAAAGAAGAATGAAGAGCAAATGTGCAGAGGCGCGAGAACGATACTTATCCTCCACAACCACCCCATAGTGCAGAGCAGGAAGTGAAACACGACGACAGAACCATTGCAGACTACAGGGAGACCGCGAAGTGAAACGTAGGGAAAGCAGACAGAAAGGATATCAGCAGGTTGATTCATTTGGGAAAGAGGTTACTTGAAACGCAGCCAGCGCGAGGGACCCTCGATGTCGCGCGTCAAGGTCGAGGCAGCTTGAACGTTTCCTATGTTGCTAGTCATTCGCGAAGTCACCTGGTCTCCATTGCGCCGACCAGCCCCGGATTTGCATGCAAACGGATGACGCCTTTGAGATGAGGCTCAATTTGGAGGCGCATAAACGTTACACCAGACTATGCTGGTAGGGCGAGTAAGTATTCTTAGAGATCTCATCTTGCCAGGCGCCGACCGTCATGAGGCCAGAAACATTTGATGAGGCAAGTTGAAATGGGCGCCAGTATCAGTGTGTATTTTCGTGTTCAGTTGGCGCTTCGTGAGGGAGGTAAAGTAGCTTAGTGGAGGTTGGGCGCGTATTCGACGTTAACATGACAGCGCGTAGTGATTGGACGAATTGAACGCGCTACTGTCGACAGTTGATTTTTTGCTGCAACACGTCCACGTCGAAAGCTCGTCGAGTCTAGAGCTTCAGCAGTGCAAGAGTCATACCCAATTGACCTCAACCATTGGCTCGCCCGGGTGTGCGTCCAAGATCGATGCCTTAGCTCCGCATCAGAACTGTGAGTGTGAGTCACTGACCGCCAGGCCTTGACAGCATCGTACAGTCCCTAGGCCTCCCAGCCTCTCAATTTTGTGAGCAGATGTAAGTTGGACCTATCCGATTGCTGTAGCTATTCAAAAGGTAAGAGTGATTCTGATATGGATGAGCTGTACGAGATCAGAAATCGCCAAAACAAAACCAAAAAGACCAAAGCACTTGTAGCTATTATTTCGAGGCTTCCGTTTGCGCAAGTTCCTAATCTTAATTATTATACTACTCCATCTGCAATTAGGTGTCAATACTGTCAAACATTGCTTGCCAAATAGTGGACATGGTAAGACTTCCCTCCGCCACCTCTCCCATTCGCTATCGTGTTCAGTGTCTCATCTTATCCTCAACATGATTACTGCAAACCCAACCTCACATACATTCGGCCTGATACCTCGGTGCCGACTCGGGAAGAGTGACGCCTCCTCATCCTGACCGTCACAATTCCGCGGATATGTGAATGAGTTTTTGAAGTTTCAGTGTTGTTGTTACTTTCCAACGGAACTACTCTATCTGATATCTGTGATAAGCGCCACACTTTCCTACGTATCTATCCAAAGAATCAAGGAAAATGTACTTCCAGCGTCTGCAACTCAAAGCAATCGCATATCTTACCACCTTCCTTTTTACCCAGTGCTCGTCGCTTACACGTCCATCTCTTGGACCTTTATATTCGACTATGGATAAATGAGGCAAGCCTCTCTCTCAATCCTTCGCAGCGATTCCATACCAGACTTCGGCATTATTACCATCTGGAACGCATTCGACGAAAGACCCCTTGACTGGCTCCGTGCCATCGAACCTCGTAAGGTTACTCACCTCATTGACGCCCTCAGCGGCATCTACTCCTCTCGAACCCCCGATGAGGTCGCAAAATAAACAACCGTGGCCCAAAGTCCAGCGCCGCTTTCGCCAATCTTAGCACCATAGTGACCGTCAAAGAAAGGGTTGCGCTTAAAACCTTCGATTGCCCGCAGGCGCCGATGAGAAATAAGGAGATTGTGGAAGTAGCTTGTATGGTCAGATATCGTTTCACCAACAGTAATGAACTATTAAAAGCGGACTGGGCTTGGCAGATGTTTATGAAGATCCTGCATCGGGGCTTATCAAGAATTGCACGGGGGTTTTGTTTGTGCAGCGGTATTTGTGGTTCGACGGAGCGTAGTTTTCAGACCAGATCTTCGCCTTTCATTTTCTCGGCATCGTCCTTGATCATATCTCCCAAATGACTTTCACTGCTCTTCGGCCGTGTCAAGCTCCTGGCAAAGCTGAAGAACCCTTGGTTCAGCCTCAGCCTGTCACTCTTCACCACCTCGCCTTCCTGGAACCAGCCAAATCGCCTCTTCATCCCCTTCCAAAGCTCCGTACCAAGTACGAAGATAATTACAGCTCCAAAAGCGAGACCCCATTCCCAAGTGATGCCCTGATGCTTGAAGACATCTGTATTGAGGCCTGGGATGTAAACCGCAGGAAAGACTGACAGAGCGCCGATGACGACCGCGTAGAATAGGAAGCGATTGTTATAGATATCCTTGAAGAAAGGGAATCTATAATCTGCACTGGTTGCTGGATCGAGGCTGAACATGCTACGGCGAATGCTCTTAAATTCCCAGGCTGAGATCAAGATCAGCCAAGTCAGTTCCGCGAACACAGTTGCTCGTGCTCGGAAGACAACATCACAACTTTCCGAGTGTTTGCGGTTGCAATCGAACCCTAGGTCGCCATTTCCAGGCCCATAGACAACAATGACGAAGGTGAGTAGAGTCAAGGCGCCCATGATGACGCCTAGGACCAGCATGTCAACTATGATCTGGATTGTGAAAACGCCACGCTTGTTGTCGTGCGGTGGTCGTCGCATGATGTCGGAGCTCGCCTTCTCTCGACCAAGACCAAAGGCCGGGAAAGATGAGGTAAGCATATTAATCCATAAGATCTGGAGTGGACTTAGGGGGAACACAGAGAAGCCCTGTTCGTCCTGAAATCCAAGACCAACAATAAGCAAGATGACTTCGGCCACGTTAGAGGTAAGCAAATGAAGCACAAATTTCTGGATATTGTCAAACATTCGTCGACCTTCTTCTATTGCGTTGACAATGGAAGCGAAATTATCGTCAGTCAGCACAATGTCTGCGGCGCCCTTCGCAACGTCCGATCCGGCAAGGCCCATTGCTATTCCGACATCAGCGGCCTGCAAGGAGGGAGCATCGTTGACACCGTCGCCAGTCATCGCTGCGAAGCCCTTCCGACGATGAAGTGCCGCAATCATTCGCGTTTTCGTATTTGGTGCACAGCGAGCGATGACTAGTGGCAATGTCGGCAAGGCATCGATCTCTTCGTCGGTCATGCCGTCAAATTCTGTCGCGGTCTTTACCAAAGACGAGGCGACATTGGTTGAAAGAGTTTTCATATTCCGAGGTAAGATTCCAACTTCTTTTGCGATTGCACTAGCGGTAGATGGGTGGTCTCCAGTGAGCATATGGACCTTGATGCCAGCTTCGGTACAGCTTTGCACGGCATCTTTAGTCTCCAATCGAGGCGGATCATACAAACCGGCAAGACCGAGGAGCGTAAGGTCTTTCTCTATGACTTCACGGGGACTCTGCGTATCGAACTGTTGTTCTGAAGCTATTTCCCGTTGCGCAATAGCCATCACTCGAAGTCCTTGACTTGCAAATGCGTTCATCTTGTCGAGTACTCCCGATTTGATCTTTTCATTCATTTCTTGTTGCTTTTCGCCAGTCCCAACGCGAGTACAAAGCTCAACAACCCTCTCAACAGCTCCCTTGGTGAAGATCATCGTCGAGCGCTGAGTCTCCATTTGATACACGACAGACATACGCTTGATGGAGCTATCGAAAGGATACTCGGCTAATTGATTCCAGCCCCTCGACTCGAGGACGGGCTTCCCATACTCGAATCTATGGGCAAAGACTTGAAGTGCAATTTCGGTTGGATCTCCTATAGATTGCCAGCCGTTCTTCTCGTCACGACGAACCCTGGCAAGGTTGCAGAGTGCAGTCGAATGAAGGAACGCTTCAAGCTCAGACGAAACATCGGGGATTGAGTATTCAGTCTCGCTGCCTTTCACTTTCTCGGCCTTGGTTTTCTTGCGCTGGTCTTGGAGAGCCTTCTCTGCAGGAATGTCGAAGGTAAGGCCAACGGTACTGCGTGCTCGGTCTAACTTCTCGCCCTTCTTCTCTTCGTCCTCGATGCTGTCCTCATAATCGGCTGAGTCCAACCCCATGGTAACGGTACCACTTGTAGGGTCCGCAGCCTCCTCGGCATCATTTACTGTGTATGTAGCGCCACCAGGAATCCATGCTTTACGTGTGATCATTCTTCCTTGCGTCAAGGTTCCGGTTTTATCAGAGCAAATATTAGTGATACCCCCAAGTGCCTCCAAAGCACTCAACTGACGAATGACTACTCGACGTTTGCGCATCTGGGTCATTCCGACAACCATGGTGATAGTCAAGACAGCGATCAGGGATTCAGGAATAATAGCAATACCTAGAACAGTGTGAGCATACATTCATGAGCAGCAATCAAGGTGACATACCAGTAGAAATAGCGTAGATGGCAACTTCGTTTGTGACATCGAATCTGTTGACACCAAAGACGATGACGGCAAGAAGAATAGCACAGCCGAACAGAATGTAGGCTAATTTGCTGAGCTTTCGTTGAAGGGGAGTGCCAACGGTAAGGCCCAAAAATTGGCCAACGCCATCCCAAACCCGAAGCGCAGCACCTTTCGCAGGCTGAAAATTGCCATGCTTCTTCCTTGACATAGAGCGATTAGCCTTCCTTTTCTTGCCTTGCATAGACTCTGCAATTCTGCCTATCTCGGTGAACATTCCAGTGAATACAACAACACCACGAGCTCGTCCTTTCGTAACAGTAGACGAAGAGTAAGCCATGTTGATTCGATCGCCAACGCCTGTAGCGAGCTCGTCATCATTTGAAAAATCGTGCTTCAAGTCCTTGGCGACGGGGATAGCTTCACCAGTGAGGATCTTCTCATCGCACTCGAGATTCATCGCCTCGAATAAGCGAAGATCTGCTGGTATGGTGTCACCCGTTTTAATCTGGACGATATCACCAGGAACAACCTCTGGCGAGGGGATCGTTTCGATTTTCCCATCACGCAAAACCGCTGCGGAAGGCGAGGACAATGAACGTAATGCGTCCATTTTCTTTTCTGCCTGAAATTCCTGGTAGAAGCCTATTAGGACATTGAGAACAATGACGGCTGAGATCACCCCGCCCTCGATATAATCAGTTACTCCGTAGGATAAAGCCATCGCAAGTACCAGCACCTATTTGCGTGTTAGCCTACTAGGCGAAGAGGAAAGCGGATTGTCTGACACGCGACTTGTCATAGTCTTGTATGCTCGAGAAAATCCCTTTATACATATGGTTGGAAAAGACGTACCAGGATCATTGCGTTGCTGATCTGTTTAAGCAAAACTGAATACCATTGCACTCCCCCCTCACCCTCGAGTCTGTTGGGGCCATAGTCACGTTGGCCTTCTTGGGCCTTGACTTGGCTTAACCCAGTGTCTTTGTTTGTATGTAGCTGGTCTAAGATGGAATCTACAGATAAAAGAAATGGATGTCGAGAATAGTTTTGCTCTTTACAAGCGTTGGAAGTAGGCATATCAAGATTAGGGCAATTAAAGTGAAATTACGAGGAGTAGGAGCTCAAAATAGTCCCGTCAGAGTATGAGAGGCCTTTTCTGGATATTGAAAGTAGATGATAGACAGGATAGATAGACGGGAGAGGTAAGTTAAGGATAAGCTTTGAGCTTCTTTATGTACTTTAATTACGATCTCGATCAATATGGTGACAAAGATCACAAACACGTCAGTCTGCTGCGCCCAGAAAAGCACAAGGAGAGCCAAGACAGGAAGAAGCTGGAGTACCCTGTGTAAGGTAGAGCGCAGACATGACTCGGATGCTTTGATAGGCATTTACCTCCACGAGAGCAACGCACAAAGACCGACTCACATAGCTTATGCATATTCGCTTGTACAATAGTCACATGCACAGCCGTGATGATATCTGGCACCCTGCATTCGCCTGGGGTTATCAGAGCAGGAGATTTCTGAAGACATTCTGTATGGATGAGGGCAAGTGGCGAAGAGCGCTAGTGGTCTTTAGACGCATGGCTGCCAAGGTTCCGCTCTTGGCAGCCAAGCTTTCCACTCCGCTTGCCAAGATGGGAGGTACGTAAGCTCCGGGACTCGCCTACCATTGCGTTCGAGGCTGACTTGCAAATGTACATTAATCGTCCCTATGTGTCAGAACAGACGGCAAAAATAACCGGCATATCACAGATACTTCACTCTCCAATACTCTTCTGCTTGTTGTGAGTCATTAATTCCCACGCATCGACGTATACACAGAGATGTGTGTCTATTCACAGCTGTCTCCTTGCTGAAGCCGTACGGATTATCTCTGAACTTGTACAGCTACAAAAGACAACACAGGGTCGACTCGCTGGCTGGAAGCCCACTTGACAAACGGTAACGCTATCGCCTGAATGGAAGATTGTTCAGTGCGAAGTATCACGAGGTGGACAACCCAGTCTTACCCGAGTTTCAATCGACCAGTGTTCTCTTTGATCTGAACCAAGCCCTTGACGCCATATAGCCGACATTGGATTTGCTGGTCATTTGGGCTTACGTCGTTGGCGGCGTATTTGTAGGATTCAGCTCTTAGGATTCAGGAGCCTTGAATTCCTAGACACACATAGGTAACACAATGGTGGTTACTTGTAAGTGCCGTCAGGGTGTGCTTGTGGTTGGCTATCATGGACGAGGTTGACAGGCTTCATCCGTCTCTCTCCATCTCGTAGAAAAGCATATAAACATCTTTCTGCATTGCGAGGACATCACTTGTTGTACATTCCTTGACCTTGTCGTCGCTGATGCGCCACCACCGCTCGCTGACTTTCTTTCTCCGCTTCAACCGAGTAATGTCGATCGAAGATCTTTTCTGCTTTTTCGTTGCGCTTACTTCCTGTGTGAATGACAAGGTTTGGTTTCTAACAGGCAAGAGATTTTCCTTCTTTGGAAAACTCGAGGGTGAATTCAAGGGTTGTGACGTTGGCACGCCAGAGTTAGAGCTGGAGGATGGCCTTGTAGAAGGCGAAGGTAAAGAATTAGATGATACGGATGGGTCAGAAGAACTTGTAGATGCTTCTCCCTTCACAATGACCTTGGGGTTCCTGACTGAATCAATAGTTGGCTCGGGAGGACATAATGATTGAGAAGAGAGATCAGGGCTTCGTGTCACGCCCAAATTAGGGGTACTTGTAGCGCTGTATGGGCCAGACGGCCTCTTTTTGTGTGGCGTGGAAACTGGTGCATACAAGTGCTGCCTGCGGAAAGCCTCATAATGGCCACTGTTATGCGTGCCTCTATGCGTCACCATCCCCAATAATTTGTAGTTTCTTCTGTTCAGCAAACCACCGAGAGGCAGCCTTTCCGGGAAAGCGACCTTTGCCATGTTCTTTGTGGAAATACTACCAGGATCAAATACTGATCTCGAAAGATGAATGACCAAAATCTTGGGGAAACTCGTAATTTGAACATGACGTGCTATTCGTCGTTTTGGAGCCAGGCTAACGTTCGGTAAATCCACGTCTTCTGGTGGCTGCTCGGGGTTCTCGTTTAAGGCCTTTTGAACTTTGAGGATCTTGGCTCTTATTATTGCTTTCTCTGCTTCCGATTTTACACGGCATAAGTCTTTTCCAAAAGCATCAAGAGCGTGCTGTAGACGGCATTGATCGCAGGTATAGTCGTCAATGTGCTCCGTCTTGAAATGAGCATCGAAGCAATCGTTGAGAGTCGTGGAGCTTTTGTGAGGAACCATGAGATTTAGCATCACAAAGCTGGTTGTATTAGCTTTTGGCTTGAAGTGACAATGTGAACATTCGATCCCAGCCTCTGTTGTGCCTTCGAGTGGGAATCCAATCTCATCGTCTGAGATATCAGAATCGCGTTCTGTTGCAAGCAGATCCTCCAAAAATGTGTCTTCATCCTCTCCTTCCTTGCTCTGGCTTAGGTCTTCAGGATAAGCTTTATTATCAATGTTATTGGACTCGCTCTGGAAGGCTCTTCTGCGCGCATCCCTACCAGCATGGTATTCTTCGGCTAATCGCTCCGCGACAATTTGTAATAGCTCCTGAGCGTCCTGCTGTGTCTTGCTGATCCGTGATCCAAAGGCGTTCTCCAGTACCCTGACAAAGTTCGATGCTGAAATGGTCTTTTTGTGGATAGGCCGCTCATTTAGACTGTCTATGATTGACTTCAGGCCTTGGGTAACCTCCCCGCTTTGTAGACTAGCTAATTTGGATGAATGGACCTGGTTCCCATTTTGGTCCTTGAGAGCTACCGAAGTATAGATGGAAGGATCGCTAAGCTCTCTCCGGTGAACCTCTCTGATCAGATAGAGGCGAAGGTCGCCAAGTCCAGCGAGTGACTGTAAGATACAATTTATGAAGCAGTCGTTGGCGGGGTTCAACAGGCCGACAACCCCTTTCTTACGTGTGCTTGCTGAGTTTGCAGAGGCCTCCCCATCGATCAGATGATTTGGACTGAAGAAATAGACCAAAGCGATGGCGGCAAGAGATGCGCTCGCGGCGTACGTGAGTACGGTCAGAGGTCTGTCAGGCATCTTGGCTAACGTCACTCAGCCATGAAGGGAAGCTGCAAAGACTGCCTCATATGTGCTTGAGCATCTGGCCTGATTTTAGGATTAGCTCACTGGGCACAGTCAGCATGAAATTGTAGGTAGTATCTGTTGTTTGCTTGCTTGGGTCAACAGTAGATTTACCATGCCCGGCTTTTTCAGAACTCCGAGACAAGCAATGCAGAAGCGAACTGCAGCCGTTACTGAGTATCAGATGGTTTTCATTATTTTAGGTTGCAGGCTTTCACATGCATCTTTATTGCCGATAGCTAGGCCAATCAGGGTTAGCGTCTAGCTACTCGGTTTGATTGGCCTTAAGGTACGTAGAATCAAATCCATACTTTATTGAACTTGGTGCATTGCGATCCATGCTCGACATCTTCAATGGCCAATCTCACTTGTATGCCAAGGGCGCACGGCTGTCTTCAGCGCTTAAGAACAACCATGGTGGCGGATACCCAAAAATTAGCCACGCCGTTTCACCAGCAGCTTAGAGGAAAGAAGAAAGTCGCCAAAGCTCCATCCACAATCAAAGTCAAGCTCTTGGAGGATATCAAACGCTATGGTCGACGCGGTAAGTGTTGGCTTTGTGTCTTGATCGGTGATAACTAAACAAACCATCACAGGCTCGATCATAGCCGTTGCCCCGGGGAGAATGCGAAACGTATGGCATCCACAGCACAAGGCGTTGTACATAACGAGCTCGCAACTGAAAGAAATGGGTGATGTTGTGGCTGAGCGTGACGTTATGTTCGGCATGGAAGAAACGGTGGAGGAGGAAGAGGAACAAGAAAAGATGGTAGAGGTCCAAATGAAGCTTTTATCTGTAAGCGTACCCTACTCAACACAAAGGGCCGGGTATTGACGATTGCATTAGCCTACTCGAGCAACAGAGATAATGGCTGCTGTTATTCCACCGGAGCTTATCTTCTACAGGACGCCTATTGTAACTCACGAGAACGAAAGTCCAGCAGCGTCACCTAAGATTATTCAGACACCAGACATCCAAACCCTTCTACAATCATCGGCTAAAGCAAAGCCCAAACCCACAATGATTTACGGATCGGTCTCGACAGCTGATATTTCGGACTCGGTAAAGTCGATCCTCGCACAACACGAAGAGGGGTCCAGAATCGTGCTCGGTCCTGAAGATGTCCAGATTGTGGAAGACAATGGAGAAGCAAGTGGCTTTGAACCAGACAGAATAAAAGCACTTGGTAGCTTTAGAGTGGACATCCTTGTAAAAGGCGGAGAAGCTATACGACGGACGGCTGTCGTAACGGCGCAAGAAGACATTGAATCGGAGCCGCAAGGATGATGAATGTGTACTTCGAATGACCATCTTCTGAGGTCTCCTAGAGAAACATCCACACGCAGTTTAGGTTCTCGCCTCATTGGTAGTCGAGGTAAGCTCTCCGAAGGACCGCATCATTAAACATGTAGGTAAGCATCCATCCTTTAGTTATCACACACATCAAGGCATAGAATAATGTGAATTTATTACAGGGAACCCAACGGTGAAGCCAAGCGGAAGGAAAAAGACGCCAATCCGGGTCTATGAGTACGTTGGAACATGCAGATTGAGTCAACACGTTATCGAACGGCTGGATGTCTCGAACCCCTGATCAAGTGCCATTTGACCACGAATCCGGACAATTCAGGGGGAATAAGGTAAGTCATCTGAGGACCAGTTCATCCGCCCACGGACAAAATGGAACGCCGCAAGCTGACAGCTATAGGTATGTAAAATGAATTGAATTTAGAGATTCATATTCTGCAAGCTGAGATGCCGTATGTTCTTATCCCGGAATGGATCAAATCAAGTGGCTGTTCTTCAATCATACAGGAGACATAAAGATAGGGAATTACATATAATTTTCTTACACCGCGGTGCCTCCGAATAATGTTGCTTCGAAGATCAGTTTGACGGTGAGATGATGATACGGTAGCGTGGTTGTGTCAATCACTATGCTTGACTGGAAGGTGACCACGAGAGGAAGCTGCGACCTCATATCAGCGCCACAGGCACCATACGCGATCTGTCTTGGCGTGGAAAACCCTAACGGTTAGGGCTGCAGGCAGTGCTAAAAATAGAGTCTCCAATCGGTCCGCTTCTGCCGATCCATGTGCATGTGGAGATCTGGATGCTTAGGTTGTCCAGGATTTTATTGACCACCTCCTCCAAACCAGCATCTGTTTCGTCGATCTTCTGACCAGCTCTCTTCAACTTTTATTCTCTAAACCTCTCTACTAATCGTACGGCAACTGGCTTTGTCCCCTACATCGTACCTGCAGCACTCTCATTCCATTGTCTACTCCCCACCTTGACAGCGACAAAGGCCCCAACCTGCGCTGCACCTCTTTTCCGACCTCAGCAAGTCAGCATGATCACCTCAATGCCTTCCTTCTAGAGCGTCTACAACCTTAGGCGTCTGCCTCCCGAAGCCCCCTACCTCTGCAAATCCTTGGAATCCTTGCCAGGGCGTTAAGGCATTCGCTCGTTTCTCGCCATGGACTGCAAATCAGCGGTATCTCAGTCAGCAAAGACTCCAAGTGGAGACTCTTGTTGTACGGCTTTCAATGACTTGAATCCATCCGACAAACTTTTCTGTTTGATACAGAATCCCTTCAACACAGAGGTGCAAAATCCAGAGAAGGCTTTCTAGTGACACAGTAGCTAATCCCATCTCCAGGTTCAAGGCACCGCTTTTTGGGCAGCTCTGGGTTATTCTCTCGGTGCGATGATTCTGATTACGGCAATATTCTCATGGCTACGACCACATAATTCAGTTGTTTACGCCCCAAAATTGAAGTATGCGGATGAGAAACACGCACCGCCCAAGATAGGCGCAGGAATGTTTGCCTGGTTTGGTCCCGTCGCACACATCACAGAAGCACAAATCGTGGAAAAGGTTGGACTCGACGCTGCCGTGTTTCTAAGATTCACCAAGATGTGCCGAAACATCTTCCTGGCTGCGAGCATTGTTGGTATTGGGGTAGTTATACCGGCGAATGCCATTGGTACCGCCAAAGGTACTGTCCAGGGATCAGGATCGAATAAGTTTTTTGCATATATGACGCCAGCAAGTGTGTTCAAACATTCTTCATTATGGGCTCACGTTGCCTGTGCTTATCTGATCGACGTTGTCATATGCTTTTTCCTCTGGCGGAACTATATGGCAATTACAAGGCTACGGAGGCAGTATTTTGAGAGTACTGACTACTTACAAAGTCTACATTCGAGGACTTTGATGTTTATCGACATTCCTCCAAAATCGAGAACCGATGAGGGCATCATGGGAATCGCCGATGGGATTGAGCATACGGCCGGAGTGCCACGAGCAGCGATTGGCCGTAACGTCAAAGAGCTCCCAGATCTGATTGAACAACACGAAGAAGCTGTCCGAGAATTAGAGTCCGTCCTTTCTAAGTATCTGAAAAACCCTGACAGGTTGCCTGCCAACCGTCCGACTCTTAAGCCTTCGAAGAAGTACCGAAAGAGCAACGGCGGCGGGAAGGTCGATGCTATTGACTACCTCACTGACCGAATTAAGGAGCTTGAGACAGAAATTGACTTTGTGCGAGAGGGGGTAGACAAGCGCAATCCAATGCCGTATGGCTTCGCCAGCTATGAGAGGATTGAGGAAGCCCACACAGTCGCCTACGCAGCGAGAAAAAAGCAACCTAAGGGTGTGATTATTACATTGGCACCAAGGCCAAATGAACTGATATGGCCTAATCTCCCACTGTCCAGGAAATCCAGAAATTGGAAACGAGTCATGAATAATCTCTGGATAGCTTTATTAACATTCCTTTGGATTGCACCCAACGCATTGATTGCGCTCTTTCTCTCCAACTTCTCAACTCTTGGGGCTGTATGGCCTGCTTTCCAGAGACAGCTGAACGCACATCCCAGGTCCTGGGCAATTGTCCAAGGCATAGCGTCCCCAGCTTTAACTTCGCTCATATACCTCGTGTTACCTATCATATTCCGCCGCATTTCGATTAGGGCCGGCGATGTCAGCAAAACTGTGCGCGAACGTCATGTTACTACAAGGCTCTATGCATTCTTCGTCTTCAACAATCTCATAGTCTTCTCCATTTTTGGAATACTATGGCATTACATAGCCTCTCTGACCGGCACTAAAGCACCAGGCCAGAGCACTTGGGACGCTATCAAAGGTTCTAAATTCTTCGTCGACTTGCTGACAGGTCTGTCACAGCTGTCAACCTTTTGGCTAACCTATCTCCTGCAACGTAACCTAGGAGCCGCCGCAGACCTGGCCCAGATAATTTCTCTCACTTGGACATGGTTTGGTCGGACGTTCATGTCACCAACCCCTCGACAGAGTATCGAATGGACCGCCCCTCCTCCGTTCGATTATGCGGTGTACTACAACTATTTCCTTTTTTACGCCACCGTAGCACTTTGCTTTACCACCCTCCAGCCTCTAGGTCTCCCAGTCACGGCGCTCTATTTTACTGTCGATTTCTGGCTCAAGAAATACCTGCTCCTTTACGTCTTCATCACCAAGACCGAGTCTGGCGGCCAATACTGGCGTATCCTCTTCAATCGCTTTATCTTTGCCACGTTCCTCGCCAACTTCATCTTCGCCCTTGTTCTCAAAGCTAATGGAACCTGGACTATGATCATCTGCATAGCTCCACTCCTTCCCTTGCTGCTTGGCTTCAAATATTACTGCGCGCGTAGTTTCGACGACCAGAATGCCTATTACACGAAAGCCACCCTCAAAGACCCGTCTAGCCTTGCCGAAGCAGGTCAGAAAGCCCGTAAAGGAAGCGACAGAGTTGTTTCACGATTTGGGCATCCAGCGCTCTACAAACCGCTTATGACACCCATGGTTCATGCCAAAGCGCAACAAGCCTTAAGCCAAATATACCGTGGCCGCTTGCAACACCAACAGTCAGACGGAGCTCCATCGATTGCCGCCGGGTATTCAGACATTGCCATGAACCAAATGTCCCGCGACCACCCTGGAAAATCCGCGCGCTTTGCACCCAACAAGAAAGAAAAGGATCTCTTTGAGGTGGTGCCTGAGGGCAAGCTTGACTTCGGCTACTTCATGGATCGTAGCGACTTCAAGGATGAGTTTGGTGGTGATGGCGAGCTGTTCGGGCGGCCGCAGGACTTGATTTCCGAGCGCAGCGGCACGCCTCGGAGCTTTATGAGTCGTGAGAACAGCAGCTTGAGCAGCTCGCGTGCCTCAAGTCGAAGTCCTAGCAATAGTCGGACGCAGAGTCCTGCTGGTAGAAAACCGCTTCCTGGATATCGAGACGTCTATCCTGCTGATTTAGGCGCTGGGATGTACAATATGCGTAACGACAGCGAGAGCAGGCTTCTGAATGGAGCGCAGCCCCCTGGGATGTATACGGCCGGAGAAGAGGCCGGCCACGAACAGTATGGGCTCGATAGGTGGCGAACAGGAGGGAGTGGCTACGCGAATCTACCAGGTCACGAGACGCCCCCGGAGACGGGATACGAGGCTTATCGAAGGGGTAGGTGAGCTTTGGAAATCATGTCAGGCGGTCATCTGCTACGGGATGTGGGCATCTTAGCGTTGGTGAGGCGGCCTTTGTCGATGCATTTGGAGTTCACGGGGACCGGACAGGATGAATCAGCGTGGACCAGCGTCCAAGGGAAGAGGGTAATGATGTAGGGCCAAAAACCCCTGATAGACATGAGACAATGCTTATGACTGTGATTGAAGTATCGAGTTTGAGATGGTACGCATTATCTTAGTACAGATCACCAAACTGCAAATCTGGGAGGAACTACGTAGATTGATGGCCTGTATTTCGTGTTCAGCTGATCAACTAACAGTCCACAAACGCACAGTACCAAGTTTATTGCCCAGCCCAAGATCAACTACATGCAAGCTCTAGAATGAATACCTAATAATTTCAAAAGACGCTCGTCCATGTCTAACCACAGCGTTCTCCCAAGAGCTACGAGGGTTATGATATCTCCAACATTCAAGATCTCCTTGAAAATGCCAAAATCATAAGGCGTTAGATATCTCCAGTACAACCCTGAACCCTCAACGATTCATTAGGGGTTTTCACACCAAATTTTTTCCATGCCAAAGATGCTGAAGATGTGAGAGACACAAGTCGATTTTGGCGATAATGCCAAGCAAATTACCCCGTTTCTCCCACATCTTCAGCATCTTTCGCAAATTCGCATTTTTCATCAATTTCACTTTTCGAGCTGTTCTAGCTCGATGTTCTGAATGTAAATTTGCATTTTTGCACTAATTAAATTAGCGTGTGATTTTTACATGCATGCAAATAATCGACTGTTTACTTTTTAGAACGCGTTGTTCGATTCGATTTTTTTATTGCATTTCAAATTTCAAAACAAAATGATTCAAAAATTCAAAATCAAATGATTGTTGAAAAAAAATGATTTTCGTTCATTAATTCGTTGTATTCATATCGAATTCGAAAAAATCAAAAACAACAATATTTTTCAATTGATGTGATTTCGTCAAAGACGATAAAACGAAAATTGTTAAAAAATGTTTCGAAAAAATCGCTATTATCGAAATGAATTTCGAAATCACGATTTCGAAAATTTTGAACAAATTGAAAAACATGTATATCAAATATCAAAACACACGCGAAAAAATTGAATTCACGAATTAAAATTTTGATGTCAACGAACACAAATATTCGTTTGAAAATGAAAAACATATCGCAAAAACATTAACGATTGAATCACGAATGTCAATATGTGTTTTTGATATTACATTTACGATTTCACTTGTTTCGATTTATTTACGATCATTTTTTCAATAATTTTCGAAACGAACAAATCAATTCGTATCGATTTGATTTTCACATAACAATCACAACAATCACAATTGTCGACGAAAATTGAAATCGAAACGCAAATGCGAAATTTTCAAATCGAATTCGAGTTCGTTGTTGTTGACGACGAAACAACGAATAACGAAAAACAAAAAAAAAAAAAAATAAAAGCGAAAACGAAACAAAAAAAAATTGATTAACAATCGATAAAATCGTCGAAAACGATGATGACATTACAAACGAAAATGAATTATTCAAATCAAAGTTTTTCACGATTCGATTTAACAAATCAATCGAAAATTCGTTGAGAAATTTTGAAAAACGTGTGAATGAAAAAATTTTCGACAACGAGTTTATTCAAAAATTTTACACGAATTTTTTCAACGATTCGAACGACGATTTCTTTTTCGAAATGAATGATATCATTGCAAAAATCAAATCAATTGATGTATCGATTCAAAATTTATTTGATTTCGTTATTAATTTCATTGTACGTTTTTATTCGTCATTTGCAAAAATTGCAACACGATCGAAATTTTCAATTTCTATCAAAATTGCGAATTCGAAAATTTCAATTTCGAAAATCGTAAAAATATCAATTTTTGCGATTCAAAAATCAACAATTTTTGCGATTCAAAAGTCAACAATTTTTGCGATTCAAAAGTCAACAATTTTTGCGATTCAAAAATCAACAATTTTTGCGATTTCGAAATCAACAATTTTCGCAATTTCGATGAACGAATTCGTGAAAAAAGCGAAAACAAAAAAGCGAAAATTATTGTGAATATCGATTTCGAGAACGAGATTAAAGTTGAAAAAAACGAAAAAATCATCAAAATCAAAGAACATATCAGAAACGTTTGTTGAAACAAAAATCATGAAAATTAAACAAACAAAACGCGAAATGATGAAACGTATGCATCGTATGAATACAGACGTCGAAAATCGTCGTTTTCAAATTCGTAAAAAAAAAACAATCGATCAACAACGACATGAACAATTCATGATGCAAAATCAAAAACGTATTTTACAATTGCAAATACAATTGAAAATTTTGAAACAACAACAAAAAAAATGAAAAATGAAAAACAATATGAAAATCGATGCAAACGACGAATTTTGATTATTGTTATCAAAATCGTCAAAAATAATTGCAGTTTTGTCATACAAATTGTGTTTTGTTTTCTGATTTATTCATTAAATTCGAAAACGTCGAAATCGAAATTTTCAAAATCGATACATGATTTCATTTTTCGAAATTTCGAATTGATATTTTAATCAAAATTAGTAAAATATTAACATTAAATACGTGTAATTAAACAAAACATCATATCAAAAAAATAAAATATTTCGTTTGATGTATAATGATGTTTTGAAATCAGAAAATTCGCGTTTGATGAAAAATGTGACGAACGTGCATCGAATTCAACATCTGAAATCAACATCTGATCAGTTATTAGAATTAACATTTTTATTTTATCACATCGGATGTTAGAATCGAAATTCGTCTTGACGCATTCAAACGATCTAATTTTTTACATATGTTTTTACAGATTCTCATGTATTTGCTTTTCATTTAAAAATTCTCGTGTAGTTATGTATTAGTTCAATCAATGCATGACATTTCACATTATTTTTAAATCATTCATTTTTTTCAAACTGTTCGAGATACGACAATCTACTCAATAAACAAAATTTCAAATCAATCACGAAAATTTAAAACGTCATTCTCAAAATCAGATTGAACAAAAAGATTCGATTTTATTCAGCGAATCAACAAAAAAAAACAGAAAACTTAGCTCGCTCTAATGCTGTACAGAATTTTCAAAAAAGTGTTTATCGCGAAAGTCGATGTATCAAGTCGAATATATCGAAAAACGAATTGCAAAAATAATCGTCAGATTATCAATCAACAAACATTTATACGATAAATCGAAATTCAACACTCATCGTTTCATCAAAAATTATTCATCATAAATCAACACGAGTTACTTCACCGGAAATAACACTATTTTCGTTGTTTTTCACGATCAAGTTTCTAGAACACGACTATTTCTGAATATTTATTGCCGAATCGATTGAAGCGAAATTCTTTTTTTGCATTAAAGTCTCAGTCATGTTTATTTTTATCAACATTTTTTCTGTGATCATTTTTTTCTAAATTTAAACGCAAAATTTTTAATCAGATTCAACAATTAGCAATTTTTTCGAAAAATGATCACGCTATCGTCGATTCATTCAGATTGATAAAAAACATTTTTCTAAATTACGTTTTTTCGAAAGACGCAAATTACAGTTCGAACGATGCGAAACATGCGATAAACATCTGTATCGTCGAACAATTTCAACAATGAATTCGCAAAAATTTTTTCACGATATTGCAGATGTTGAATCAATTGAAAATCGATCGTGACGCGAGAATTCAAACTGTTTGAAATTGAAACGTTCACGTAGAAAACTATAATTCGTTGCTCAAAAATTTCGAAAAAATCGAAAAAAACAAAAAACACAATCGAGAAATCGTCAGTTTATTTCGACGAAAAATAGAAATATAAATCAACTCAATGTCGATAAATTCAAATTCAACATCGAAAATGAAAAATTCAAAAAAAATAATCAGACGTTGCGTGACGAAATGAATATTTTTCGAATGAATTTTACAACAACGTTCATTTTCAGAATGACATCAAATTCAAAATCGAAAATGTTAAACTGATCAATCGCAATGTAAAACTGCAAAACGAGATAAATTTTTTAAAAATCACAACAACGTCAATTTTCAGTTTCACATTGCTCATCGATCGATAAAAAGAATAAAAATGTCAAAATGACGAATTTTCTCAAGTTCAGTGAAAACATTTCAGATTTTTTTACGAGATTTGAAAGCAATTGATCAAAAACAAATTCATTGTTAACGTTGATCATTTCGTCGACGAATATATCAAAGCAACGACATTTATCAACTGAATCGAAAACAAAACTCGTGATCATTTTTTCGTTCGACGTAAAATCGACATTGCTTATTTCAAAACTTCTTAAATGATCTTTGATGTTCTGATTCTGATCTATGTTGAAAAAAACAAGAAACGAAACGTACGCAATAAGTTCAAGACTCTTATCATGCGTATCAATCAACGCTTTTCGAAATTTTTTTCGAATTTTTGATGTTGTTCAGTCAACTGTTTCATTATTCAGAACAGAATTTGATCGATGAATTTCGCGAAAAATTCATTCTTCAACTACAACGAATCATTGTTAGTAACGATCGATTTGAAACAATCGAGAACTTAAAAAAATTGATTGAAAAAATGAATCAAGAATTACATTTTTTTGAAATCACACGTTTCGAAAATTCGACATTCAAAAATATTTCACGAATTATTTTCAAAACATCAATTGTCAAAGTCGTAATTCGTGATAACATGTTCAACGTCAAAAAAATCATGTTCGTCATCGATCAAATGATCATGAAAATTTTTTATGATAAAAATGACATCGATAAAAATTGTTATCGTTGTGAAAATTTCAATCATCTGATACGAAATTGTTTTTTTCTAAAATCATCGATATTTGATTGTTCAAAAAAATTAAACAAGAAAAAAACATTCTGACAATCAACGAAATGAATGAATTTTTAATGAATTTTCAAATCGAAATCGACTCAATTTTTTTGATGATTATTCTAATGATATTAGCAACGAAACTTTTTCAATTCATGAATCGAAAAACGTCTAAATCTTTTCAAAATCGCGACGAAAATGCTGTTTATTTCAACAATGTCAAAAACATTCAGCACGTTCAATAAATTTCAAAACAATCTTTTAATAATTAAATGTACATTAATTTTCGATAAATACGAACATAATTTGCAAGCATTAGTGGATACAAATGTCACTGAATACGCTTTCATTGATGAAAAGATTGCGCAACTAATTTGTGAAACACTTCAGATAATTTTTGTGATTTTATCACGATCGAAACTCGTCAATGAATTCGACGATCGAGAAATTAAGTTCATTATTCATGTCATTTATTTTACACTTATCGTGCAGAATCACTCAAAAATCACGACTCTCATGTTCATAATCAGAATTGAAATTCATTCGCTGATACTGAATAAGTTTTGAATGAACGCTCACGAAGTCATTTTGAATATGAAGAACGATAAAATTATTTTCAAACTCGATCGTTGTTTTCATTTCGAAACGTTCAAAATTTTGAGAACTAAAAGCGAACGATCAATCTTTTTTAAAGAGATATATTTCTCATCGTCAACATCATCGATCAAGCAGTCGATATCGATAAATTTTCAAAAATATCGAATTATTCAAAGACGATCATTTTCATTTTCGTTCAAGATTAAATTTTTTTTTTTTATCGTCGAGAATTTCGAGAACGACGAGAAATTTTTTTTCAAAAACATATTGAATTTTAATTTTCGATATGCTATCGAGAAAATTGATAAAAAATATTTTTTTGCTAAGTTTTCGAAAGAAAAAAAACGAATTAAAATCATACGAAATTTTCAACAGTTTATTTTCGTGAAGATTTTTGTTCGAAAATCGAATTTAGTTAAAAAATCTGCTCGACGATTTAATAGACGATTCAAAATTTCGACTTTCGATAATGAAAACGACGAACAAAATTTTGATTTCGAAACGTTTTTGAATGTCGTTTTTATCGACGTCGCTGTTTATCAATTTTTGACAAAATCGAAAAAAAAAAAAAAAAAAATCAAAACGTTCTCATTAATCATGAAAAAACTGAACGAAATCATTGACGACGTTCAAGAAAATCTAATCAAAATAAAATTCGATTTCGATATCGATTTCAAAAAAATTTTTAAAATCATGAAAGCAATCGTTGAAAAATTGAAACGAAAAATTTTTGATTTTTTTAAGCGATTCGAAAGCGTATTCAATTTCAAAAAAACAAATAAATTATTTTTTCATAAATTTTACGATCACAAAATCGAATTGACGAAAAACACGATTCAATTATCACGAAGTCGAGTGTATTCTCTATCGTCTAAAAAGTTTGAAATTTTTCAAAATATTTTCACGACAATTTTCAAAAGAAATTTATCAATTCAAACAAAGCATCATACGCATCGTTCATTTTATTCGCTGTCAAGTCGAACGGACAGTTTCGTCTGTGTGTGAATTATCGAAAACTGAACGCCATAATCAAGCGCAACAGTTATTCAATATCGCTGATTGAAGAGACTTTGGCCCGAGTAATAGATTGCAAGTTTCTATTCAAATTGGACATCATATCGATTTTCAATAAATTTCGAATGGATTCACAAAGCGAAGATCTGATTATTTTTATATGTTCGTTAGGCATTTACAAGTATCATGTACTGTCTTTCGGGCTGATCAATGGTTCGGCGAATTGACAACATTACATGAACGATTTGCTGTTCGAATACATTAATCATTTTTGTCAAATATATTTAAATGACATTTTTATTTACAACAAAATTCGACGAGAACATGAACGACATTTCATTCAAATATTTCAAAAATTAAAAAAGATCGAACTTCAAATTGATATCAAAAAATGCGAATTCTTTCAAACGAAAATCTCGTTTTTGAGCGTCATATTATCAACAGAAAACTTACGAATGAATTTCAAGAAAGTTCAAAATATCGTCAATTGAATTCGTTCAATTTGCATTAAAGAAATGCAAATTTTTGTAAATTTTTGCAATTTTTATCGTCGTTTCATCAAAGTATTTTTCAAATTCGTCAAGTTTTTGACTCGAATGATCAAAAAAAAAATTAATTTCGAATGAATCGAATTTGTCAACGAAACATTCGAAATTTTGAAAAAATAAATAATCGAAATTTCAATTTTTCGACATTACGATCGTAATCGTAAAATTATTTTGAAAATCGATTTCTCAAATTGATGTTTAAATGAGATTCTATCTCAATACGACGACGACGAAATGTTTCATTCGATGACTTTTTTCAACAAAAAGATGATTTTTGTCGAATGCAATTACGAAATATATGACAAGAAACTTCTGATCATTATTCGATGTTTGAAACATTGAAAATCAAAATTTGAAAACATCGACGAATTCGTCGAAATCTACATCGATTATAAAAATTTGAAAATTTTCATGACGAACAAAAAATTCATTTTTCGTCAAATACGTTGAATCGAAATTTTGATCGATTACAACATCAAAATTCAATATCAATTCGAAATCAAAAATGTTAAAACGAACGCTTTGATTCGAATGTTTGAATTTCGTTTTGTCGATGACGACGAACGAAAACTCTATAGAGAACAAATTCTGTTGTCGTTTTCTCGATTGCAATTGTGTCCGATTGACGCTCAAAACGATTTGTACGAACGGATAATGCAAATCAATCGAAAAAATGAGAATTGCATTAATCATCGTCAAATTTTGATCGATGAACAAATCATCAACGAAAAAATAAATTTACAAGAATGTTCAAATCGAGACGACGTTTTCTTCAAAAACGAAAATCTATGAATATCAGATCGTTTAAATTTCATGATTGAAATAATTCGCGATGCTCACGATCAATTTTTCTGTGCTCATTCGAACATGAATCATATTGAAAAATTCATTAAACGCTACTACTATTGATTTAGTATGCGACTATTTATCAAACGTTACATTCGTAACTGTCACAAATGTCAACGATTTAAAGTTTCACACGATGATCGTCATGAATTACTAACATCATTGTCAATTTCTAGTCAACGATGAATGAATATCTCGATAAACTTCATAATCGAATTATTTGAATTCAAAAAAAACAACATTATTTGCACTATTATCGATCGATTAATCAAAAACGACATTATGTTTTTGTGTGATCGATGATGACGACTTGACAATCGAGATTTGCGTCAAAATATTGTTTCATTACGTATTTCGCACGCATAATTTATCTTTTTTATCGTTTCGAATCGAGATGATCAATTTGTAAATCGCGTTTGAAAAGTTTTTTGCAAACGTTTAAAAATCAAATGTAAATTGTTCACGACGTTTCAATTTCAAACGAATGATCAAATCGAGCGAATTAATCAAAACATTGAAATTCGTTTACGTTTGTATTGCAATTATCGTCAAAACGATTAAATTGAATGAATCGACATCATGAAATTCGCTGACAACAATGACGTTTTCGCAATCACAAATCTCATTTCGTTTTTCATCAATAAAAATTATCATTCTCGAATGATTTTTGATTCGAATCTAAATGATTACGAAATCACTAAAAAAAACGTCTATTGATCAAGCAAAACGAATTCATCGTCGAAAAAATGAATCGCATTATCGAATAAATCAAAATCAATGTTGCTAACGTCAAACAAAAAATGACGATTCGAATCAACAAATTTCGCTATTCGATCAATTTTGAGATAAAAAATTATGTGTGACTAAATCGTCGTCACATCAAAACAGCTCGTTCATTTGACAAACTGAATGACAAAAATTGAATTCATATCTCGTTGTCAAAAAACGAAACATTGTTTACGAGTTGAAACTGTTCGATGACATGCACATTCATTCAATTTTTCATTTCTGATTGCTAAAAAAAAATTTCAACGATTCGTTGAAAAAACAACACAACGATTTTTCGAAACTCGTTATCGCAAATGAAACGTTCGAATGAAAATTCGACGACATATTGCAATTTCGATATCATTATCATCGTCTTCAATATCGTTGTAAATGATCGAGTTGAAATTCTCACGATCGCATCTGATACTATGTCGACGACGATGAATTTCAAAATGCTCAAAATATCGTCGATATTTTTCACGAAACAAATTCAAAAACAATAGAATCTGTTTTGCGAAATGATTAGATCGTGAACTTTACTGTTTATGATCGATCAAAAGATTGTCACCGAATTCGTTACAATTCATTTTTAGATTGACGTTAATAATCTTTTTTTCTTTTCGTTGTCATTCGTTTCATTATCACTTTGCGTTATTTACAGTCAGAATTTACGTCGCATGAAAAATTGAATCGTGTCAAAAACATTTTCAGAGATTGTCGTCAGATTTTATTGAACAATAAATGATAATGTAAAATATCATCATGCATTGATATGAATAAATAGCAGAAAATTCGAACATTTACAAGTTCGTCAACAAAATTCTCAATTGCTTACTAATGACACGCGAAATTATCTGTAAAATTCGTACAAGATACTCGCTTTTCGAAAAATTTAATACATGCATATTTCGCTGAATGCATTGTACGAATCAGCTGTTGTTTATATGCGATAACGTCGACGTGTTATCTGTGATAACAGAAATTTCATCAATTTGATCAAACTGCTCGTCTCGTGATATCAATCTGATGTTGCAAAAATTCTCAAAATTGTCGATACGCGAAATCGAATTCTCAATGATTTGTTTACTAATGTTCGTCGAAATTACTTCTAACAAATTGCATAAATTGATCATCTTTCAAAACATTCATTGCATTCACGTTTTATCGCATGCAATGTACACATCGACTCTCGCACACTCGAAAATTTCAATGCATTAAAAATTGTAATGACGATTTTACTAACATGTTCGAACTGTTTATTTTAAGATATGATCATGTGAATGTTTTCAAAATCTCGACGAATTTATTTCGTTGACGAAATTTATTTCGCGACGCTTCGCGTTTATTTTTTTGTCTCGACGACAAATCAATTCAACGTCATTTAACGGCATATTTACATCGCGCAAAACGTTCAAAAAAAAAAAATCAATTAGTCGCTTCGAAACGAAACTGAAAAAAGACGAAAAGTAATGTGACGAGCGTGCATCGAATTCAACATCTGAAATCAACATCTGATCAATCATTAGAATTAACATTTTTATCTTATCATATCGGATGTTAAGATCGAAATTCGCCTTGACGCATTCAAACGATCTAATTTTTTACATATGTTTTTACAGATTCTCATGTATTTGCTTCTCACTTAGAAATTCTCGTGTAATTATGTATTAGTTCAATCAACGCATGACATTTCACAAAAATGTATCGTTTTTCGCATTTCAACGTTTAAACATCGAATTTCGCATTTACGTTTTTGACAAAATATACAAAAACATGCAATGTTTTGTATGATAAAACTGTGATTATTTTCGATCGCATTTGTTTTAATCGTATGTTTTTTTCGTTTTCAACACGATGACTTTCAAATGTTCACGCTTTTTTAAATTCAATTTTTTTTGAATGTTGTTGAATTTCATCAATTCTTGATCATGTTTTTTTTTTCTCGTTTTCGTTTCATCAGTCGTTTTTTTTTTTTTTTGTATCGTTCAATTTCAAAAAATATTGTGCAAAATCGTGCAAACAACGATTTATTGACAAACATACGTATATTGTTTTCGATTTCGTAAAGTCAATTTCAAATTCGTCAAGTTGATTCAACGTTTTTTCAACATTTCGAAGACGTGTTCTATATCGATACGAATGCTAAACAATAGTTTGTTGAAACGCGCGTTTTTGAAATTTTTCGTTCGAAAACAATATACGATGTGATCATTTGCGACGTTGTTAAATAAATCGAATCGTTCATCAAATATTGATTTTCGAAAAAATATTCGTCTGAATGTTTGAATATATGAGTTGATTTGAAAACACGCGAATCGTGTTGCGAATTCGATCAATTCGTGTATATATATGTGAATTTTTCGAGAAATCGCAAATTGCACATAAATTCATGACGTATTTTTTCTTTTTGTTTCAAAACATTTCGTCGAAATATTCGTCAAACGATTTTTGATTCAATATGATATCGATGTTATCGATTTTTTTACACAATCAATAAAATCGACATGATTGTCATTTTTCATGTTTTCGTGTTTTTTTCTTTCTCGTTCGATCAAGTAATATAACGTTTTTTCAAATTGAAAAAATCAAAATTATTCGTCGAATGCAATTGTAAACGTGATTTTTCGATACATCTCACGTAATCGCGAATTTCACGAAATTTATTTTTCGTTTGCATTATCGAATTTGAATAAAATCAAATGTAATTGTTCATTCAAAGAAGTTTGCTCGCACGTCGATTCGTTATGAAATATGAAATCGTTGTTGAATATTTCAGTCATTTTTCAAACGTGTATTTGTTCATTTTGATTCATATTGAAAAACGTGTTTTCGAATAAATGAATAAAATAATTGAAATTCAATTCGATTTGTCGATAAACACTCGTTTTGATTCGATATATCGTTGCTTTTCAAATGTCGAAACAAAGATCAAACGTTCAACGATTTCGAAATTTGTAATATTTTTGATGATCGCATTGATTAATTACAAAATTTACAAATTTTTTACGTAACGTTTACAATCGTTGATTCGAAACATCACGAAATTATGAAACTCAACAAAAGAACGAAAATTGATTCAAAAAAAAAAGAAAATCGACGAAATGTTAAAATCGAAAATTAACGATTTCACGATGCAAAATGATGTCATTTTTACAATAAACAATTAAAACGAATATCAATTAGACGATCGATGATGTGATACTCAATCGATCAATTTTCACATTTTTCACATTTTGTTCGAGAAGTTTCACATCAACATTCACATCTTACATCACTTCAGGAAGTTCAGTTGCAAATCTTCAACTATTTCGAAAAGTGATCTGAAAATCCCTATTATGATTAAGCGCCAGAATTGAGGCTTCACACTGGTCGAGTAAGCGACCTCGTCCCAGTCACTTTAGCTTCATCTGTCTATTACAAGCATCCCTGCTGTCGATCAGCAGCGAGGTCTTTCCCTTTTCACTTTGCGCCTGCGCCAAACCTTCATCAACAACAATTATTCAAACATCCTCTTTCCACTTCCATTCCAAAGCGAGCACTCACCACTCTTGCCATCATTCTTCCAAGCATCTTCTCTCTACCGTCTTCTCCCACAAGCATCTCTACATACGCGTTTATTAGCTCCAGAACCACAAATAGCAATGGCTGGTGATTCCACGCCCGAAGTTGGCGATAAAGGTAAGTGAGGTTACGTCGAACTTTTACGCGTTTCTTGGTCACTATTCAACGTAAAAAGGCAGCCGTCTACTACATCAGCAGTGAAACCGGCTACGCGCAGCTATCTCGATGATTCGCGATCGTCAGCGCATTCCCGTCGCGTCGACTGCTTGCGATCATGACATCTCTCACCTCCATTTCTTTTCTACCCTTCTCCCCATCCGTCGTCTGCCCAATCCCATATACTACTCCACCTTCATCTTCCCCCTTCACTCGAACATCCTTCTCCCCACAACATTCACATTCCCATTCACGTCCTCATCCATAATCACCCAAGCTAATCTCCCACTCCAGCATCCTGGTCCTGGAACGGCTCCCACCCATCCGGCGAAATCGCCGAAAAGAAAACCGACGGCGACCTCGCCATCAAGTCCTCCCGCGGCAACACCATCAAAGCGCCCGGCTCGCCCTCCGACCCAGCCATGCACCTCGCCCGCTCCGGCAACGACGTCGTCAAGAAACAATCCGACCTCTCCGTCGAATCCAAAGGCGACGGCCAACCCTCCGATAAAGCAAAAGATAAAGCCGAGAAGAGCAAAGCCGATGAAGATAAAGGCCTCCATCTGAACGGCAACGGTAATGGAGCTGGTGCCGCTGCCGGCGGAGACCAAGGCCCCAAGACAGGCGAGAAGCGCAAAGCTACCGCCTCGCCCGCTCCAGCAGGCGGGGACGGTGGTGACGAGGGAGAAGCAGTAGCCCCAGAAGCGAAGAAAGCGCGCGGACGCCCGGCCAAAGGCACCGCGACGCCGAAGGCGACACCCGCCAAGGCTAAGACAGCGCCTGAAGAGAAGAAGAAGCGAGGCCGCAAGCCGGCGGCGGAGAAGAAGGCGCCGGCGCCGAAGAAGGAGAAGCCTGTCAAGGCTGCGGAGAAAGAGGCGGGTGCGGATGGGGAGGTTAAGAAGGGCCGGGGCCGTCCGAAGGGGGTGGGGAAGACTCAGAAAAAGGAGTCCAAGCCTAAGGCGGCGCCGGTGAAGGGCAGTATGGGCACTCGGACGAGGAGCCGTGCTTAGATCATTACGCGGTTTGAGGTTGGAGTGGCTGGCTGGATGTGGTGATGGCGGGCGGGGAGCACTGCTGGAGGGGGACGAGCAGGGGCATCATAACCATGGGCATGCGCACGCAGCTTTCTCACATCGTCGTTTCCACAGCAAGCAGAGGCAAGAATGGTGGAACGGACGACTTGTGGAGCTGCTCCGTACCCTTTGGTCTTCTGTCTGCGATTGAGCGCCTTTAGCCTGCCCCCTTTTTGTGAATATCCGACCTTCTAGGCTTATTGCGTTATTGGGTTGGATTTGCTAGGCTGGAGATGCAATGGCGGATTCGCCTTTAATGTACTATACGCTAGGGTAGGGAAGGGGGATTCGCGGTTTGCGGGCTTTTTTTATTGAGAGCACAGCACATCAGAATATGGATCTTTTCGCTAAAACAGCGCCCTTTTTTCCCTTCTTTGCGGTCTCACTCTTTCTGGGTCTGAAGTGATATGGTTTCCTCCTTCCTCTCCCGATTCCTGTGTACGCTTGATGTACCACTACTAATGTCTTTCGAAGGATGATTATCGCTTTACTGGCACATTGTTCCTACTGGTCGTTCTTTTTATTCAGATCGTCAATGATTTCAATGCTCAGTTCTCTAGATTCTATGTGGGTTTTGACTTCGAGAAAATGAAAGAAAAAGATAGAAGACTTGATAGTTGATCGAGGCAGTATCTTAGACACCCCAAAATAGATACAACAGCCATCGAGGCATCCTCTTCTCATATAATCATCCTGATTTCAAAATGTACTCGGAACTCGCATATTTCATTTCGTCTCGTCGTGCTCAGTCTCAAAAGGAGACACAGACAGAGGGTCATACGTTCTGTTGTCCCCGTGGCCTATCAATTCCTTCTCTTCCTTGATCCTGCTAGTCCCTCGGTCTCCCCTCCTTTCCATACAGCTCATCGTCTCTTCCCTCATCCTCCTAGCGATCTCATTCAATTCACCCCTTCGATCTCTCGAAACAGTACTCGAACCAGGAATGCGTACAGGCCCCACCCCGTATTCTCCCTGTTCTCCCTATCCCTCAATCCTCCCTGCATCTTGCTATCGCCCTTGCTTCACCTTTCGCCTCTCGCCTTCCGCTTTCTACGTACATGTCGGGATCAAGAAAACTAAGGGCAGAATCCTGCTTGACTACCATTATAATTCACGACGTCCCATGAACTCGGTAACCGAACAGGTGTTGGGATGGTGGCGATGGTGTGAATAGTGGGCGTGGTATGAATCATGCGTATGGCGTGTACTATCATGGATGGTGTCAAAAGCCTCTCGACAAGGGAGTGCTTCAGTTGTCGAATGACTTGTTTCTGTGGGTTTGGCTAGCGGAGAGGTAATGGGGTTAGGTATTAAGAAGGCTTCCGTAGTGCTCGGTAACAGTTCTTGTAACGGTCGTGAGTGGGAAGTGATGGAAACGTGGTTTCCGGACCTGGATCTGGGTTCAGGATTTGGATCGGCGATTTGATTTGGTTTTGCGGTTGAGAACGATATTGAGAAGTAGAGCACCGTGGCATTCAGGCTCTATTCTTAGATGTTGCGCCTATGCTCGACACTCGATGTATTGACGAAGAACAATATGTTTGATCTCCTTCTTGTGGAAACGAGCGCCGTGGTGTTTGCTTGAGCTCACGGCTTTCTGGTTTGCTTTCGGTGTGCTGCGGTGATGGCATGTATTAGGTCTTCGGGATCACATCTTTGTTTTCACTTGCAATCTTTCTGGATAATCATCAGACATTACAAGGTGCAATGACGTCCACAATCTTGCTCGCGAAATAGTTGAGATGATTCACTTGCTGCTCATAGCCTTCGTGCTTGGCCCATAAGCCTTCCAGGCTGCCATCGATACATGCCAGAGCGGCGTCAACATAACGACGGCCTACATACCCTCTGAGGGCACTTGCTTGCTTGCGGAGGGTCTCTGGCGCTGATCTGGGGTCAGGCTTCCTGTCCTTAAATATCGAATCGATGGGACGCCAGAAGCCGATCTCAAAAAGGATAACTCCGAGGCTATAGACATCGTACACGTGCTGTTGGCCGCCAATGCGCTGATAGTCATGGTGCCTGTAAAATTCATCACCGAAGTGTGTTGCGGGTCGCTCTGAGTATTCTTCCGACTGGCTGGGTCCGGCGATGTCAAAGCCTACGACGTAAGGCTTGTTGATGTCGCATCGTCGTAAGGCGTCACTGTGACACCAGAACAGTATATTCCGTGGTAACAGATTGCGGTGGACCCATCCGACTGAATGAATTTTGAACACTGTATCGACTAAAGCTCTTGCTAAGTCAAATCTTTCTGCGAGATCGGGCATATCGAGTCCGTTGCTGCTTCGAAGCAATTTATGAAGCGTTAACGGCGTCTGAGGATTCACTCCCTGGGGAATACGGAACCCATAGCCTGTCAGGCTGGGCTCGATGTTGACATACCCGACACAATGTAGGGTCGAGAGCCCCATTTTTTGCACGTAGTTCAGTAATTGAGCAAGACTTTCTGTTCGGTGACGAAAGACATCTGGATTCATCTTCCGCCAGCCATCGCTTTTATCATGATATTGCCAGTCGATGATGATGTTACTGCCGTTGTATTTAACAATAGGTCGAGTGTCATCACTCGAAGACTCGATTGGCGGGCGTGGTGGGGAGCTGAAATTTGCCCCTTCAATCTCGAAAGTGGGCTTAGGATATAGACTAGAGTAAGAAGGAGAGCTCTCATCATTGGCTATATTTACGATCTTGATAGCTTGAGCCATCTGTTCGACATCTGCATGGCCGAGCAATGCGGAAGCCATCTGTAGCTGTGCTGCCTGTTCCGATCCTCTTGCTAACGTCCTTGAAAGCTGCAATCTTAGATTGCGGCGAAGTAACTCTTGTTGCACAGGGACACCTAAGGTATAAATCATATCGTTCGCTTTGCTGAGCAAGTGGAGGATCTCAGTAAGGTCTTTGATGACATTATCTCTTTGAGTCGATGGAGTCCGTACTAATCGCAATGGTTTGGTAGCCTTCGTTATATGCTCATCTCTGAAAAGTCCCAGGCGCCCAAGTATTGATCTTAGAGCGGAATTGTAAATTTCCGCGAAACCCCTGCTCGTTTCTGGCTCGGAAAGAAAAGATTCTGACGCCAGTTCTAAGCGCGCTTGCTCTATTTTGAAGCCTACAATTATATACTGTGAAATCTCTTCTAGTCCTGTAACCACCGAGATGAAGCTCAAAGCTTGTTCCACAAACTGAAGGATGGGAGTTTCTGAGAATTCCTTTGCTTGGTTACGACCAGCTGCATTTGTAGTTGTCGTTTGTTTTTTCGTCATTAGTTTTCGGGGTTTCCAGAGAACTTCTTCCTTGTATGGCTAGATTGTCTACAGGGATATCGGACTGAGGCGGCGATCCAGATACTGAAGCCTTTTTTGATGTACAAAATGCTGCAGATAGCTTTTTCTATCGCTAGTTTGGACTTCCATGTCCCCTAAGCTATCGATAATGTGGAAGATTTCCTCTTCGTTGCAGAATTGATCATTCTTCAGCTTTAGCTCATTCAACGTTTGTGTAAGACGTGTAAGAATTTGCAACTCTCTTCGGCTGGAAAAAGTCAACTTTAAATACTTCTCACCAACTTTATAACACTTGTCATCAACTTGAACACTTCTCAATGCTCTATTACTGACTTTCAATACATTCGCTCTGGATAGAACTGAGTGTGGGAATGAAATGATCTTTGACGAGATCAAGATTGTTCGACTTTGGGCTGTAGACGACGATATGCACATAAATGTGGCTTTGGAACTAATGTTTTCCCCAACTTGGCTAACCGTGTGTCGATCGGACTTTTCCACACGAATTTGTCCAGGGCGAGTGATATTCGACGTTCCGAACAGATTACCAGAGAAGTAGACATCTGCCGCTAGAAGAGTGGAGAAAATTCCTTACCTCTTTGAGGACACAATTCCTACAATTTCTGATAAAAGGGCATTTATGGCCGTCAGGTGCCCCAAGGTCGTCACAGCATCGCTTGGCTCTTTGCTGATAATGCCAAATGGATCATTTTCGTACCCCACGTCTTCAGCCCAAAATTGTTGCCTGAGAAGAATATCGTCTAAACCCTGCCGAACGTCGTTATGACTCGCTTGTAGCCGAAGGTCAGGATCCTCTTGCGCTAACGTTTGTAAAGCATTTTGTAATTTGCTTTGCACAGAATCAAATTCTGTTCTTAAAGACATGTTCAGGGCAGTAGTCTTGACCCTGGCACGCGATGCAAGAGCAAACAAGGTCTATAGAATGACAGGATGCTGGTAAGAGGGTTCAAGCGTTAGCGCACAAGGGTCCTTGATCCATAGGATGGAGCCAATCACCTCTAGGAAGCTCTTAGCTCTAGACAACTAATTAACAGCAGATTACCCTAACCCTAATTGAGCCACATGCTCCGAGCGACGTGGCTCGATGGACAGATCTCCTCGTAGATCAACAAAGTGAAATATATCTTATAGTCGGCGTCCACTACTGTCTCACACTGACAAGCATTAAGCAACCGCGGTATACTATGTATGTACGAAAATAGCGGTTAGATATCACGTGGCGTCCCGCTAGCGATACGATATGCGCACTGGGTACTCCGTACCGGATCAATATTAAATTAAATAATAATAGGAATCCCGAAGTCCTACTATGCTTCAGAACCCCCAGCACATGATATGAGTATGATTCTTCCCTTTGCAAGTTCGTTGAACCTTTCGCAGTCTTCACTTATCGTGATATCTTGTAAAATGAATGTGGACGGTTGTGACCTTAGTTGAAGATCTCTTTCATAATCGTCAAAATCATAAAGATACAAGATGAAAGGAAAAAGAAGCATCGACCCTTCTCGAGTGCCTTTGCCTGAACGAACACCCTGGGAGAACGAAGAGAAGACAAAAGAGCACGAAGCGAGACCTTCGTTAATTCGTTAGTGCAAAGCATTAGCAAGTCATTAACATGCGACTTAAATTGCACGTGCCAGGACATTCTCCCTCCACCATTCCTGCCATCTGAAAACTTTCCGACTCTTGCGAGCCTCCTCGGCCGCAAATACCATGGAATGTCTCCAAATCACGTCCTCGAGAGTGCAGCCCACGAACCGCATCTGCGCGGCTTCATCACCATTCGAAAACGTCCTCGCCCGTGCAACAATCTCTATTTGCCTCTATTCTCTTCTCGTTTCACTAATTGGTCAAAGTGTGGCTTGAGATGCGAGAACATTGTCCCTCCACCACCCCTCCCACTCCACCACCTTCCGCCCCTTTCTCGCCTCCTCGGCTGCAAACACCATAGCGTGGCTCCTAACCGCTTCCTCGAGCGTACAGCCCACGAATTGGCTCTGCGCGGCTTGAACACCCATCTCCCCATTCTTTGTAGCCTCCACGGCGAGGACGAACTGTCTCGCCAGCCCATCATCCCCGCCTCCGTGCCCGCCGCCCATCTGCTTCGGATAGTACGTCTTCGAGGTCTTGGAGGCGAAGGAGTAAACGCGGATTTCGCGGCTGTCGTAGCTGATTTCGCCTTTAGTACCGTAGATACGGCCGCGCCGCTCGCATTGGGCTTCCGTGAAGGCGATCATGTGGAAGAGCGCGGTTTTCGGTCCACGGCCTCGAGTCGTTGCGTTGGTGTCGCCATTGCCATTGCCATTCGATGTAGGTAGCGGTGACGTAGGGAACGAATCATCTTCCCACTCTATAGTAACGATCTGGTCGTCACAGACATCGTTGTCGGATTCATAGACGCAACGTCCGAACCAGGGCCTCCCGTCAATTGTTTGCTGTGCAGTGGATACGTCATAGTCCTCCCCCAGCCTCTCTCGCAGCCGCGCATCTGCGGCATCTTGCCCGTGCTCAGTAAGCAAGTCCTCGATCTCGGGATCTACGATCTGCACAGGCCATCCCGCGTTCCCGCGGGCGAGCTGCGCGTCATGGTAGATTTTCGGGGCGCTGTAGATGCATTCTTTGGAGGCGGGGCAGGAGAGGCAGTTTGTTGCTGTGCCAGCTAGGGGCGGTTTGTTGGCGCGTTTGAAATACTTCAGTGAGCCGGTTGAGGAGACGTAGCTGGGTAGATGCGGCGGTGGGGGATTTACATTCGAGATTGGGTTTGCATGTGTAGTTGACGTTGATGTTGGGTCAAGGATCGCGGCAGCAGGAGGAGAGCAAAGTAGCCAGAGTAGGAAGTCAATGTCATGGCATGATTTCGTGAGGAGAGAGGGTGCAGTGGTCGATTCTTTGCGCCAGTTGCCGCGCACGTAGCTATGGCTGAAATGCCACCATCCTACGGGCTCAGTGTGTTCGATGGAGAGGATCTCGCCAATGG
This sequence comes from Physcia stellaris, assembly GCA_018902385.1. Lineage (NCBI taxonomy): Eukaryota > Fungi > Ascomycota > Lecanoromycetes > Caliciales > Physciaceae > Physcia > Physcia stellaris. Next base: position 235,563 of record JABSSW010000030.1, on the reverse strand, counting down.
CAGAATCTTCAAGGAGGAGTTTACGGAGAAGCATATTGTGCGGACTGTAGCGTAGGACGTGGCCGATGGAAAAAACTCGATTTGGAGAGGTAGAGCCTGGGGGTTGAAGAGAGCGATAGATCTTCAGACAATCACTGAGGGTTGTGGCTAGGGGCTTTTCGCACATAACATGAAGATTCAGAAGCTGGAGACCGAGGATGACTTCTGCGTGGAGTTCGTCGAGAACGCAGATAAAGACGCCATCGATGCCCGGTGTAACAGCTTCTCCCGCATCTTGACGTTGGCGGCGATGAGTTTCGTATGAGAGGAAGGATTGCCAAGTTTCGAAGCTTTGGTCGACTGAAGCTTTGGTATTTTGCCAAATGTATTTCCGGCCAAGTGTTTCTCGTTTGGAGCGGATGGGCTCAGCAACGGCGGCGATGATGCCGGGTGTGGATTCGGTGACTGCGCGAGCGTAGGCATTGCCTCGAGAGCCGGCGCCTATGATAAGGAATCTGGGACTGGAGACTGTCTTGATGGGGGATGTAGTGCCTCCATGCTTGAGATGTACGCCATTCTGAGGCGGCGACATCTCTTCCGCTAAAGCATTTCTCATTTCCATCGCTCGGTCCGCAGTAAGAACAATGATATTTCTATTTGCTAAAAAAATGTGAAAAGAGCGAGAGAATTGACACCTTACAGAAATCCGACATTGATGTGTCAGATCGTTCACCCCAGAGTCACTGCCTGATGTCGGTGCCTAGCAAGGGAGCTCGCGACAAAGCAGGGATACTCGGCGCACGGAAATTCTTTGCTGTCTGGTCAATACTCAGCCTAGACAGGTCAGCATGGCTACAGCTCGTTCCAACGATCCACTAGTCTGGATAGACTGTGAGGTAATTGATGATATGAAGCGTTGAGGAACCATTGGCATTGGCTAACAGCCGACACCCAGATGACAGGCCTCGACGCAGAGCGCGACACGATCATGTCCATTTCATGTTTCATCACTAACGCACAACTCGAGCTCATAGATGATCAGGGTTGGGATGCCATCATCCATCACGACAAATCAACGTTAGATCAGATGAACGAGTGGTGCATTAACACCCACGGAAAATCCGGTCTTACAGCGGCCACAATCGCATCCAATACTACGCCCGAGGCAGCAGCTGATGGCTTACTTCATTACATCAAGCAGTATATTCACCAGCCTAGAAAGGGGTTGCTGGCCGGAAACAGTGTGCATTGCGATAAAGAGTTCTTAAAGAAGTCTCCCTACAATCAGGTACTCGATTACTTAGGCTATCGTATTCTGGATGTCAGCAGTATCAAGGAAGCGGCAAGGCGTTGGGCACCCGAGAGTCTCCTGGATCAGGTCCCGAAGAAGCAGGGGCTTCATCAGGCCCGAGAGGATATCCTGGAGAGCATCGAGGAGGCTAGATTTTACCGAAAGGTGTTTTTCAAGACAGATGAGGCCGGCAGAAGATAATAAGGCTTGGTACAACATGACCAAAAGGGAACCACAATCGACCACCCCGAATGATCTGATGGGTGATTTGAGCCAATACCAAAGCCCGTCGAGATTTGTTGTCCATTTTCGATCAGCTATCAAAAGATGAAAGACGAATTGGGAAGATTTTGATATCGCGGAAATAAAACCGGGTGTGGCTTGATCTTAATCCCTGCGCCGATTATTGCTGCCCCTCTTCTGTCAATTATTGGAGAGGGGAGCTCAACAAATTTCTTAAATCCATTGTTCCGCCCACAGCCTATTCTATTGTTATTCTCTGAAGCTGAAAGCTTCTCGTATTACTATTACCATACTCTCGATTCTCAGCGTCCGTTAAAATCGCCAAGATGAGCGTCCAGACGGTTTCTATGAAACCCTTCACTGACCAGAAGCCCGGAACGTAAGATGCCCCAACCTCCGGTTTACCATCGAGCACTCAATTCATTGCTCCAAATTACACAGCTTCCAGCTAATAATCTCTTAGTTCAGGGCTTCGCAAAAAGGTCAAAGTCTTCCAGCAACCTCACTACAGCGAGGCCTTCGTCACTAGTATCCTTCTTTCCATACCTGAGGGTGTGGACGGAAGCTTCCTCGTAATTGGAGGAGATGGCCGCTTCTACAACCCAGAAGTTACGCAGCTCATTGCGAAGATCGGCGCGGCGTACGGGGTAAAGAAACTCTTGATCGGACAGAACGGCATCCTCAGCACACCGGCCGCAAGTCACGTCATCAGGAAACGCAACGCTACCGGCGGAATCCTTCTTACTGCCAGCCACAATCCCGGAGGTAGGAAACGCGAAGACCTAAATAGACAAGACCAGTGACTGATCATCTGTAGGGCCCACCCAGGACTTCGGAATCAAGTACAACCTAACCAACGGTGCCCCGGCTCCGGAATCTGTGACAAACAAGATCTTCGCGACCGCAAAGTCCCTGACCGAATACAAGATCGCTGACATCCCGGATGTTGACCTCTCGAAGATCGGCACACAGAAGTATGGACCCATTGAGGTTGAGATAATCGATTCAACTGCGGACTACGTTGAGATGCTGAAGGATATCTTCGACTTCCCTCTGATCAAGTCATTCTTAGAAAGCCATAGTGACTTCAAGGTCCTCTTCGATGCTCTTAACGGTGTTACTGGTCCATACGGTGTCGCCATCTTTGAGAAGGAGCTCGGTCTACCTAGCAGCAGCACCCAGAACTGCGTACCTTCCCCTGATTTTGGCGGTGGCCACCCGGATCCGAACTTGGTATACGCACACTCGCTGGTCGAGGCTGTTGATAAGAATGGAATCCATTTCGGAGCAGCTAGTGATGGCGACGGAGATAGGAACATGATCTACGGTGCCAATAGCTTCGTCTCGCCTGGAGACAGCCTGGCTATCATTGCCCACTACGCCAAGCTCATCCCATACTTTGAAAAGCAGGGTGTTTACGGTCTCGCAAGGAGTATGCCGACCTCAGGAGCTGTAGATTTGGTCGCAAAGAAGCAGGGTCTGGAAAGTTATGAGGTACCCACAGGCTGGAAGTTCTTCTGCAATCTCTTCGATACGAACAAAATGTCAATCTGCGGCGAAGAGAGTTTCGGCACTGGTAGCAATCATATCCGGGAGAAAGACGGTCTGTGGGCCGTTGTTGCCTGGCTGAACATCATTGCTGGCGTGGCCAAGCAGAAGCCGAATGAGACACCCAGCATTGCTTCAATTCAGCAAGAATTCTGGAGTATCTATGGCCGAACCTTCTTCACACGTTACGATTACGAAAATGTCGATAGCGATGGGGCGAATAAGGTTGTCTCGAATCTCACCGAGCTCATCACTACCAAAAAATCCGACTTTATCGGGTCAACGGTCAGCGGGCGGAAAGTGCTCGAGGCTGATGACTTCTCCTACACCGATCTAGACGGTAGCGTCAGCAAGAACCAGGGTATTTTTGTGAAATTTGATGATGGCAGCCGGATAGTGGTCAGACTATCAGGAACAGGCAGCAGTGGCGCCACGATCCGGCTGTACATTGAGAGGCACGAGGGTGACTCGTCAAAATTCCAACTCGACGCTCAAGACTATCTGAAGGACAACATCAAGCTTGCAGTCGGTCTGCTGGGCCTTAAGGAACATGTTGGACGCGAGGAGCCTGATGTGAAAACATGATCTGGCCCAGGGGTCGCCCAGAGCGTAAACGAAAAGTTGGATATTGGGAGTAAAGGCTTATCCAGCCTGACGGGTAGACGGTATGCGTACATAGACATTAATAGTAATAATGATATGTTCATACAAACATAATGCATAGATCTCTTCTCTTGTGGGTGTTGGCTTTTGACTCGTGCCCCTTTTTGGACCCTGTCTGGCCTGTGACGCGTATCTTCGCCTCATGTGGCTGAAGTGGCCTGTCGTTTGCCCTGCTTTATGCCCCTCCATCGATCAGAAACTCCTTGATCTCTCTCTCTTGTCCTTTCATTATTCTCCCTTCCACACTCTACAATAAGACCTTTCACGATGTCACTTAACACGAAAGATGAGGGTGCCGGCGTCGCCCCTCAGAATAAAGGCTCTTGGTCTTCGTTTCTTAAAGTAATTCACCAGCTAGAGCCCTTGAAGCTGCATCACTGACAGCTACTCAGTCCATAGCCTCCTTCAACGGCGACCTTTCTTCCATGACCGCTCCTCCCTTTATCTTAGGCACCACCTCCCTTACAGAGTTCTCCGCTTATTGGACAGAGCACCCATCGGTGTTCGTTGCGCCTACATCAGAGCCTGATCCAGCGAAACGCTCTTTGCTTGTACTGAAATGGTTCCTCAGCACATTGAAGCAACAGTACAGCAGTCGGAGCGATAAGTATGGAACGGAGAAGAAACCACTCAACCCTTTCTTGGGCGAGCTGTACCTTGGAAGGTGGGAGGATGCAGCGGGGGAGACGAGATTGGTGTCTGAGCAGGTCAGGTGCGGTCCACAATCAACGTGACCGCCGCATTCCCCTGCTAATTTCTTCGAAAGCCATCATCCACCAGTAACAGCCTATTGCATATGGAACGACAAGCACGGAATTAAAGTACCTCCCTCTTCTTCAACCCCCCCAAACCCGGCTAACCCCTGGCCTACCAGCTCGAAGGCTACAACGCCCAAAAAGCCTCATTTTCCCGTACCATCCACATCAAACAAGTCGGTCATGCCCTCCTCACTATCCCAAAGTACGACGAATCCTACCTTATCACCATCCCAGCTCTTCACATCGAAGGCCTCATCTACGGCAAACCCTTTGTCGAGCTCAACAACTGCACCTACATTTCGTCCTCTTCAGGCTATGTGTCAAAGATAGACTACAGCGGCAAAGGATGGCTGTCCGGCAAAAAGAACTCCTTCTCCGCAACCATGTACCCGGCCGGGAAAGAGAAAGATATTATATATTCGGTCGAAGGGCAATGGACAGACGGCTTCGTCATCAAAGAAGGTGGCGGCAAGAAACTCAGCCATTCTACTGAGATTGACTCCTTCTCGCACAAAAGCTCCCCAAAACCGACCTCATTGTCCCACCTCTCGACCAACAAGATCTCTACGAAACGAAGAAAGCATGGAGTCTTGTCGCGCAAGCCATCGCTAAGGGCGATATGGATACCACCTCAATCGAGAAATCCAAGATTGAGAACGCGCAACGGGAGCTAAGAAAGAAAGAGCAAGCTGAAGGCCGAGAGTGGGAGAGGGCGTTTTTCACACGGCAGGCGGGCGCTGATAAAGTATTCGAGACGCTGGCGAAGCCAATAGCAGAGAGGATTGAGGCAGAGAAGACCGGTGGTGTGTGGAGGTTTGATGAGGGGAAGGCGAGGAACGCGAAGCCGCCGTATCACGCGCATCAAAGCAATGGACCTGCTGCCGCTTGCGGGGCCTTTAGGGGTACGAATGGTGGGACGATGGATGGTGCGACCGGATAAAACTTGTCGACCTGCGTGTTTAGGGGGTTTTCATTTCTTTGCGTCCGACTCGAGAATCATGATCAAGCGTGGGAACAGGAGAACTGCACTGAGGGAGCGGGAAAGGCAATAATACGTGCGAATGGGTAGCGGGCTTGGGGGCTGGATAGGTTGACTTATGGTGGAGCCGTCTGACTCGCATTGCATGAGAGGGGGAAGGCTCTCAATTCTCGCTCTCCCTATCCAACGGATTTCTGGCTTCGCTGCCTTCGAGTACATCTGATCTCAGAGTCCTATTCTCTTTCAGTCAAGGTGGAAATTAAGCTGTTAGCTAACGAAATGGAGAGACAGCAAGTTCCCTTGGAACGAACCTTTTGTTTCTTCACATATAATCTTTGCTAGATCATGTTTTTACCCCTGCTGAGGAGAGAGAGCCCTGGTAACGTGTTCATCGTTGCCTTTTTTTCTCTTAAGTAAAAGAGGAAGCTTAGAGAGTACAACACCTTGCAAGAACAAGAAACGAAAAGAGGTTCCCTATCAGCCGAGACACCACTAGATTATTTCACTCTCCACACGAAAACACTTGTTCTGAAAATCTTACTGGTTGTTGGTCTCTTTGAGCCTCCAGGACGTGATCCCATAAGATGATTCCTCAATATCCTTGCAAATTCATGATCCGAAACGGATCGATCGTGATTTCATTTCAATGCTAATATCAACAACCCTATCTTCTGCTTTCGCGTATGATTTCAATTTCTCCTTCGTTGGTTTCTTGGTATATGAAGCACGTCAATGCAGGTCGTCATTGTTCATATTCAGTGCCAGATTCCCGAGTTGAATTTTTACTTCCTATTCTCATGTTCTCTTCTTACTACTGGTTGGCCTTGTAATTCCAAGATATCTGCACCCATTCATGAAATTCCAGTGGCGCTTTCATGGTAATGAATTAGAATCTCAGAATAACAAGTCTTGATCACGGGCACGCTGTTCACTTGATGAATCAACAGCAATATCACAATCTATACGGATCGTACCCTCATGACCTGGCGCGACTTATAGATCCCCACATCCATTTCGCCCAACGCGATACTTGATTTCTCCCTTCCGCGGTAACTTTTCGGCCTTTGTCTCGTGCCATTAGCTGAGCAGCAATCGCAGGGTCTTCAATGGCTTGGTACTAAGTCTTACCGTGGTACGACTCTTTTCAACATATACCCTACCAGATCTGCCATTTACCCGACGTAGAACAAACTCAGAAGATGATCTCTAGCCCATGTCATACCCAAGAGCTTTGTGTCAAGGACAGATTCCATGTCTTGTCACAATGCGTATATCATTGGCGAAGCATCCTACGCACCAGACCATGGAATAGACCTTCTACTGGATTTCCCCCTTTGACCAGCGGAAAGATGACTTCGATACCGAGCTGGCCTTCTCAGCCGATCTACACGAAAGACATAGACGGTCACACGCATTTGACTTAGGATTCTCGAGAAAATATAGAAACTTTACGTAGTAATGCGTATCCCCTCCGCCCGCTCGAAAGGAAGGAAGCAACGCAATATCCTTCACCAAATTGATGAGAGTTGGGATGGGGCGGTATTGCCCCTTTTATACCCTCCTCACACTTCCCCCTTCCCCAGGGACAAGACTACAAACATCCCATCCCCACCGCGACTGCTCCCAACGCGCCCACTATCAATATCACCCTCCACCCCATGCCCGTGTTCCCAGCAGCCGAGTCATTGGTCATGACAGAGTTAACTTTGCCCCCTTTACTCCCTTTCCCACCCTTCGACCCAGACGACGACGACGATCCTTTCCCACCGCTCGCACCCTTCGACCCAGACGACGACGACGAGCCCCTACCCCCCGAACTCCCACCCCCGCCGCGCGCAGCGGTGGAGTACGAGGAGGCCCTACCGCCCGCGGACGAGGGAGAAGACCCAGGCTTCATTATCAACCCATCTCCTACCTCGCGGAACACGGGGGACTCTCGAAGATGGCGGGTGATTGCGGTTGAGGCGCTGCGGAGATGAGGTGCGGGATGGTGAGGAGGAGGAGGAGGGTTGATGGTGAGATATGCATTTTTGTGTTTTAGTTTTTGGGGGAAGGATAGGACGAGAGGAAGTTTTGTGGGTGGGTTGGATGGTGGTAGCTCAGTCTCTGGAATTATGAAGGTGAGCAGTGAAATGGAAATAGTAATGGAAATGCAGATAAATAGATATATTGTTGGGAAAGTACCTGCCTACTAGATCTGGGCGGGGCCCCATTATATTATGTTGCCCCAAGCGGCATATTCCATAACAGAATACACCGAGTGCCGCGTGGTAATAGTCAACGAATTATGCATTCTTGCTTTTCGTTGAGACTGCGCTAGGATACTTTATTTATTTCCAATTGTCTCCCTGAACTGTGGATATTTGATGATAGCGTTTTCATTTGCTCAGTCACAGCTTAAGTGATTCTTAATGATAGATCCATCCAGCATGATGAGGAAGAAAGTAGCTGATCCACTGCTACGCAGTCAGGGGCACAACACGATCACTGAGATTGACTCAGTGGATTCATCATTCCCGACGGGTGTATCACTTGTTGAATACACATGGGTTAGGGGTTCACATGCAATGAAACAAGTACACTCACGTCAAAAATGCCTTTGTTGAGGGCAGGGCCATTGTCCCTCGCTTTATCTCCACGGTGGCTAAACTCTATTGTAAGCCCCCTTTCAACAAATCGTGGTTCAAATAACTTCGTTGAACTGGTCTCGAGCACCGGCTCACTGGTCTGAGTTGTGAATGGTACTGCCGGAACGTACCTGAATCTATCACCATAGGGACAACCCGAAAGCTTCAATCGCTCCTTCCCCACATCTTGGAAAAGATCTTCTTTTTGAGAAATAGAGGCCTTTCGGTTGCTCCAGCCCCACATGGACACGTCCTACATCAACTCCGTCTCCAAACAGCTCGACTGGCTCGAGGAATACCCTTGCTGTAAGGCTTGCGAGGAAACCGACTTCGATCCTTTTCCTAGCTCCCTCTCGTACACAGACCTTGTCGACGCCCTACCCTGTTACAACCCCTCGAATGATCCTTCGTACATCCCCCATGACAGCCTAGACGGCTACTACCAGGCTCAGGCGAACTACAATGAGTTTTCCAAGTCGCGGCCATTCCGAGCTCATCAGGTAAAGGCCTTGGATGCATTCAAGCTGATACACTCAACAGTGACCAGGAATCTAGGCCGTGACGGCGTGAATATATCTGACATCAAACAGTACGCGGCGTGCTTCGATGCATTCCTTTTCAATGGCAAGTTGCTGGAAAGATGTTCTATCGAGTGGGGAACCGAATCGAGACTCGATGGCCGTGGAGGCTTGATGACTTATTGCCATTCCTGCAGAAAGCACCAGCAATGCCACACCGTACGTATCCATCTTTTACGGCACCGTAGCACTTCCGCTGGAAAACCCCAGAGGCCTCGAGTACAGCTGCTCAGAATCTTAGGCATCCTTCTACATGAAATGAGTCATGCTTGGGTAGAGATCTTTGGTAGCCGAAAGTATGGTTCTGTATTGGACTTGCTGGAGGAAATGGGGCCAACGGGCCACGGTAAAGCCTGGAAGAATGTTCTCCGAATGTGTATATGGGCTGCAAGGGAACACTTTGGGCTCGCAAGCATCGGAGAATCGGAAGACCTTGGCCAGGACGACGACGAAAACGAAGCCGTCTTGGCGATCAGGCGTCTCGATGACTTCGCCGATAGAGCATTAATGGCCGATAAAGCATTGGGCCATGCCGTTTTTGTAGAGAAAATATCGGACGAGCTAGGGATTCCATTACCTCATGCGGAGCTGTTTGGAAGACTGGTAGATATGGGTCTTAATCGTATAGAGGCATTGTTGACGGTCTGGGGCAGTAGTGCAATACTCGAGACGAAGCCGGAAGTAGATGTCTTAAAGGTTTTGCCGGTCCACTGGCAGTGGAAGTAGAGACTTGGATTGTTCCCTAGCTAGCGATCATCGCATTAGTTTTCGACGTTGTGCCACAGGTTCCTACTCCCTGTTATTTCGTCAATATTTAAGAACATTCAAACCCTTCATTTACTTCAAAAATTTGTGTCTATCAGCTGGGTCATAGCGTGGCAATTGAACTTCAGTTGACTTGTCCAGAATTCTTTTGTCCTGACGGAAAATGCCAACACAATCGTCCTCTTACTGTAGCCATTGGACGAGGAACAAATAACGCCAATAGACTCATCCTCTTAGACCCTAGCCATATTATGAAAAACTAAAGATAAATATTATTACATATTTAAGACACTGTCGATACAACTACTTAGATGAGCGCACGACTGACAACCTACTTCGGATCAGGTGTTTTTTGACCGGATGCTGGACCTAGAATAGAAGTCAGCAGACATTTTGAAAGAGATGTAATGGTGGTTCAGGACCTCAGCAGTTTCTGGCGCAGTCCCCAAGTCTTAGTGAGGTCCTGACCCACTACCGAGGAGTAAAGGATATAACGCGTCTTTACTGCTATCTACAAGGAGAGTGACCCTTTTAACAATTGAATTTCTGGATTTGCTGTATCGGAATCCATTCTAGAGGATCGGAGGACATTCAGGGATAGCTTGGAGTACCCACATGTCATAAGATCAGGGGAGCTGTGAGTGGGATTGCGGCTCAGCATCATCCTCAAACCTGCGGCTCAGCATTATCCTCAAAACTGCTAGGAACTCTGTGGCAAGGGAGCTTTGACTCAGCCTCCATAGAAATACTGAAAAGTCTCATTTAAGTATCCTTAACAGCCAAGCGAAACACCATAAATACCATCAAAAACCTAGCGGTGGTACATGTGGAGTTGACTTACCTCTGCCACGAGAGTCCTACCCCGTGCAACCTTCTCTCAGACGTACTCTCTACGATACCATAGAATCCGGTGTCTTTAGCGACAATGTTTGAGTCCTTCAACAGGCAGACGACACCGTCGGACTCTCCTCCCTCCTACTCGGCGTCACCAGGTCTGACCCTTCGCGATTGTCTACCAAGTGTCACGATTGCAAGCTTTTCGCCTTTCAACTGCCCTGATACTACAACGACCGTGCGACGAAGTTGTATGTGCGGCGTCCTCGGCCTCGACACTCTCACATCGATCCTTAGCATTGTCACCCATGCCCTTCACTTCAGTGTGATTCCCCGCATCATCCTCACTGTTGTTCACTTCTTCTTTTCAGCTTGGTGTCTGAGCCGTATCGGGCAGGCGACGGGCGAGAGAGTATTCATGCGTCAAAGTGTTACTAGATGGCATTTTGACGTGTTTTTGCTGGGATGTTTGGCATGGGAGATAATGCTTGTTGGGTGGTACTTTGGTGGTCTGACAGCTACCACAGCGAGTGTCTGGTGGGGGTTGGGGATTTTGGAGATGCTGGCGCTCTGGTTTATGGGATGGCTCGCATGGTCAGGCCCACTTGAAAGTCAAGGCCAATGGAGTCAGGTGTAAGAAAGAATGAAGGCGAATTGCAAATAAGTTCCATATGACTTGGCGCCAAGACGCTGGCTTAGCAAAGATTTTAGCGTCTTTTCTGGTTTCGCAATTGCGTGGAGAAACGCGACTCCTGGGGGTGACTTTTCGTGCTTCATCATCCCCTTCAACCGCATGTGATTTTCTATCTCATACTCACTATTTCCTTCTACTTCTGTGCGATCAATTAACATCGGACCTCTTTCCGCTGCTCTCCCCATAACAACCCTTCACCTAACAAACTCTAAATGCGTGTCCGTCATTCTGCCTTCCAGTGATTTCATACATCAGACCTCGAAAAAGCTTGCCTACCTTTCAGTACCGAAGTCGCCATTGCTCGTACCTACCCCATCTCGCAATAGTATCATGTCCGAGGTCAAGTCGAGGCCTTCTGGGCCCCGTGGTAGAGGCTCTGGCCGAGGAGGTCGTGGAGGCTACATCTCTCGAGGTGGACGGAGCTCAGCCCGTCAAACCAACGGAGACAAACCCGATGTGTCAGATACAATCATGGACGAAGAAGAAGACGAAGGCGAAATGGGCGATCTCAAACGTCAATATGCCCCAAAGATTAGTACCATCAAGGACATGTTTCCAGGCTGGACCGCCGAGGATATTGTTTTTGCTCTGCAGGAAACTAATGGTGATCTGGAGGGTACTATCGATCGGATCACCGAGGGTTAGTTTTAAGCGCTTTGCTTGTTACGGGCTCCTGTCATGCAACTGACATAAAATGCGCAGGCAATGTTTCTCAGTGGGGTGAAGTGAAGAAGAAAACCAAGGATCGGTCTCAATCGAAGGTCAAAGAGCCCGGGATTACAGCGGGAGATCCTTCAAATACATCTTCGCGAGGCGCGCGTGCACGCGGCGGCGCTGACGCTCCTCGTGGTGGGCGTGGCCGAGGCTCTGATCGCGGAAGAGGTACCACGAGAGGGGGAAGGGCTGGATCAACCGCGAATGGTTTTCGGAACGCTAGCACGGACAAAGGCCCGGATGAATCCACAGTCACTGCAAATGGCGGCGGCTGGGATGAGGTTCCCAAGACTGATGGGGTTACTGGAGGATGGGATCAGCCGGGTGATGCAGATACAACTCCTCTTGAATCGTCCTGGGAACATGTCGCCGCATCTGACGCAACTCCTGCGCCGGCTCCTGCAGCAGAAGCTCCAAAACCATTAAAGCCGGATGGTACACGTAGCTGGGCTAGCATGTTCAGCAAGCCTGCACCTGTTCCGGTGCCACAGAAAACACCTCAACCAGCGGTTCAAGAAGCTGAGATTGATCCCCCTGCTATGGAAGAACCTACGATAGAGGAGGACATGCCCGGATTACCACCCCCTATTTCTGTCGAACATCCTCAGACGGAGACATCAGTAACTCCACCAATCTCTGCGATGGAGCATTCAGAGCCAGCTTTGGAGATTACTCCATCAAAGGACCTGTTGACGGAGACGAATTTGGAACAATTGCCCGACACATCGGAACCAGCACCAGTGGCGACCGCAGCAAGCACTGCTGCCAGCACCATTGATCAGCGTACCGCCGTTGGAGGCAATACCCCGCTGCACGGCTCACAACAACCAGCTTCTCGACCTCCCATGGGTGGCTTTGCAACAAGCGCTTATAAGGCAACTGGTGGAGCTGGGCGATCAGCCAGCTATAATCGAAGACTTGCCGAACAGCAAGAGGCGGTCGTCATGCCGAGCAAACAATCGGTGGATCGTGCTGCTGTCCAATTTGGTAGCATGGGATTGAATGGATCGACAGAAGATGGTGACGTGGATAGTGACAGAGAAGAACCAGAAACTCGTGCTCAACCACCGCAACACTCTCCAATCGCACCACGTGCATCCCTTCCACCCGCGTCGCAAGCTTCTAGCCTGCTGTCGCAGCCCCTTGCCGGAGAGACACTACCCACTCCACGTCAAGCTCCTGGGTTACCGCCAGTCAATCAACAACAGCCTGGTCAAGCCTCGCTTTCTGACCAAGCCATTCAACAGCCAAATCAATCAGGGTACCCTTACAATCAATATGGACGTTATGGATCTCAGCATACCGCACAGGATACGGCTGCTCCTGCACAAAAACCATACGAGCCGTTTGGTCAGCAGATTCAGCAGCATCCGCAATACGATGGCTACCCTTCGACATCCCAGCCCGAATCTCAGGGCCAGTCTCAGCAAACGCCCTCTCAATTGGGTAACTACTCATCAGCACCGAATGATATGCCTGCATACTATACTTCTGATAGTCAACGAAATGCGTACCAGAATTACTATAACAGCTACGCCCAGCAACCACAGCAGACCCAGCAGGAATCTGGCTCAGCCCAACAGAGAGTCGGCAGCGCTTTCGGTACCTCAGCTTCGGAGCAAGCGCCTCAATACGCCACCAGCCATCAACCTCCGTCTCGTTATGGTCAAGGTACTGAGGCTCAAACCAGCGGCCAGTCAACTCCGAACCCATCTGTACCAAATCAACAACCGCCTCAGTCTCAGCCAAGTCAATCCATGCATCAACAAGGTCAAGCGGGTAGCCAGCAACACGGCGGCTATCCTTACGGACACCCTTCATACGCTTATGGAAGCCCATACGGCTATTATAATCAGCATGTAAGTAATCATCCATATGGTCGGGATCGTCCGATGTTTGACGATGTCCGTCGGTATGATGATCAATATCTTACACATAATCCTCAGTTTGGCTATGGAGGCAATCAAGGCGCTTATGGGGGTGGTCCCTTTGGGGGAGGCGCAGGTGGTAAGCAAGGGATGTATGGTCAGCCTCATCAAGGATACCCACAGAGCGCCTACGATCAGCATTCTTCTTCCCCGCCAACGTTGGAAGTTTTGGGCAGCATAGCGCTCCGAGTCGCGATGGTGGACCTACATCTGCTGGTATAGGTAACTATGGACGCACCGGGTCCACGCAACCGGCGGAAGGTCAGCAGGGATATGGTGCTTCGGGTGGATATGGTAACATACCTGATGTGTTCGGGCGCTCACAGTCGGGCTATCCAGGCTCTAACCACCCACAGCAAGGTGGCCAACAAGGTGGAAGTGGTAGCGGTAGTGCCAACGAAGACTCTCTCCGCGCGTATGACTCTGCCTCCAAAGGCCCGAATGGACCGAGCCCGGCGCTCGGACAACCTGGCGGAGGACGGCCAGGCTCTGCAGTTAGTGGTATGCAGCAGAATGCGCCACCGCAAGGTCATGGTCAGTCTCAGCAAGGCTTTGGAGGGTACCCAGGACAGCATCAAATGCATGGCCAACAGGCCAGTGGGTATGGCGCCTCCCCAGGCGGACTTGGTGGTCACCATCAATCTGGTGGCCAGTCTCATCAGGCAAGCGGGTACGGCGGGTACGGAGCCGGCTTTGGAAGCTATTATGGCAACAACCGTGGGGGATGGGCTGGAAATTATGGGCATTGAGGCTCATATGATTGGCCAGCGGTTCGACATGAAGAGGAATACTAATTTCGAGGCTGATGCATCTGTGTGTATGATACCGGATATCTGTTGATTTGCGGTCCCTTAGGACATGATTTGTCAATTTTCATCCAACGTCTCGGAAGACGAATGGCGACAATATGGTTTGTTCAAGAGGAAATGGGTCGAGGCCACCACACTCTATTACGTGCCAGATACACTGGTTCTGCAGCATTGGATCATATATCCGACAAATAGCAAGACTGTGTTTGCTGCAGACCCTCTTCCGCTTCTTTCTACTCTGCTGGATCTTGTCCTTTTCCTGTCGATGACTCTGTGGTAGCTAATGATCACGATTCGTTCGCCTCTCGTCTAAGGTCTCTAGCAGAGCCACACTAACAGTCAGGCTCACACATTTTCGGCAAACACGGCGATTGAGGTCAGCGGATTGCCCAAGCTATTTGAGCGTCGTTTGACTAGCGAAAGGTAGATGAAGCCACTGACAATCTAGGAACAACCTATCGCACTAGCTATGCTAGATTTGTTCTTCCATACCATCCCAAGGGGCCAAGTTCAAGCGTTACGCCCTGCAATAGCACGACCATTGAGTCGCATCAGCTTCTATCCCATCTCTACCGAGATGCGCATCTTGGTTTTTCTTGTTTCTGCAATCTCAATCCTTTCCATCGATGCAAAGCACCAACGTGCAGATTCAAGATTCTCAAACACACGAAACAAGGAAAGGATGTATGCCTCGCCCTCGGCTAAGGCTGCCGTGTGACTAGTGATTCGCCAGTGCGACTCTGCCTTGCGGCTGTAACGCAGATCCTCCGGCTGTTTCCAATTTTTAGCCTCTACTAGTATTACTCAGCCTCATCCTTCCAACAGACCTTGTGACCAGATCTGACTTATGTTATAATTGCGTTTTCTTGATAGTGTCATGTTTCACCGATGAACCATCTTAGTCAGATGGATCGATGGAAGCAGGGCAGGTGAGGTTCCGCGCCCTGTCAGGCGCCTTTGGGGCTTTTGGTCTTGAATCAGATGGGTATATCTTCAGGGTCGCTCCTCCTTATCATTTTTCTTTTTGAATTTTTGTATCTCGAACATCTGGAATTGCAATCAAATCTCACATCTCACATCTCCTCCCGCTCGACCGAACGATAACAGCAGCCTCGAGACTCAAATACAAGAGTATCACGAAAGTCTCGTGATTAGCAATAAATCACCTACCTACATATCCTTCACAAATATATCTTCCACGCACACCACCAACTAAGCAACACCCTTCATCCTTCTCCCATCCTCTTCCTCAACTCCGTATTCCCCATCAATCATGAAAACCTCCCCCCTAGCTCTCGCGCTCACCCTCCTCTGCGCCTCCCACCTCGCACTCACCGCCCCGCCTTCCGACGCCCTCTCTGGTCTTTCCCTCATAAATCGAGCACTGGGCGACGATCTAATTATGAAGCCTGGGTCATCGGTATGTCTCCCTCCAATTCTCCCTCTTGACCTCATTCGCAATAAGTAGACTAATGGCTTATAGGGCGGTGGTTGCTCAGGCGGCTCAAGCGGTGGTAGCTCAGGCGGTTCAAGCGGTGGTAGCTCAGGCGGTTCAAGCGGCGGTAGCTCCGGCGGTTCGAGCGGCGGTTCTTCCGGCTCATCCGGCTCGAGCGGGAGTAGTGGGAGCAGCGGCTCTTCAGGATCGAGTGGAAGCTCGGGATCAGGTGCGTCGTCTGGGGGGAGGGGGTCTACAGGCTCGTCGGGCTCATCGTCTTCAGGATCTTCTGGGTCCAGTGGCAGTGGTGGAGGGAGGGGCTCATCGGGTGGCGCGGTGGCGGGGTCGAGTAGTACTAGGGATTCGGGCGTTGGGAGGGTTGTTGTTGATGGGAAGGTGGTTTTTGTTGCTGGGGGGTGGTGCTGGGGGTGGGGATGGGGGTTGGAGGGTGGTTGTAGCCTTTTAGGTGTTTTTGGGGGGTGGATGTGAAGAGAGAGAGAGGAGATGGGGATGAGGATCAAGTAATGAGATATGAATTATGAGCTGATGAAGAGCGAGAGATGAGAATTTGAAGAGAAAAGCAAAATTTCCGTCAATGGGTATCATCTCTCGATGCTAAAATTTCTCTGGATAGAAAATCAATTGTGAGTCTCTCTCCGTAATCACTATCCATCTTATCCCTCTTGACCTATTTCCAAAGCTAATAAATATGAAGACAGTTTCAAGCGTCCTCTATAGAGCTCGTATACCTTTTCCTTTTCCAACCCCATATAGAACATTTAAACCATTTAACAATACCATACCTCAGACTCTTCCAATTCAAGCAACATATATCATATCATGCGTCACACGGAAATGAAACATGTCCTCTCAATCCATTTTCCAATTCTGCTAACGAGTTCCTGTTCATACTGTTCTCAGTGTCTTAATTCAGTCCGAGTTTTTATGAGGGGACTCTACGATGGGAAAAGAATCGTTCTTGTGCGACGGAATGTTACTTCCCTTCGGGGTAGATCTACCTGAGACTTGAACCGGCTAATAATATCTACATCATACCGTAGTCTGGGCACTACCTCACCTCATGCGAAGTCCTGGAACCCTTGATCGATTTCCCGTACACTAGATCCACTCAACACTAGTTCGTGGTACTCATCATTCGCGCTTTCACCATGAATTACAGTGTTGGACCTTGATTGGTGCCATCATGCGTCATTGATAGAGATGTGTGCCTCTGGGTCAAAGGCTGGATCGCAGCAAGAAATTACCAAAGGTGGAAACACTACGACAGCAGCGACGTGGGGGGGCTAATCTGCCTAACTTTGACGTGGCTATAGGATGGAGCTTTTCTGCAGTGTGCTTAGACACAAGTGATGAGTAACCTTATGCACAGAAATCTTGACATGACGGTTCTCCAGAAGTCTGCAGGAGACGGATTAGGGATGTGCAGAACGCACGGGAATGTCTTGGCAATAAAAAGTTCACTTCTCCGCACCCCGCACTAAATCTCGGTGCATCTTCAAAACCTTCACAGCTTTTTGCTATTCAATCTGATGGAAACGATCACATTTTGACATTGTGCATAACAATTCATATATATCATGATGAATTGTATGATCTTTTTTTCACTTGTGAGCATTTCTTGTCATGACGGTTAATCACTTTGCAGCGAACTTTTGGTGAGAGGTGCGGGAAAGTAAAATTATTTTCGCCAAGAGATTCCAGTGCGTTCTGCACATCCCTACAGGAATCATCTCCCCACCAGTCCACATCCTTGTTCCCCACCTGACCTATGATCCATTGTTTCCTACTTTGTGGCTGCCTCCTATGCAACCTAACATCTAGCACCGGTAATAGCACTTCATGCTCTTAGCGCCATTACCCGCATCGAAAGTCTTACACGTCGACCCCTTCGTGTTCCCCGTCGACCCGATCTGATTCTGACAGTTGTTATCCGAGTAAGCAACACAGTTGGTACCGAAGATTCCATCACCCGAGACCACCAAGCTGCCGAATGGATAGACATAGCAGTTCCCTGCGCAGGTGGGGCGATAGCTGGTTTCGAGGTTTGAGCAGCCGGAGCCCGCATACACTTTTACACATTCGCCGTTTGGTTGACCTGGCTTGCCGGAGCAATCGGCTGTGAGAGCGGGGTTTGTGAAGAGGGAGAAGAGGGCGAGAGAGAAATGAAGAAGCTTCATAGTTGAAGCTTAAGTATCGTTGGTTCGAGTTTGAGGTTTGGTCGCTGTGGGAGTTTAATGTACTAATGGTTGGACGCGAGGACTGTTCCTTGTTGGAGAAGGTGAGATGGTATGAGGGAGTATGTTTCCATCCTCGATTGTAACTCTCAAGCCGGTTATATATTCTTCCCAGACTCTACCGTATGAGCAGTCGACGTGAAAGGAATACCGTGAAGATCCTTCTTTTGGTGGACCCCGCGGAAAACCACATCATTGTGTTGGCTGGCGTTGCCACCAGCTGTTGCCGGCGCAGATCTAGATGGATTGATTTGAAAGGATAGACATGCTCTGTAATATGGCTGACTCAGTGTTATGCAGACACGAGAGACCTGCAGCATTGCTTAATAGTACTCGCCTGGGAACCAATGATCGCTCGTTCTGGAAATGCACGCTGACTCGGGAACTCAACCTCGACCAACCATTCCCATCAGCATTTCCTTCTCTACCACAGCTGAGCAGCAGGTTCGGATGGAAATGATGAGAGGAGAAGTAAGAGAATTGAAGCATTGTTACGTGATCGGGCCTTTGGACCTGGCGTCACGCATCCTGCACGCTCGTCAAAATTCGTCGGTAGTGGTTAGATTTGTCGCCCACGGTGCATCGAGCGGGCAGTCAGAATTGGCACAACGATAAACGATCTCGTGGCAACCCTCGTTGCAGAACGCTCATTGTGTGTTTTCCCCACGATCGACAAGTGGGTTTTAGTCCAAATGGCATAGTACTAGGTAAATCAAGACAGTTTCAAACGAGAAATCATGTTCGGGTGCAGGAACAGCAATACCTCTAGCATTAAGTGGGCCAGCCGCAGGGTTAATTGCAACGGATCTGGAGGACTAACACTCATTGTACGACGAGAAATGCAACGCACCAGTAATCTGGTATGCACCGAAAACCTCCTGAATTATACCATTTCGTGCTTCGAAGCCGGTCACGGATGCAGCAGCTAAAACGAGGTGCACCGCGTGCCAAGAAAGTGCATCGACAAGTAACCTGATCTCTACACTCCATTATTGCTTCCACGATAAGCAAGTAATACCCCTTTTCTTAACCTCTCTCGTCGCTTGCTCCGTCTTCAGTGGTCCGAAAAGTGGTAGCGTACAAATCCCTTCATGGCCCTTGCAGCATCAGAACAATGTCGACCACATGAGACATGCAATGGACGATAGTCCTGTGACCAATGACACTAGCAATAAAGGGTTTCCCCACGAACGGCGTCAGCATGACCGAGCATTAGCTGAGGCTCTAGCGGTGTAGAGTGCTGCCCGAAGAAATATCTAAGCAGAAGTGTCTCTTCTGAATTTGGGAATGTGAAGCGAGAGCATTGCTAAATGGCGTGTCTGCCTTTCAAAGAATGAATGTAACTAACTAATTGTGGCAGATGTTAAGCGATCAGAATACTACCGTTACCATCTCCCCATGGCTTAGTCAAACCTGTCACACAAGATCTGTAAGCAGCTGAGCATCTTCCCCGCACGACGACTGTCAACCAAACACGAGAATGTGGATCTGCTCTATGCGTGCGAGTCTCTCAATCTTGGATTGTTGGGGCAATCGCTGGGTTCATCTCTGCAGCACTCACATTTATTCGGCTTCCAGCCACCGCGCCGCGGAGATAGATGCTCATAGGTAAATATGATAAATACGAGGCTTCCAACGCGGTCCAGAGGCAAGATTCACTCTCCAGCTGCCGGAAGCCATAGAAAAAAGGCCAAAAGCCTCCGTTCCGCCACCCTTGCGACGCCAGTCTTCTTCACTCTCAGGAGAGGTACTCTACTACCGATCTTAACACCACCGCCTTCTCTTCCTCAGCCGCAATGAAGATCTCCCAGTCTTACCTCCTTCCCCTCCCTCTCCTCCTCTTCCGCCTCACCTACGCCAAAGACTGTTCAGGCCTCGCATGTGTATCCGTCTACTCTGGCTCCAACTGCGCCAACGGCAACATCGAAACCTCCTACCAGCCCACCTGTGCCGGCAACTGCTACGTGTACCCGTTCGGCAGTCTCAAGGTGCAAGGGGATGGAATTTATGGGACTAACTGTGCGGCGTACAGCGATAAGAACTGCCAGAACCCGCTGGGGAGTACAGGAAATACTGTTTTCGGAACGAAGTGCGGGAATTTCGGGGGTGGACAGAGTATGAAGTGTTACTACAAATGTTAGTGGAGAAGGTGTTGTGGGTATGGGGCACATAAGCATAGGGGACGAAGAGATAGGCGATGAGGGGGTCCGGGCTCGTCATTAGTGAGATTTAGCAGATTAAACTCGCCATGGGAAGAAGAAGCTGGAATGACGCTTTCTACCGATAAGCTGTTCCAATCCACAATAATGCCCTTGAGACAAACTCCAAACCAGCAGACCACTCGTAAAACGAGGTCCATCATCCGATTTCGAGTAGCCCCAAGACAACAAAAAACAAATAATGTATCCGAAATCTTTCTCTGTGCGACCACCAGCAGTGTGAGAGGGAGTTTACGAAAGCACTTTCCTTGTGCTACTTTATCTACCCCTTTATCGTCGACGAACAAGGTGTTTAGGGGAAGGGATTTGCGGCATATAGCGTTTATGATGATCCGAAGTGGTTGAGGAGGATGAGGGAATAATGTGGGGTTTGGGGAGATGGGAGCAGTACGAGATTAAGTCATGAGAGAAGCAGATACGGGTGGCCGAGTCAGCGCTGCAGGGATGAGATGACGTGGGCTGTGCCTTCTGAGCATTGAGCCGTACGATGAGTTATTGGACCGAAGCAGCAGAAAGAGAGTAAGATCTCTGCGTTTTCTGACGACAGCTCGACCAGACTTGAAAGACTCTTGTCCATTATATATGCTTCCAGAATGTCAGTTAACCCAATGGAATCCTGCTCATCTTTCAGGCTGCAACGTCATCCACTGCAGCCACCGTCTACTCGGGCTATGCAGATATCAATGCCCTCCCTGATAGGCAATTTACTTCGTAAGGGGAGCTCACTTTGGCTTACTGCGACTGTGTTCGACCGAGAAAGGAGCGAGGAATGGCATGATGTTTGGAGTGACGGTGTTGATCCGTGTTATGGTATGCATGTGATGCCCTTCAGCCCATGAGTCATTTCGGAGTCTTGCGTGCGTGTGAAAACTTTGAGCGTTTCCCTGAGTGTCAAAGTCGAAATGAATATTTCCATATGTGTAGTCAAATCTACTGAATGATGCTTGTCAGCTTTGAAAATCGAATAGGCGTAGAATAAGAACTAACAGCATTTTCGGGAGATATCATGACACAGAATGATATGAAGCTCACAAGTTTATATAAAAAATAAGAGAATTATGTTCTCGGAGAAGAAGGACGTGGCGTAGGGGTAGTCGCTTACGATTACAAGGCAGTCTGTGACTGTCGTTCCTTTTTGTGGCAGCTCACTTCTCTTTTGCAATTCTGGGATGTCCGTGTTCAAGTCCTCGCAAATCGTATCTTTTTATCCTCTTTTTTGCTTCTTAAAATTTGAATTTCTGGTGTTGATACTTATTTCTCTCAAGGTGTATCCACGTTCAAATAAACCGAACTTCAAAACCTTCATTAATAAATCGTTGCTATTTTATTTCTAGACTGATACTCAGTCATTCAATCGCTCTATGCTCTATTTATTTTTTGACTTCTCGTGTCGTGGACAAAGTCTTTGGATAAAGGGGATGGAGGAAGGGGTTTTCGATGGGAGGGCGATTTACGAGCTCAAGCCCAACTCAAGACGTAAAGTGCAGGCGCATGCACACTCGCCATAACGAATACCCACGCGTTCGCCACCCGCCAGAACTCCCAGCTCTGGGGCAGGGTCCCTGCCGCCTATGGGTAGCCTCAACGTGGTCTAAACTGCTCAAGCCACGCGGAGCGAATAATGGATCGATTGATTGAAGAAGAGAGGAGTTGGGTGGAGTGGAGAAAGGGGCTATTTGCAGGGGTTTTTTCGTTCATGGGTATGTCATGTTCCGCCTTCTTCAGGCTTCATAATCCATCTTTCATGTTCCAGGGGCAGAAGACTCAGCACGGAGAGAACGCGAGAGATAGCAAGAAAAACAGCAGAAATAAAAAAGCGGCTGACACGAGAAATTAGCGCAGCCAGATTTCCTCCTCTTCATGTATGCTACTGGTTCGGAGATGGATCGGAGGGTTGGTGCCAGAGTCAATACTTTGCTTGAGAAGGGGGCAGGAAATGCGACGAGTGGTATTGAGTGGCATACACACGGTTGAGACAGACTTGAGATTGGTAGCGCTGGCTTTTTGCATATAGTGTTTAAATGAGTTGGCGACTATAGCTTGATTTTAGTTGACCGACATTCACACCGTAAATAGGTCTACTGCTGCCTAATAGGATATCGCTTTCAACCAGTCTATCTAGAATGTGTTTTTCAGGATGTATGCAAAGCCAGGAATGCAAATCCTGCTAGAGCCGCGACTGGCAGATCAGTCGCGGCCATAAACTATGTTCTCCCGGGATTAATTGATGAAAGCTGCTGAAGCAGCATCAGGGTCAATCTATGGAGCTGAACAGCACTCTTTTCGCGTCTGATCTTTCCCAACTCATTCTTCACGTTTTGGAGGCGGATTCCACACGGTGGATTGGGTGATAGCGTCTCATATGTTGATCCAGCTTTGATCCCGAAGTCAGGATTTGCGAGCAAAGATCACATTTCCGGGGAATACCAGGCTGCTTTGCTGGATCGTAGGGGACTCCGAGGCGTTGAGCTCGGGCAAAGGCTTCAGGGGCATTGCCTGGTAGTAGAGGGCGCTGTTCTCCGCTTAGACGGAATGACACCCCATTTCCTAGGGATTGGGAAACCATCCCTAGTGCCTGAACAGGCTTTGAGTGCATTAGATCAGGGTCTGCAGTAGACGCTGTGTGCGTCGCCAGTTCATATGCTGGGATGTATCTGTCTCTTGATCCTTTGCTGACCGACCCGAGGGGGGTATAGCGGTCAATTTCATGCTTTTCAAGGAAGTAGTTGGAATAGGGCGGACTATAAAAGTCAGCCCCTCGCACGGTAAACTCGCTCTGGCCTGATTCGCGTAGAGGATCTAGAGGCTGCTCTTTGAGAAAACTACGAGGCGCCTGGGGTCGGTCGAATGCAGGCTTACAGGGCGGCGGCGCGACACTGAAAGCCTGCTGACCTATTCCGCTACCATTCGCGTGCTTGGAGGGCATTTCGTATGCAGGGCCAGGCCTTATCCTCTTTACATCTGACGCTGGCTCGGGTGATGAGAGACGTTTCAGTGATGGACGTGAAACATCTACTCGAGAAGTTCCATTCTCTGTCATACTCTGCGTCGTTATGAGTTGTTTATAGACTGTCACTAGCTCTTTCTGGTGATTCAAAGCCACATTCAGCTTGTTAATTTCCAGTTCCTGGTCTGAGATAGTCCGTCGAGCAGATCCAAGCTCGGACCGTAGCTGCTGGAGCTTCCCACCACGTACATCTTCTACAGTGCGCCGGCTAGATCCCAACTCGCTTCTTAGATGATGGAGCTGCTCGTCCTTCACCTTATGTTTTGCTTCGCTCTCGGCAAGCAGACCTTTAAGGCGTTCTACTTCGGACATAACGTGCTTACTTCGTAAGTCAGTCCTGGCGTGATCGGCTTGAGAAGCCGTAGATGGCGTGTCCACAGGAGGGTCGGCCCATTGAAGAGCGTACGGCAGGCCGTGGTTGACAATACCACTGGTTGGAGCTGATGGCGCGTGCATGGCCGCGAGCCCATTCAGGCAAGAATGTGGTTCGATGGGTGCTTCCTGTTTGATCTTGATTCCAGTCAACGTTGATGAGAAACACTGACACGTAATTGGTTTTGGTACCTTTGGGCTTTCAATGCTGGCATTAGCGCGCGTCTGTCTCTCTGCCTCGGACTGCTGGTTCGTTGGAGACCGATACGGGCAGATCAAAGGCGGAGCAGTTTTCTTCAATACCGAATCGTGTCGTTGCATGATCTCTATGATCCTATCGATCTCTCGTGCTGCCTCTTCGTCAGTCATGATAGCGTCGTCTTAAGGAGATGAGGAGGTGTTGTTAATCGTGGAAGGCGCGTTTCGGCATCGGCATCTTTCGTCCGTTTAACCGATAACGACCCTTTTAGGTGAATCCAAGGGCAATGAAACGGTTCCCAAATTCGGGAAGCAAAACCCGTAAACTTGTAAGGCAAACGCGACAATCAGGAACACCTAAAGCCAAGCCGAATTTGAGGAGCTACTATGGCAAAGAGAAAGGAACGAAGAAATAGGAAGAAGTGATTTGTCTGTTCTCAATGCTGTAAGATGACACGACAAGGAGTAGATGCTACTTTTTTCTTACATGTTACCTCGGGATGTCTCCATCATCAGTGCGCTCACGCTTCAAGTCCATGGAGCTTCGATTAGCCCCTGTCGTCCCTTGCTCGCTGTAATCGCCGTCTCGCTTCTTCATGGCTTGGCTTCGCCGCCTTCACTCACCCGACAAATCAAGCTCGATACAGGCAACAATACTGGAATGTCCATACAACTGACTATGCGCTTGTAGGAACTCGGCGGGTATGCGATGATATAGATACGCTATGCCTCCTTAGTTAATATGCTTAGCATGGGTGTTTCAGAAGGTCACAGAAGGTGAAACCGCTGCACGCAAGCCTCCTGTCGCAAAACGACTTGGCTGTCAATAGGGATTTTCAGATCTCTTTTTTCGACCTTCTACAATACCCATATGGTCTACAAACAGAGGGGTGAAACACTCTTTCCACGCTAGAAATTGTCGCAATTACGTATCATATAATCTACAAAAACAATAAAATAAATCAGACGAATTCATTTCAATTAATTTATTTGAAAACCCATATGGTTCACAAATCACTAGCGTGAAAAACGAAATCTCGTTTCTCGCGTTGTTTCTCGCTTCTCGCGTTGTTGTTGTTGTTTTAATCGAAATCACAATCATGATTCATTTCGTAAATGATGAGCGATTTGTTTTGTCTTTTGTATTGATTCAAATTTTGATAATTGCATCGAAACGTCAACTCGTTGATATTTTCATTAGAATCGTCGTATTTGCATTGTTGTTTCGTCATGTCTCGTATCAAAAAATTCACTCAAATCGTTATTGAAATTTCACAAACTCAAATTTTTTCATTCAAAACGCTCGCGTCAAATGATTTTCAAAAATCGTTGCAACAATCGCGAAACGATTCAATCGAAAAATTTTGTTTCGAACAAATGTTTGAATGTTATTTATTATTTGAAAAACGTCAAAATCGAAAACGCGAAAAAATATTTCGATGATTTGAATTTGATTGCGATAATGTTCTTTGTCATTTCTCAAAAATTCGTTGAAAAACTCGTTAACATGATGAATATGTTCAAAAACATGCGAAACAAAATCGATTTCACGAATTGAAACGTTGATTTTGACGATCACAATCAATCGATGATCGATCAAAAATATCGTTGAAATTTTTATCATCAAAGCAATCATTGTAACGAAAATGCTTTGATATTACGAATTCGAAAAATTATGAACGAGCGATCGAACGTTACATCGATTTTTTTTCGAATTTGAACAATCGAATCGACGAAATTTGCAAATCGTTGTTTCAAAAATGTTGAAAAACAAAACAACAACGATATCGATGTCGAAAATGACGTGATTTTTGAAAAAATTGATCAACAAATTTTCGAGCAATTTTTTTTGAATTCGTCGTTGAATTGACTCAAAATCTTTTGAACGACGATAAAATTAACGATGAAACGAAAAAACGTTCGCAAAAAAAAAAAAAAAACTCGCGATATTCACATTGACGAAATGTTGATTCGTTTTGAAATTTTCGACGCGAATCTTCTAAATAAATTTGCTGTTCACTTTGTTCGAAAAATCTCAATACTCACTTGATTAACAGGCTACGCATTTGACGATGTCTCGAATTTTGAAAACTTGACTCAAAATATTTTTTCTTTCGTTTTATTTTCTGTCAAAATGTTTGCAAAATTCGCTGATTCGACAGTCATCAAAATTTCTGTTTTCAAATCTTTCGCATTTGCGAAAACTTTTGCGAAGATCTTTGCGAAAACTTTTGCAAAATTCGCTCATGCGAAATCTTTCAAACAAGTTCAAATCAAGAAAAGTAAACGTGTTCATTCATACGATCTCGAAAATGATACGAATCAAAAGCGAAACAAAAAAAAAAAAATTTCAAACAGCGTTTCGTTGTCGACGCTTTGATGAAAATGAAGAATAAACGCATCGAATTTGCTTTGACTCAAAACAAACACGAATTCAAAAAACGTCGCTTGCAATTCGATCGTGAAATTCTGCAACGCGACAGAAAAACAATGCGACAAAATCAACAGCATGAAGAACGCATGTTTCAAATGCAAATACAATTGACGATTTTGCAAAACAAAAATCTGAACAAAGATAAGCAAAAAGCTGAATCAAAAAAAAAAATCACTATTCATTCGAGCATTTCTTTATGAATAGTCAAAATTTTGACGATTTCTAAACATCGTCTTGCAAAACAAAAACGTGTTATTGCGAATTGATGATTTTTGCATTGCAAAAATGAGCGTTTGAGATTTGCTTTCGACTTTTTCAATACTGTCATTATTGTTGTACTTTCATTATCGTTTTGCTCGTTGCACGTTCGTTTAATCTGTTTCAATTTCCTGATATACAGTCTTTACATATATAGCTAGCTAGTCAATAAATTGCAAACGCTTTGATTCAATACACGTGACGATACATGTCGCTGTTGTTGAATTGAATTTATTGATTTGAACTTTGAATTTTGCAAAAAAACGAAATATCAACTGCGATGTATGAATTTACTGTCAAAAAACGCTATTACGTGTAATAAAACATCATCATTTTTTTTGATGATGATGTTGCACACTTTTTGCGAAACAAAACATGCACTAGTCGTAAAATACACGAGTTGTACAGAATGCGAAATGTATTCATTGTTCGTTCTCGAGTCTGAATTTCTCCTCTCGAAACTTCACAAATTCGATTTTTGATTTCATTGAATTCAATCATCACTTTATACGACAATGCGTCTGTTCATTAACAAATGCGAAACAATAAAACGAAATTCTGAATTTTGAAGACGTGTTTTTGACACGATTCAATCGCTTTCTGAAATCTTCATCACGCATTCAGACTTGTAAAATATCAAAACGAAATGAGCAGACGTACATCGATATTCTGATTGCAAAATCGTCAAATTTGAAATGAAAAATCAATAATCGAGAGAAACAAACTGAATTACTAAATAAAAATTCATTTATTTCTCGCAAAATTGAAACTAATTATTGAATGACAGAAATTTCGAATCTCATTTCAAGTACAAAATTCTTCAAGATTTCTTTTTTATTCAAGTCTGTTCGCGTTTGTTTCGCTGCAATTATCAATAAATTCTCGTCATGTTCGTTTTTTTTCTTTTCGATTCATCAATTCTCGTTTACGTTTCAAACGTCGATCAAATCGAAAAGAATATTGTGAAAAATCACGCAAACGATGATTCATTGAATCATGTATTCATATTGCTTCTCGTTGTACAAGAAAAGACGAAAATCAATCAAATTTCGTCAACGATTCTTTAACATATCAAACGCGTGCTCGATGTCGATTCGAATACTGAAAAGTTTACGATTGAATCGCTTGTTGTTTAGAACAAAAACAATCGAATTCTTGTAAAAAAAGACGAAATGATTGACGCTGACATACGCATTATCGATCAAAAAATATTGATTGCTTTCGAAAAATTCTTTTGATTTTCGATTGAATGTTGAAAACGCAAAAACTTTAACATCGTGTTGAAAATTGAATCATTCATTGAACATGTAAATAAACATTTTTTTCGAATCGCAAACGATTAATAAATTCATGACGTAACGTTTTTTTCGATTGAAAAAATGTTCGTCGTCGTATTGATTATCGAATTTTTTATTCAAAACGATGTCAATGTCGTTTGTTTTATTCACACAATCGAAAAAATTTGCACGCGCGTTATTTTTCATATTTTCGATTTTTCGTTTTTTCGCGTTGAGTCATTTGACGTAAAATTTTTTTTTTTGCATAAAATCAAAATCACACGTTTGATGCAAATGAAAATTTGATTTTCGAAAACATTTCAAAATTGACACAATTCGTGAAATCAACATCATTTTTTTCATGTTTCAATTTATGAAAAGCAATGATTAATTGATGCTGAACGAATGATTGAAAAACATAATTATTATTTTAAAATATCACATCATTCTCGATGAATTGAAACATTTGTTTGAAAATTTCGCGATTCATGCGAACGAATTTTCGAAAACGTGTGTTGAATAACTCAAAAAAAAACGTCAACAATTCAATCAATTTGAATACATTGATAGAACGAAACAACAAATAACGTTGTTGTCGAATATTGTAATAAAAACGAATCAACGCAATGTAACAAAAAACGCGAAATTTGTGACAACAATATTTTGTATAAATTGTTATCACAAAACATTGCGAAGTCGTTTTTTTGAATTTCGACGAGACATAACGACGACGAGATACAACTGTGACGAGCGTACTATGTGTTGAGATTCTGATAAATGTTTGAACTCTTATCTTATCACATCGGAATTCGGGTTCGGATTTCGCTATGACCAAATTTTCTACATATGTTCTGCCAGATTCCCATAGTTAGTTCTGCAGTCTAGAATTCTGTTGTTTACTCATATCATTGCATGACACCTTACATTATTCTAGACTCTTACAAAACTCATTGAGGTATGTCTTCGTACATGCCCTCACCATAGCCGTAAGTAAGGCAACGAACTGAACATTGAAGCTCGTCGATCAGATCTCAGTATCTAAATCATCAACGAACCTCAACGCCCATTCAGTTATCTATCTTCGGCTCTACTCATTATCCTACACCCTCGTCGAGGTACGCGAATTCTAAATAAGATTTCATCTCATTACATCATCGAAGAACGGCTGTATCAGAAATTCTGTCACAGCATCAAAATTTTTTCAGTATCGAAATCATTTTTCTTGTTCGAGAATTCTTCAGAATCATATTCAATTACTTAGCGAATCGATTATTCTTTTTTGTTTTCACGATGCATTGTCAATATTGTGACAGCGAATTCTCTGAAACGTTTACAACTCGTCAGCATTATCAACGATCAATCAAGTGTTTTGAAGTTATTCGGCATCGAATTGCACAATACATTCAAGAAACCGAGTTAGTCAGTCAAGAATGGCAAAAGCAAGCTGAATTGGCCGAGCAAAAGTTCAGAAACAAGCTGAATTGACCGAGCAGAAAGCTGCAAAGCGAGCAGAAGTTGAAATCATTGAAGTCGCAAAGTCAACATCAAGTTTCTCAGATATCGATATCTTCGATTCTACATTAGTATGCGATATTCTGAAGTTCGATCTATACAGCAAGATAATAGATTTTTTGCAACATTTTCAGCAAACTCAACATCAATATCGAGAGCAAGATGTGCTCGATCTGTTGTTCAAATGCGTTCGGAATTTTGCTTTCGCATGATTTAATAGTCAGTCAAGTTTCATCATCATACAGAATTTCGACAAAGATCTAAGATGTGTCTTTTTTACTATTTCGCTTGAACTCGCATCGAAAACATCGAATCAGTCATTTATTACATTTGATTCGCATATTTCATATTTTTCGTTTCAATATCATTCGTGCGTCGAATGTTTCGTTCAATTTTTTTCATTAAGTCGATTTCTGAAACATATCAAACAAAAAAACGTTTGTTTCAAAATCGTTTGCAAGCAATGCGAACAAAATTTCAATTTCAAAAACAAACTTCACGAGCATATTCGCGAGCAACATATTCAGAAATCGAATATCAATTCGAATTTTCGATTTTCTACATCAGAATTCACATTCAAATTCATGAAAAATCAGTTTCGCTTGTTTCGCCGATTTTTTTTGCAACATCTACATCGATATCTGAATCAATATCATCAAAGTGTTCGCATTTTTCTATTGCGACACTCAATGTCACATCGAAATCGATGAAGAAATTATCAGTCAGTTCATTTACATTTTCTCGAACATTTTCTCGAACATCTTTTCGAACATCTGTATCAGAACATCAGAAATCTTATCTCACTATCGATGACTTAATTCGCATGTTTCATGAAAGATTCAAATCATTTGATTTATCGCAACATCAAAAAGATTCTGCATCTTCGCAGCGTTTCGACACTCGTTCATCTCGTCAATCACGCTTTTCATATCAGTCACGAATCATCGTCTACTTTCTGTCTGCAGTCAATCAAAAAACGTCGATTAATCAAGATTTGAAAAGTTCAAAATCGAAAAATTTTCAGCAGTTTACGTCTGCGAAAACGATTCGCTCTGCTCTGTCTGAAAAATCGATCATTTCATCATATAAAAAGTCAGACATTTTTTACATTTCGTTGCAATCAAAATTTTCATTTTTGCAATCAAAATTTTCATTCGCATGATTTCGATTTACGTTTTCGTCGTTTTTTCGATCTTCGTCTTCAGATTTTCACGTTTGTTGCATCTGTTTCGATCATTTCGGCTTTCGCAATGATCTGTTCGACTATTCACGTTCTAGTCATCGACACTTTTCGAATCGCCGACCGACGAAAAAGAAGAAGTGAAAGAAATGATTAGTCGCTTCGAAACGAAACTGAAAGAAAACGAGAAATAATGTGACGAGCGTACTATGTGTTGAAATTCTGATAGATGTTTGAACTTTTATCTTATCACATCGAAATTCGAATTCGAATTTCGTTATGATCAAATCTTTTACATATGCTTCTGCCAGATTTTCATAGTTAATTTTGCAATCTAGAATTCTGTTGTTACTCATATCATCGCATGACATTTTACAACAACAACAACAACAAACGCGTGTCTCGAAAACAAAAAAAATAAAACGTTTCAATCTATTGCGTCAAAAGCGTATTATTTTTGTTATTATATTATAAATCGTTTAGCACATACACGTTCACAACATTTTTCGTTTTCGAAATTCTCACGATTTTACGATTTCATATGAATCATGTAATACATATAGTACATCTAGAATGTAAAAAAACAATTTGCGAAAAAGAAATTTGACGATTTTTAATAGAAATCGTCAAAGTAATTTTGATGAATTTTCGTTTCGATTCAATTTTATGCGAAGACGTTATCGTCGATTTCGTAAATCTGTGTTAAATTCAAAAAATGTCGTTAATTTGTCGAATTTCTCATCAAAATTATGAAAAATTCTGACAAAATGTCAGAATTGTCAATCACGATCAATTGCAAATCAATTGAAACTCAATATATTTCGTTTAATTGTGATTTTTGATGTAAATTTTTTTTTCATTGATCAATTCGCGAATAACGCGTGATGTGTTATTGTTTTAATGCATAATGCATCAAAAAAAAAATCAAACGAACGCATATAATGAAATTGCATCAATATTACATTTTTATTTTTTGCGCAATCGTATTTTGATTTCGTGATTGTGATATTGTTGTTTTTAATATTTCGAACATTTTTTATTTTTTTGATATTTTCTCGTCGCTTTTTGTAATTTTATTGTCTTTTTTCGTTTCGTCGTCATAACAGAACGTAATCGAACATCTAATCAAACTTTCGTACAAATTCGAAAAAACGAAAAAATTGTCAAAAATCAAAAAACAATGAAATTCGTCGTCAAAAAAACATCGTCGAAAAAAAAATCGCAATTCAAACAAATCAACGCGAAATCGAAATTCGCGATATCGAAAATTTTTTTTTTTTTTCGATATCGACGATTGCGAAAATGATATACAAAAGTCTGTGCGAAAATCGTTGAACAAAAAAACACGATTATTGCAAACGCATCGTCGAAAATTTCGAACGAAAACGAGCAAAAAAAAAAAAACGCAAAAAAACGATCAAAAAAAGTTTGTTTTTCGACGTCAAATTGCAAAACAACAAAAACAATTGCGAATTGCGCAATTGATCAATAAAAAAAAAACGAAAAAATTCAAACAACGAAAAAGAAAAAATTTAAACGATTTCGTTGATGTATTTTCGATGACGACGAGACATTTTTCACGTTTGTTCGTTCACAAAGAAAAAAACGATGATTTAATTGAATAGTGAAATCGAAAACGAACAACTCGTCGATATTAAATACATTTTCATCTGAGTCGTTTATTTCGAAAAATTAAAATTGATGACAATATTTTCGTTCGTGCTATTAAAAATGACGAAATTCTCAATTATTTGAGTGTAATCAAAACGATTTTTCAATTAGTAAAAAGTACGTCGACAATATCGAACGTCAATTTTATCATTTGTACGATGAAATTTTTCTATTATGATTTAGACAAACGAAAAATGAAAAACGACGATTACGATTAAACGTTATATAGAATAAAACACTCTGTTTCTGTCGCAACTTGTATTGAAACAAAAAAGAAAGAAATTTGCTGTTCAGACTGTATTGAAATGACACAGAAATGAAAACGACATTCTATTAAAATCTCAACAATTTTTTTTTGTACTCGTGCAAATGTCAATCGTTCAAATGAAAATTCAATTACAAATCGAAAAAATCGCAAAAAAAAATGTCGATCGAATCAAAAAAAAAACGCAATCGAGTGATTTCAAAATTCAATTCATTTCGAAATACAATTGTATTGAAAAATCGTGCAAAAATTGAAAAAAAAATCAATGTTACGTATACAATAATCATCATTACGAATTGATTTCTGTTGATTTCAACGAGTGACGAAACGTCATTGTAAAAAATAAATTCATTATCAATAAATTTTCGAAAAAAATTAGAAAAAAACTCAAACGCAAAACGTCAAATGATTATAACAATAAAAAATCATTTGATCAAATCGACGACTCGTCAAAAAACACGACATTGAATCGTTATATCGAATTCTCGATTCACAAAAAAATGAATAAAACGCAAAAATCGAAACAACAAACGCTAAACAATGTGAAAAAATTAAAAATCAAATTCGCGAAACTAGAACGCAAAATCGCTATTGAATTTGACGATTTGAATCATTTACATGTCAAAAATAAACGTCAATGAAAACGTCGAATAGAAAAATTGAAAAAATTGATATTGCATATTCGTCATGATCATAACAAACGTCATTCAAAACGTAAATCAAGTCGACGATATATCGATGAAAATGTAAAAAATCATCGAAATAATGAAAAACGTCGTCGTCATCGAAATAAATCATCGAGAAATCATCGAAACAATGAAAAACGTCGTCGTCATCGAAATAAATCATCGTTTCGAAACGAAAAACGAAAACGAAACAAATCATCGTTTCGAATCGAAAAACGAAAACGAAATCATCGCGAAAAATTTTCAATTTTTTCAAACTTTACAATTTCAAAATTGTCATATACTTTTTTATTTCACGATCAAAAGTCATGTTTTCGTTGTTTGACGTTCAATTTGTTTATCAAAATTCGTTCAGCAATTCAATCAAGTTGAAAAAAAATTTCGAAAAACAAATACAAAATTTCATCGAGTGAAAAATTCAAAAAAATCGCTGTTTTGAATTTGAACGCGAATTAAATGTTTATCGAACGACAAATGAAATTTTAATCGAAAACGATTTCAATTTTCGTCAAATACAAATCAAAAAAAACGTCGAAACTTGATGAACTCAACAAAACATCAAATTTGACATCGATGACGAGTTTGTCATTGATGCGAAAACGTTTGAAAAAATTTGATTAAAACGTGAATTGAAATTCAAACAAAATATCGAAAATTCGAGTTTGCTTGACAGCATGCGAAATGAATGCATTTATTTCATTTTTGATCATGCGATTTTCGTTGTGAACGAAAATCAAAACAGCGTTAAAACGTGTAACAAAACATCATCATTTTAACGTTCAATTTTTGACGTTGAAATCGTTGATGTTTTGACTGTAACGTTGTAATATATTTG
This sequence comes from Physcia stellaris, assembly GCA_018902385.1. Lineage (NCBI taxonomy): Eukaryota > Fungi > Ascomycota > Lecanoromycetes > Caliciales > Physciaceae > Physcia > Physcia stellaris. Next base: position 201,549 of record JABSSW010000030.1, on the reverse strand, counting down.
TAAAATACAATCGCAAAATCGCGCAAAATCTCAAAATCGAAATTTTTTCGCATTCGCATGAAAAATCATAATTATCATTGAAATCATTATCGTTAACAAATTTTTGATTTAAAATTTTTTGTCATTCGAAACTCGTCGTCGACATCATTAAAATCATATATGGAACAAAATTTTTCAAATTCGAAATTTTCATCGATGTGATTCGATTTGCAAATTTCGTTTTTTACTCAACGAATGTTCAAAACAATCAAAAAAATTTTTCAATTTTCACATTTGCGAAAATCGAATTTTCAAACTGTTTTTTTATTCGATGATAAATTTCGTTCATTTTCATTTCATTCGAAGAATTTGAAATACGCGAATATTGATTTTGAAAATGATTCGTTTGATGACACAAAAAAAAACATCAATGAGAATTTACAATTCGAACATTCGAAAAGTTCGCATATTTGATTTTCTTTTTATTAAATAATTTACTAGTACATATGTTTTGAATTTTCACAAATTGATGTTTGAAATTCGAAACAAATTGTTTGAATTATTTCGTTGAATTTGTGCATATATTGCATCGTGCAAAAATCGTTCGAAATTTTCAAATGCAAATTCGTATTTTTCGACTAAATCATCGTGTCGTTTGATTCATTTTTTGAAAATCGCGAACGAAATCTTTATTGAATTGTAATCAAATGAATAAAAAAATAAAAAAATCAATTTCACGTCGATTTCAATGCACATTTTTGAAATTTTACAAACTTGTGAATCGAAACGTTGTTCAAAATCAATACAAAATTTTTGTTTTCATAAATGATCGATGTAATGAAAAATAAAACGTGATGTTTGACGAAATCGTTGAAAATCTTTTGCGTAATAAAATCATGATGTATCGTTCAAACGATATAATTTTTCAACGTGAAAACAAAAAATATAAATCATTTTTTATTTTTTTTGAACAACGTAACAACGTTGATTTTTCGATTTCGTCGTGTTCATGCGTATTTTCGATTTTCAATGCGTTCGCAAACGATCGTTTCGTTCAAAAACATGAATTGATGAATTTTTCAATCACAAAATCGCAAACGTCAAACATCGCGTTAATTTTGATTTCGTTGTAAAACACGAAAAAACGTTTATTGAACGAATCAATTTCAATGAAAATTGTAAAACAAAAAAAACGATGTAAAAAAAAAAAAATTTCATTTTTTTGTGTGTTCATTTTCGACGTTTCAACATTTTACACAAAATGAATTCGTTGACGACGATGTCAAATTCATTGTAAACATATCAGCACATCTCGTTTAAATATTTAATTGAATGAAAATTAATGTATTCGAACAAAAAGTTTTTCATTTTTTCGATCATTTTTCTAAATCGTTTTCGTATCGAGAGCGAAACGACAACGATTTCATATTTTTTCAAATTTTTTTTCATTTTATCGATTTGTGTTTGATTGACATCGATGAACGTTTGTATTTGAAAAATGAAACGATCGAAATCAATTTGATTTCGTATTTCGTTTTGAATGATCGTGAAAAACATCGACGACATGATGAACGACGACGACGTCAAAACGTCAAATTTGAAAAACAATCATCAAAACACGAGTTAAACGAAATATACTGAATTTCAATAGAATGATTACAAGGCTTTCATAGAAGAATAGAAAAATTTATGACATTTTGTCAGAATTTTTCATGATTTTGATGAAAACTCGACAAATTAGCGACATTTTCTGAATTCAACACAGATTTACGAAATCGACAATAAAATCGTGTCACAATTTATTCAAAAATATCAAAACAGTACGAAGTAGTATGTTCACAACATGACGATATGTACATGATATTGTGAATAATTCGAATCATATTTACATTATTTATTCTATCGTGTGCGTGTATTGTTGTGCGCTGAAATGTGATGTCAAACGCGATAAAGTCTACGAAGTTAAAAAACTCGTTAACGAACTTTAATCGATCTCGATCGATCGATTAATTTACGAGCATTACGAGTACTCGTAAAACTTGTTGAGTTCGTTAAGATTCTGAATTTAACGTCGACTGTGATTCGATGAAATTATTCTGCAAACACGTTAAGATGCGAAAATTATTGCTTGCGAGGTCTGCGAGATCTGCGAGATCTGCGAGATCGAAAAAACGCTACTTTGACGATTTCTAATATTTATGTTTGCGCTGCTTAGTCACTAGACTGCTCCGCGCTATTTTGCTTTGAATTTTTGCTCCTGTACAATTACACGCAACAACACGAACACTAACACTACTATCACATATTTCCATACTCATCGGGTCAGGGTTCAGGGAAAAAGGTCGTCCCGACTCCCTTCCCAGACGGTGTAGACGCCAAGCCATTGGCGGGAGAATCACGCTTACTCAGCAAAGTGCCGGGGCTGAGTGGTGTGATGAGAATCGGAACGGGAATCCTAAATACGATAAGGTAGTAGATACACACTGCTGAAAATGTATTCAGTTTACTTGCTCTCTCCAGCCTCGGAGCCCTCGCTTCATTATTTGAACAAGCCACTCCTACCTGATCATGTTGATTACTTTCATTATCCTTGCGCCAGTAACAACCTGGTTCTTGTACAACATCCTGTGCCTCTTTGCCAACTACAGGCGGGCCTCACAGCTGAGGGTGCCTAGAGTGTGTACCTTGATTAGTCCAGATAATCCTTTGTGGATTGCTTTACAGACGAGTTTTCCATCCATTGTCGATGCCTTTCATCTTGAGAGTATCTCATTCCTTCGGCATTCTCGCTTTGGATGGGAGTTCCGTGATCGATACAAGACTCATCAACGCTTGGGTGATGCTTGGGTCCTGGTGACGCCGAACAGGAATTGGCTACATGTGGTCGACGCTCAAGCTATTAGTGATGTCTTTGCTCGCAATCGAGATTTTGGAAGATGTGTCTGGATGCTGGGTGATTCGAATCTGCCTTTATCAAGTCGAAACCTGTGCTTATTGTTCTTTCTCAGAAATCCTGGATGTATTTGGACCGAGCGTATCCACGGTTAGTCATTGTTCCTCCTCTTAAATTCATCCAACGACAGAGCGACTTTGGTAGCCAACCGTTCCGATGAGGCTGTACGATATATGTGTCAGTAGCATACGCTGATTTTTTGGTAGGCTCAGGGTGCGGATTGGCAACGACAGCGTAAACTTACCGCCCCAGCTTTCAATGAACAAAAGAGTAGCATGGTATGGTCAGAAGCTATTTGTCAGGCAAGTGACATGCGTCGATGCTGGTCACTACAGACTGAGACGGGACTATCATCTACCGCTACTGACGTCAGGACACTCGCTCTCCATGTCTTAGCATATGTCGGATTCCAAAAGTCCTTTCCATTTGGAAGTATCTCTAAAGACGCTGAAGGTAGTGGGACTTCTAACTACAGAGACTCGCTCGCTATCATACTGCATCATGTTCTTATCGCTGTGGTTTTGCCTGCAAAAGTCTTCGATCTTCCATTCTTACCTGCCAAATGGAAGCGGGTGGGTTTAGCTAAGCGAAATTTCCGAAACTACATGCTTGATCAGCTCGGGAAGGAGAAAGAGCTGCAACTACAGGGTAAACCAGGCTCAGGAAATCTGATGAGTAATCTAGTACGAGCCTCAGAAGAAGTATCCAACGTCAAAGCTTCTCCAAAAGCTCCTGGAGAAGAGCCACAGGAGGTAAAAACACTGACAATCGATGAGATATTGGGCAATGTTTTTGTTTTCAATTTCGCAGGTCATGATACCACTGCGATCGTTTTAGCATCGAGCTTATATTCTCTCGTCGCACACCCCGATGTTCAAGATTGGATCTCGGATGAAATGAACTACTATCTTCCCGGTGAGGACCCTGAATCATGGGTGTATCATACCCATTATTCAAAGCTCAAACGAACCCTTGCAGTCTTAGTATGTATAACATGGCCACAAATGGGTCTCAGGAATCTGACTTGTGGGGATATCCAGCTTGAGACTGTTCGTCTATACAATCCTTTACTCAGTATACCCAAATACACGGGGTTAAATCATTGCACACTTAGAATTGGGGGCGAAACAAAGACCATTCCTCCCAATACATTGGTCATTCCTACCATGATGGCTTTGCACACCCATCCACGCTATTGGGGCTCAGACTCTTTAGATTGGCGACCATCAAGATGGATAAAGCCCGAACCCGAAGGCCCCGAAAATAATAAAGCCGATGCTACTATTCTGCCTGAGGAACAACTACTTGTTCCCGAAAAGGGCAGCTTTATCGCCTGGTCCGAGGGTGTCCAAAACTGTCCAGGCAAGAAATTCGCACAAGTCGAATTTGTTGCTACAATGGCGACTCTATTCCGCAACTACAAGGTGCAACCTGTCACGGTCGGTACAGAGACAATTCAGCAAGCGAGACGCAGGGTACTGGACGTCGTAGAAACGAGTCAGATGGAGCTTCTGCTGCAAATGCAGAATCCAGAAAGAGTGAAAGTCAAGTGGAGCCGGCGATAATAGTATCGATCTTCCTCAGCATTAAGAGTGCCTGCTTCCTCGAGGCCCTGTTTCAGAATTCAGGGGAACATGGTCTCTTCAGATTTGACTGGATCCGTTAATTCACACAATAATGATCCGGCATCTCTGCGTGAATTTCCTTTCGATATCCTCAAACCCCACCATTTACGTAACAACCACTCGTCACGCTCCATATGAATACCAAAAATCCTCACATGTAATTCAAATCTTGGCCGACCTGCTAGTCTTCTCCTTCCAAGTCGGTCCCTTAGAGGCAGATAAAAATCTAAGACTATCTCGTACAACACATAGTAGGATACCCAGTCTGGTCGATACAGACCAGGGAACCCACCGCTATCCCATAGCCTCATTCTAAGTGGTACGATTATTGAACATATCTAGTCGGAATGCGATTATCCGACTTGGGCCGAAATCAGAGAGTGATGTTTTCTTCATGTCATGTTCACAAGTATGCTTTGTGCCAAGGACGGGTACCTGTTCTGATACAACGAGTGTACCTCAGTATTAGTGGCGATATTACCGATGTATGGAAGGCAGAATCACACCACACGAGGCCAGGGGATAGACTGAGGTCTCACCAGTGTTCTCATTCTGAAATGGTGTGGGCTGTGCCACACTGCTTCTGACTCTCTTAACTATGCTCTTCTGTGGGTCTCAAGTATTGTGGGTTGTCCATGGTTACGCTTCGCCCTCAACCTTTTCTTTTGACTCTTTTCCTTATACGATCGTCGGCGCCTCAGTTTGCTGATAGCACGAGTACTATGAGAAAAGATGCAACAAGGAACAAGTAGAATGATAGATATCTTCAACAAGTGAATGCATGCTTAACCGTAACAACAGCAATGGAACGTAAGTGCAGTTATTCAAGATGGTCCATCACATCGATTTAACTCCGCAAATCACAACCGTCGCGGTTGCCTCTACTCTTCTGCCTACGCTCCCAGTGCTTCGGAAAGAACGAACCAATCAACGATTCTGCAATCGCAACTTCCCAGCCCCCCAATCCTGATCCACCTGCCTAATAATCTCATAATTCACCTCTTCCTCTCTCTCTCCACCCTCCTTCCCATGCCGTCTCTCCCCATCCCCATCCCAAACTGTCCAACTGACCCTCACCTTAAACACCCTCTTCCGCCCCACCTCCCTCAAGGGGCTCAACATTTCCCACTCACACGCCTTCGTCATCTCTGTGGCGGGACTCATGGCGAGCCAGATGCGGACATCGCGCAGAGATTGCATACCAGCGATCACCTTCCAGCTGGCTTTCCAGGTTGCTTCGTCGCCTGGAAAGAGCGCTCTCCGGTGAGTTAGAGGTAGCGTGGATGTGGACGGAGTGGTTCCGAGAGGTGGGATACGTGTGTTCGAAATAGAGGACGTGGATGTCAAGAAGGATTGGAAGAAAGCCCATGTTAGGCGTAGGGAGGTGATGGAATTGAGGCGGTGGGGGAGGAGGGTGGAGGAGAGGAGGAGGGCGGATTCGAGACCGTTTAGGTCGAAGGTGTTGTTTGTGTAGAGGAGGGGAATGGTTTCTGTGTAGCTACCTTTACTTAATCCTAAAATAGTACTACTCTCTAACTACAAGGGAGAAAAAACATTGATAGAGACGATGTTACAAAAAGGGTTCCAAGATTCAGAAATACTGATTATAAGGAATGCTTTCGACTTACATAGCTCTACATGTCCGTAATATTGGGAGGATATCCCCATCCGTCATCCTATCAGCATAAAACTCCTTAATCGACCTGCCATCAACCATCAATATTCCCCAGCACGTAGCCCTCAAATCGCGCGGTTCCCCGTCTTCGGTCGAGCATCGCAGATGCCTCAATCTCCGCCTCATCCTGATTATATGGAAGATATTCCCACATAATATCTCATCGTAAATGATTCTCCTGATGTCATACGGAAGCTTTTGCAGGAACGAGCAGTTGGCCTGCGGAGATGTATGCTGCCTTGATCTACCGAAAGTGGATTTGGCAGCTGGTGGCAAGGGGAGGGTTAGTGTGCGTTTCCGCTTTGTGGGGAGTGGGCGGGGAGCGTAGATTTGTTTGGGCTTGGGTGTTTCCGACTTCGAGGACTCGTCGCGATTGGAGCGGCGGAGGGGCAGCTTGGCGAGGAGGCTGGTCATTGCGGTACCATGGGTGGAGGTTCTTGGCTAGGCTCGATTAAACAGATTGGATAGTATTTCAAGATGGTCGGAACTGAGTTTGGTTGAAATACAATTTGCCTTTATCTAAATCGATCTCAGCTATCTTGCGAATGGACTTAGCTACTCATCAGCTTCTTGAATCCTGCAAGTGGTGGTTGTCGACCCCTCGGACCAAGTCATGCTAAATCCGATGCCAAGCCTCGAGAGGGCTGAGAAACTAACCGGGATCCAAGCGCGATAGACGAAAAAACACGTCGAGTCTCGGAAAGTTCCATCGCAATCAAGGGTGACGTAGACAATGGATCCGAGCTCTCCGTGCCGTACAGTAAAGATGACTTCAACGCTCCAGCAAACGGTTCATCCGACCAGCCGTCCCGTTATCTCTGACGATGCTGCCTCTCAAGCTTCCTTCCAAAGCATATACCTACGATGCGACCCCAGATTGGCTTGCCCCGAGCTTCACGTTCTTCAGCATGACCAACCCGGGGAAAAGCGAGGCATCGACTACTTTCACTACTGCTGTAATTCAAGCGAGGGGATGAGATCATCTCATACGCAACCAGATCACTAACACCTAGATCCCCTACACGTCATTAAATACCACAACGATGGCCCACTTTGATCGTCTGTCTGGTGCTCCGCGTAGAGTCGGGAGCACCTCCGCACGACGTTTCTCCTCCTAAGCCTTCGAAATCAAGACCACCTCGGAGTCTGCGGGACAGACTACCATATCCGCGCTCGCTACCTAAATATTCCGGGCCCTACAATGTACGTTGCTATGTCCAGACTTATGTGCCAAGCTAACAGCGGTTTAAGGTGGGCATAATGGATATTGAAACTCCTGCCACCTCCCCTCGCCATTTCTCTCACATTACGCGCCACGGCCGGCACATGCTTCAGCTCGAGACCGTACTTGTCTGTATATACTATCCTTCCGTACCCGATCCTGGCACTTGCAAAGACGGCAAGGCTCACAGAAATTGGTCTAAAGGATTGTGGCTTCCTGCACCGAGATCAAAGACGGCACAAGGCTATGCGAAGTTCTCGGGTTTGCCGCAATGGCCGACGATGCTATTGTTTATGACGAGCACTTGGTTCACCAAAATTCCAGCATTCCGAAATGCCAAACTCGCCAATCATTGGCCAACGCTTTACAATTCAAAAACAGCGGAATGGGCAGTCAAGGACCACAAAGGCGATCCACCAGAAGGACAACCTGAAAAGCCGGTCTTCCCTCTCATGATGTTCAGTCATGGTATGGGCGGATCGCGCACCGCCTACAGTGCCCTGTGTGGAGAGTTTGCTAGCCATGGCTTTGTTGTGGTCGCACTTGAGCACCGTGACGGTACAGGCGCCCGGACTCTGGTCAACCATCCACCTGCAGGCTCGGGGAGCCGTGGGGAGCGAGAAGAGAATGGCAAGGTCCATCACTATAACTGGGAATCGAGAGAGAGATACGATACAGTGGACTTTATTTTTCCAAAAGACAATCCAATGGACACCCGACCTAGCAATCCTAAAGGTGTCGATAATGAGCTACGTGCTGCTCAGCTCGCGCTACGTTTGGCAGAAATCGATGAGGCTTACGACTTGGTCAATGCCATCAATGATGGTTGCGGGGAAGATGTTGCAGAATGTAACCTTCGCAAAGCTGGCGGCGTCGGAGCGTCATCTCGTGGCCTAGAAGGCGTCGATTGGTCGGACTGGAAAGGCCGAATCAATATGAACCAGGTGACCATGCTGGGTCACTCCTTTGGTGCTGCCGCAACGATCGAGGTTCTGAGGGAGAAAAAGCGGTTCCGCTGGGTCACGCAGGCCATCATCTACGATATCTGGGGCGCTCCCTTAAAACCTGCTTCGGACCCTGATCACCGCATAGAAGTCCCTTTACTAGGAATCAACAGTGAAGCATTCACTTATTGGGATGAAAATTTCAAGACAGCTACAAGCCTTTGTGAGGAGACGAGCAGACGCGGTGCTCCCAGCGGGCTGATGACCGTCCGTGGGACCATCCATATATCTCAATCCGACTTTTGCATCATATATCCACACATGGCGTCTTTGTTTCTCAAAATGACACTTAAGCCTCAACGAGCCATCGACCTCAACGTTAGCGCCTCCCTTGAATTCCTTGCTCAGGTCTTGCCGCTGCCACCGCTCGTTACGAGGCGAAAACTTGCTTGAACAGCCACGCTTGGAGAGACTACCGTCGGAGCACAAGCCGGATAAAGAGTGGATGGCAATGCGGTTGAAGTTGAAGCATGAGATGCAGGGTAGAGTAGTCCCAAAATTAAGAAGGCGGCTGAAAAGAGTAGGAGGGATGGATGGTGACGACCACGAGGTGTGGATACACGTTGCTCCAACCGGCGAGGAGCTCGAGCAGTGGGAAGACAGAAGAGCTGCAGAAGCCGAAAACATAACCAAGAGCTTTACTGAACAAAATAGTAACGGATTGATTGAGCATTGTGTTGGGGTTAATCCGCCATACAAGGGTTTTGTGTCGGCCGCGACACCTGTGTGGCCGGTCACCAAAGGTTAAATCCGAGTTGTACTCTCAAACCCTCTTGACCTAATACTCTCACGCAGCTGACGTGATAGATACGTCAGCTCTAAACACGAAACAGGTCGCCTCAGCGGCCACAATTTGCACAAGAGGCAGTCTCTTAGGAGGTGCTTCTTCCTGTTGATAAGGTTAATGGAAGTTCCCTGGATGGACTGCACATCGACACCAGTTTGATGTGCTTTCGGTTTCAGCTAGTCCACAGAAAGGCAGCTGGTAAAGCTACAATATAAAGGCGGAAAGCAGAAGCTGCAGAATGAGTCTCGTTCTTGCACTTCTTCTCTCTACTTCCGGAGTTTTGATTTGCGCCACTGATACCTTACTTGTCTAACACTAGTTCGTATGTCCAGGCTCTAGAAACTCAAGTGTTATAGTTACGGATCGACTGATCCTTTCTTCCATGTCTCGTGATAATCTATACAAGTACATACTTGATGTAAGGTACACACGTACCCGACGCTTTCCGTCAGCACCAGTGACGTAAGGCGCATTCGTCTTTCTGTGCCGAGATCCGTGGCTCGGACTAACGGCTTGAATACCTTCATCCGAACTCGTTGTTGACAGCTTCATCTAGGCAGACCTGTTGATCACGTCAACGCCATCTAGTCACAGGGTCGAAGCGTAGAGGATTTCAATAAGGCTCAACATGCCCGTCTGTACTATCTTCTTACTCTCTCTCAACACCTCGATTCCTCCTTTTATCTCGAAACTCCGCGAAAGCTCACTCCAACCATTGATTACCGCTCAAGTACTGAGATGGATTATCACACCAACTACTCTCTCCAAGCACAGTCTTATCACCCCAACATATCCCTGGGACCTAATGCTCATACTCCCCAATGCTGTAACTTCGCTCCCAGCAGGAATCCAGCCAGTGATCCGACAGTCCTGGTCCATCCAAGCTGGCATCCCATCCAAACTCCTTCAAACCTTTCCAATGAGGAATGCTCGTCTCCTGCATCCTCCCTTGGGTGACATTCCTCCATTGACAGGCTCGCTGTCCCAGTCTAGGGTAGTTGAGTCTGCGCAAGCACTTGAACTGAGCCGAGAGCTGCGGGAGTGGATCACGAGCGGCAAGGGACCTCAAGGCGCAGTGTCGATGCTAAATCTGCTTGCCTTTCTTCCGGGTAAGAAAGAAGAGTATTTGAAATACGGCCAGGCATTTGCGGAGTCGGTTGGGTCGAGGAGAGGAGGCGTGGCGAAGATTGTGGGGAAGGTGGTCCCTGATAGCTGTTCTGATGGATGTTGGGGTTGGGAAGAGGTAAGTTTTTTCTCTCTCACACCATTGGGCAGGCGATGGGGCTTGGAACCAGGGAGTGAAGAATGATCTGATTGGCTCTTGGCAGATTGCCGTGGCGCACTATCCAAGCATGGAACATTTTGCGCATATGATTGCAAGTGACGACTATCAGGATGCCAATAAGAAGTGGAGATTGCCGAGCATGAAGGATACGCTTATTGTTTGCACAACGGAGGTGAACTTCGATAAGTCGATGACGAAGGCGAGTCTCTAAATTACATTGCGCGAACTTTTGGATACCATCAGGATGGAAATGAGGGAGAGCGAGGAGTCCTAGAGGTGCAATGACTGAGCTCAGCTACCTCGTTTCGGCTTCTGGGTAGGCCGTGAAGTAATGGCTTTTCCGCTCTTGACTTAGCATCGTCTATCATGTAGTCGGGCAGGAGGGAAAGAAGCATTTCGGAGAACGACGGGATCGTTATCAGTTGTCGCCCTTTGGTCAATTAGCATGAGCTACCATTCTGGGTTGGGCAGATGATATAAGCACGGATCGAAGACTCGCCGGGAAGGAATTAGCCATCCGGGAAGGATCCTTTCTTCCGTATCCAAAGGCCATAGGACCGAAGTCGAAAGCAGCTTTGCCATGAAGGCATCAGTAGCCCCGAGCGGCACTATAATCGATAAGCCACAGGTGTCAATTAGACAGCATAAATGATTTGCGGATTCAAAGCTCACGGGCTGTCAGACACATACCTTCAGACCGTACACCGAATAAAAACAAAAGAAGTGTGGTCTACGCCATGATTGACTCGCCGGACACACTGCATAACGCCTCGCCACCTTCGGATTTTGAGAAGACGCGCAGTGACGTCAGACGAGAATCCTCCTATCCCTAAGGCCATCGTTATAGGACGGAGGTGAACATAGATATCAAATTGACGCATCCTGACAATCATCGTAGCCGCGTTACTCGGCAGCTTTTTGTAATCGGGGTCAGGGCAGGACCTCGGTTTGGCGTTGAATTGGAATATAAAACCACGTACCTCCGCGATGTCTTCAAAGTCATTGAGCAAGTTGCAAGCGAACAATCATATTCATTCATCATGTCTCTAACAAGACCCCAGACGCTCAGCAATGGCAAAGTGTTCCCAACGGACGGAGAAGACCACATCAGCCTCCCGACTATCCCTATCACCTTACCGACTCATCTTGTTGAGGAAGTCTCAAAGCTTCCCAGGTTGACCAAAGAACAGTGCGGTCACCTTCGCCACTTCCATAATCTGGTGTCTCAGCCAGACGGGGACTGGTCGTTCATGGGAGGAGCGTCAGGACAAGATCATGACGAGGGATCTTATCGTTATCAGATCGCTTTTATGACTTATGCGGCCGGTGCAGCTCACTATCACCGTCTACCCGCTTTGAGATCCGTGTTCAAATCATTGATGGACAAGATGATTGCCAAGATGCTCCGTCCAGATGTTTGGGGATATTGGTATTTGACTAGTCATTCGGGAACTCTACTGGATCCGGACCTCAAAGAAATGAGGAAACCCTGGGCGGATCCGGTGTGCAAGGAAAATGTAATGGTGAGTTACGAAGCCTTAAAGACGCTTTAAGAATCCCCGTGTGGAAAATAAAGAAGCTCGCCTCATCGATGAAGGCTGGCTGACTCTTCTATCCTAGTATTCGGGGCATTTACTGCTGATGTTGTCTCTTTACTCAATGCTGTTTGACGATGATCGTTATGACGAGAAAGACAGCGTTGTCTTCAATTGGGACCCCATGTGGTGGGGAATGGGGGCCGAGCGGTACTGCTACAACAGAACCAAGCTTCAAGAGACCATCCTCAAGCAGATGGAACAAGACAATTGGATGGGTGCATGTTGCGAACCTAACACTGTGTTCATTGTCTGCAATCAATTTCCCGTGGGTCACTCGGTAATCTCAGAATACATATGATACTTACGATAGGTAGTTCATCGCAATCCGGTACAACGACATCCGGAACGGAACCAACGTCATCGACGAAGTCCTTCCCAAGTACAAAAAGGCTTGGGCCGATCGTGGTGGCTTCATATCCGAGAATGGGCTTTTCCGTCGCTGGTATTCTGTCAGACAAGACCGTGTCCTTACTAGCCAGGACATCTCCCATTCAGCGTGGTAATTATACCCTCATCTCCCACATCTCACCACTATCTCCCTTTCATCTCCTTTCGCTAACTTTACACCTTCATAGGATAATGGGCTACATGCCCTGGAACTACGCTCAAGTCAAATCCCTCTACCCAACCATCGGCGTCGGCTTCCTGCAACCTACCCCCGACAACCGCCTCAACATCCGCCCCCGGAATTAGCCAACGCTATCCGCGACATATCCTTCTCGCAAAACCTTGACCCCGAATCCCCCTCCGTCCTATCTCAAGCCTACGCCGCCATCTCAGACCAGCCTTCCAGCCCCTTACAAAAGGGATTCCAAAAAGCACCAATGCAGCGCTCCCGCGTGCCCCTCCCCACATTTGGCTTCGTCGCCCAATGGCTCTCCGAGGTCGCCGGCCCGCCAGCCCTGGATCCGCTCCTGCGCCATGCAGACAAATACCTCAACCCCACATGGACGAAAGGCGGGCTGCACTACGCGCGCCATGAGCCCGGGTGGGACAACGAGGGCAATTACCGCTATATGGAGCCCTATTCCGGGAACGCAGCGATTGGGTATGCGCGGCTGAATGTGCAGGATGGGCAGAAGAAAATGTGGGATCAGCCCTGGACGAGGGAGGTGGTGAGAGGACAGCCGTGGGTGGAAGGCGGGGGGCTGGAATGTGGAGTTGATTTCTTGAGGGGAGTTTGGGTGAAGGAGTGTAGGGCGGTGGTCGTTACGGTTAGGAGCTGGGATGGGGGAGAGGTAGGGCTGCCGGTTTGTGTTAAGGGGCTTGAGGATCGGTGTTGGGCGATCTATGTGAATGGGGAGTTGAGGGGGGTAGAGGTCGTGGCTGGAGGAAAGGATGTGAGTTTTGAGGTTCAAGTTGGGGCCGAGGAGGTCGATATCGTTGTGATTGATGCGAGTGCGATCTAGGTATGAGATGAACTACTGTCCTTCTTTTGTGTGTGTGTGTTCTTCTTGTGAAGATTATGTTATTTTTCGATAGATTCTAGTTTAGATAAAACATGTCACTTTTTCATCTCCTCTCTCGTCCGCAAACCGGTTCCCTTTCTTTCGAGCCCCTTAGCAGTTCCTGATGAACAGCTACCATCCTCCATACATGATCCACCCCTCTGGCTCACCAATCACTCGTCCCCACAAGTCTTCTCTCGTCTTCTCCATGCAGTTAGTACCCTCAACCCATCCAAAAGCCCAAAACCAAAGCCCACCTCCCTAATACCCGCCCCCTCTCATCTCCCCCAATCACCCGCTTCACCCTCGCGCCATCCCACCACAGCAGCGACCGAATCGTATATCTACATCCAATACACGCCTAACTCACGATCCCCGACACAACCATTTGCTAGACCTTGTTTTCTGCTACTTCGCAATCATTCATGAAATTAGAATGCGAACGGTAACGACGATATCAGCTGTTGTTGGCCTTTGCTCACATGATCCTTGGTAGGAATGGAATAGATGGGGATATCGGATATGCGTGCTTTGGGGCGGGGGGATGAGATGGTTGGTTTAGGTATACTCTGTGTGACTTTTGGGCTTTGGTGGCGTCTTGTGTTTCCTTTACTTGGGGGGCGAGAGGCCTTTTTCGAAGGGTTTGAGGAGTTGGAGAGGAGAGGTGCAGGCGTGCGAGCTATGAGATGTATTGCTGGGTACTGACAGGGACGAAGGGAAAAGGTATTGGCGGTCTAAGAAACTGGTGACGAGCTATTGGAGGTGCTGGATGGACGGTGGTTGGGTGGGGAAGAACAGGCTGAGCCCAGCTAAATGTCACTATTCTGATGCGTAGCTCTACTAAGGCGAAGGGCCACCACCTCAATGCGTATACACAAAAACACATTCCTCCGATCCGTCTCGTCCCTAAACGCCATCTCATCCCTCATCCTCTCCCTCTCCTCCTCGCTCACTCCCTCCATCCCCCTCAACGCCTTCCTATTCCGTTCATTCAACGCATCATTGAAAAGCCTCAACGCCACAACAACAACACACAGCGCCGCCAGTGTAGCCACGATACTGATCTTTCCAGACCTGTACCCTGGCGCTTCGCGGGCTTGGAAGGTCTGCGTACCGATTATTTGGCCGACGCTGCCCGCGACGAGGGTCAGTGCGTTGGCCGTTACTTTTTTGGAGTGGCCCGCGATGTTGGATGCGTTCCAGGCGAGGAGGAGCATGAATGCTGCGCCGAATGTGCTGTTTGATTCGTTTTTAGCAATCATGGTTACTAGATCCATAGAAACGCTAATGTAAAACGCGGCAGAGTCTTCTGAGGGAATTGCTTGTCTGAAGTTTTCTACTGCCGTTCTGAAGGGATGATAACGAGAAGGAGAAAGGAGAGAGGAAATAGTGAAAGGGGCCCTACCCGGTCAGGAAACTAGCAGCGAGCAGACCAGCTTTGTTTTTCGGTACGCCATCTGGATCAAGCCCGATCATTAGGCCTGCGCCAAGGATTGTGGGGAAGATGGAGATTAATATAACGAGAGAGCGGTCGTGCCATTTATCGGAGAGGTAGCCGACAAGAAGGACACTTATTGCGCCAATTGCGCCGGTGGGGGTGGTGAGAATTAGGGCTTGTTGGGATGTGTAGCCTATTCTTTATGTGAGTAGGACCCTCTGAGAGGAAACATTTGGGAGTTGAAATTGGCATCGAAAGGTAAATTTAGACGGATCAGTGGAAGTGGGGCGCGGACGAGGGGGCAAGGGTAGGTAGAAAAGGAAATAGTACCGAAAGTGGTCAAGAGGATTGATTGGAAGCTGGTAATCCCGCCGGTTGGGATAGACGTGAGCAACGCCCCAAGGCAGACAAGCCAGATGCGCATGTCTTTGAACGTCTCGAGGATCTGTTGTTTCTTGATATGGGCGTTTTGCGTGCCACTGTCTTCTGCATAAGCGTGTTCTTAACTAGCTCATCAGATGAGACGATAACTTTTGAAGTGTCTCGCAGGCAGTGTGGAAATATATTTAATACAGAGAAGGTGTAAGATTATTACCAGGATACAAGAATAGTGCTGCCAGAGTAAGTACATACCTCTGATTGTTCTTAACCCTCAGCAGCGCAGCCACCTTCTCCGCGTCAGTAAATCGCACAGCTTTGACCGGCGAATCAGGCAAGAAGATCGCCACTAAAAGGCCGGCCGCTATCGTAAGAGCTCCGATGGCGATGTAGAAGATCCTCCAGGTGGCAAATCTGGTGTTGGCATGAGACACACCATATGCCACAAACCCACCGAAAACCTGGGTAAGAGAGTTGCAAACGTAGAACCAAGACACGCGACGTCCCTGTTCTTCTTTCTTATACCACATAGCGATGATCAAAACCAAGATGGGTGCAACTAGACAAATGGTCAATCCAGAAGAACTACGACTCGTGGGGTTGAGAGGGTTGTATCGAACCACAGCTCTCGAAGATACCCAATAATGTTCGGACGATGGACAAACCAGCGAAACTTGTACACGCGGCATGGAAGGCTAAAATGAGACCCCAGATCATGATATTGACACCAAGGTAAACCCCAGTCTCGAGATACGCTGAGCAAGATACTGAGTTGGGAACTCGGCCGCAAGGAAGCCTTCATTACGGTATTAGAATACAGCCCGCCTTTACATTACTGCCAGACGTTGTGATGCTCACCAACATAGAAAAGCATCGCTAAATTAGAATAATCTTGACCAATTAGGTGGGTGTCTTGCCGAATACCCATGACAGCCGTATATGAAAGGGCAGTCTTGTCAAGAAACTGCAGAAAGTAGACTGCTGCCAGCAGTGGAGCGATGGTGAAGTCGATCTTCCGAACCAGCTTTTTCAGACGGACCGGATCCTCTAGAATTTCGAGACCCTCTTGTCTTACCTGGGCGGAGCGAGGGTGCTTCTCAAGAAAAGAGAACGCTTCATCGGCATCTTTCGGGGATTTGACCAAGATTATACCCGAATCAGTCAAGATAGACTGCTTTCGTCCATCAAGGGCAGCGAAAGGGTGATGCTTCCCTGAGACTGGTGACGAAGACGCCATCGTGGGTGTATTCTGCGGTCACGCACTTGAGGATTGCAACAACATTCAAGAAAATATCCGTGTGGTTGTGGCGACATAGCATTGGCACCTTGTACTCGGCGTAGATTTTAATGAAGCGTGCGAGACACCAAGCCGCTTTATGGCACTTTGCGACACTTTGAAAACTACGCCGAGTAGATTCAGCTAGATGCTCTGTGAGGTCATTGTACAGTGAGCGGAGGATCCATTGGCGGCCCCACCACAACATCTGAATCAAATGAACATCGATCCTAACGCTCTCAAGTAGCCTGCCCATGGCGGGAAAAAGTATTGCAGTCTATCCGTAGTGGTCTGGTGCCGCGATTTAGGCTGCATGGATCCAGCCAATCTCAATCGAGGGCTGAGCGGGAAGTCATCGTGAGGGAAGCGGAAAGCCCGAAGGGACATAAAACACTGCATCAGCCTGCGGCATCATGGTGTCTAAACCACTGCCTACACACACCTTTGCAAGGCACTCCCATACGACCCAACACTATGGGGAATCGAGAACACTGCCAGAGCCCCTCGATTTGGAATTTCATGGATCGTGAGTAATGAATGAGACAGAGGAACGGGCTGGGTCTAGCCGCGTGAAAGAAATTCTGGTGAGGCAGTCAAAGATAGGCTAGGTAATCTTTAGCTGTAGGCTGCAAGAGAGATTGGTATTCCGGAACTTCTCAGCTATATTATCATCACAGTAGGTCATTAAAGCCTAGGTACACGCGAGACCCGACGTTGAATATGAGAGATTCCTCTTTGGAGAGGTACTGCGCAGCAAGCCCTGCTGGGAGCCAAGTTCCCCAGCTCCGTCAGACAGCACACCCTGAGCAAACGGCCGGCGCACCCAAAATGCAATGAAGTGATGGCGAGCAAAACAAGTACCCGGATTTTCAGCGAGCGCGCCATTGTTACGCAGCTGCAGAGAACGATAGCTGGTTTCTGCTCGTTGTATCTGAAAAGTCTGGTCGAGACTTTGTATCGAGAGTGGGAAAGAAGCCGCGCGATATCCACAAAGCAAACCCATTAGAATTGGTTTCTGTAACAACGCCTTCTATAGCCATAGCGGGACCTTCCATGTAATGCTGCTAGTTATCGACGAAATTTTAGGTATCGGAACTTGAAGTAGGAAGTACACAACAAGTCCTTCGAGTCAATAAACACCCTTGGCATGCGAATGCGGCCAGGCGTCCGGGCGACATTGACCTTCAGACAGTGTATCGACTAGGTTTTGCATAAATTAAACCATTTAGGTGGTTGAGATTGTTCGTCGCCGGAACGTCTTCTGCGTCTAGGGAAAGGGCAGGGCGATCCCGCGGTAGCCATAGCTTGACAATCCCCAGTCTTGCTCTTTATAGCACTTATGGTCCATCATCGTCTCTCATCACATCCTGACCGAGTGTTGGTTTGGTGTACCCCATAGGTGCAGCCACTACTTAGCTAGGTGAGCCCGCGAATTTTAGGGCGCAGGATTGCCCAGTGGAGGAAAGTCATTAGAAGACAAAGAAGGGGGATTTTCCTCCTTAAAGTCAAAAGTTCGTTGGTACCTCCAGTGTCCTCCCTTCAGATATTTGTAGAGGGTGAAGCCAATAGCCCGGCCCTGATCGCTCCTAAACTTCTCTTTGACTTCCTCCCAAGACTTCTGCGCAACGTCTTTCTCCGCCTTGTTCTGAATGGTATAGTGTGCTTTGAAATGCTGATCTTGTTTGCTCAGGAAGTCCGCTCCTGTTGGGCCCCATTTCTGCGCAAGAATATTCCAAAGCCGACGAGCATCTTGACTGTTGGCGTTAAGGGCAACGCCATAGGACATCTTGATGGGCTCGATAGTCGATATCGTGAAAGATGACTCGGTATGCACGAGGCTTATGATGTCAGAGATGATTGTCGTCAGCTGCGAGCCTGGCAGCGCGTGAAAGAGGGTGATGTGGGCTCCAATTTTATTCAAGTGGGGAGGGAAGTATTGCTTGCGGAGGTCGTTGATGCGCTCATGAAAGTCGCGATTTGTACGTAAAGTCAGGACGTATGTAGAGTCTTCCTCGATTCCAGTATTGGCAATATGATCCGCATTCTTTGGTCGCGGCGAAGGGTGCCGCTGGGCTACAGATACTTCGGTAGTCTGGTCCCCGGCCCTTGCGTTGGGTCTGCACACAGGTGTGCAGGCTGCGGTTGACATTCTGAATGGCGATACAAAGCCTCGATTGAGCAGGCTCCTGATAAGCATCAGGAATATCGCGAGGATGTCGACAGTTGCCACGTTATGAGACGGGATCACAGAACAGTCTTCACGTAGCCTTGGTCTTGGCGATGATGTCACGCACCGTCGCCAGAGAGGGCGAGGTTTTCGTTTCAATCGGTCACTGAGTCTATGACCCTCATCTATAAAGCATTTTCTGTATCAACATATATGCGGAAGTCGAGTGTCTTATGCGCCATACATGAGGCACCAAGTAAATTTCAATCGCTTCCATTGCATCCATCAAAGTGCCACCTCTGTAGACCATGCCGTCTACTCCCACAACACTTTGCCATACTCCCACCAGTGATCGTAATGCTTCTTTTTGGGTACCTCCTGGTCTTTGATGTCTTGGAGACCGGTAGTCAAGTCGACCTCCAGTGGATCACGCGCCCAGGTATCGTGTCGATGGAGAATACGGTGGGTGAAGTAGATGCCTAGGAAAATGGGAATCCCAATGTACGCGGTAAGGAAAGATGATGCCGAAAATTGGCCAGGGAAGAAGACGTCAAAACCATTGATCAGGACCAGGATGACGAACATGACAAGGGCAATCCAAGCTCCGTATGGTTGCATCCAGGAATGATATGGAAGATCGGTGAATCCCTGAGCTTTGCACGCTTTACGGAATCGAAGATAAACGATGCAGCAACATATCCAAGAGATGAAGCCAGAGGTGTTTGTAAGATTGACGAACCATGCAAAAACAGTCGAGCCACTGCTGGCACAGTTCATGTAGGCCAAAGGTGTGAACAAAGCACTAGCAAAGACGGCCATGTACGGTACGCCGTTCTTGGTGCATTTCCTGAACACCGCTGGTGCATTTCCAGCGACGGCCATTGAGTATAGGGATCGGCTGGAAATGTACAAGAAAGAGTTGCCCGAAGACCATGCCGAAATGATAATGACTGCATTGATGACGCTGTCAAGACCCTTAATACCAGCATTTTTGATGCCAACCACGAAGGCAGCAGATTTAGCGCCAGCTCCTTTGCTAGTCAGAGCTTCGTCTTGTGACGAGCAGATGACCCCGATGGCCAACACACAGCCAACGTAGAATATAACCAATCGATAAATGTACCTCTTTGCCGCAATAGGTAGGTTTCGTCGTGGGTTCTTCATCTCACCGCCCGTGACGACGATTAACTCAGCAGCAAAGGTGAATGGGAAGGCACTGAGGACTAATGTCGAGAAGAAAGCGATTGTTCGTCCGGCATCTCCGACCATGAGATAAGTATTGACTGGACCTGGATCTTTCCAGAAATGAAAGCCCAGCCTTTGGTGATTTGGCCCTCCACCCCAAAACAAGATGAATGAAAGGATGAGCAGCCCAATCATCATGATAACCTTGAGCGACGCGAACCAGAACTCGGTCTCCCCATAGACAGATACGGGGAAAAAGTTGAGGCCGACGATGACAATGATGAAGATGGTGATCCAGACACCGACGTTGACAGGCGAACCCCAATAGTCAATGACCAGTCCTGCGGCGGTGATTTCGTAGGGTACCAAAATGCCGAGCGAGTACCAGTACAGCCAGCCCATGGCGAATCCCAAGCTGCTGGAGACATATCTGAAGCCAAAGTAGGACATAGTACCGCCTGCAACGGGCAGATGAGCAGCAACCTCGGTGATGGCAGTGATGATGAACAAGATCAGAATAGTCAGGATGATATAGCAGACCAGGATGAAAGCAGGGCCGCCTCGAGCCAGCGTTGCTCCACTCCCCACGAATAGACCTGTACCGATAGTTCCACCTAACGCAATCATCTGGGCATGTCGCGATTTGAGGCCACGCTTGGTTGACTGTTGAAGCTCGTCAAGCTCGCCAGCATCGAGGACCGCTGAGCCATACCGTTCAGCCCTAGGGCCTTTTTCATGATCAAAGTACGGCTTATCGGCGCCCGTGGTGACTCCGAAGTCTTCTGGTTTGCCCATTATGACGAAATATGAACGGACAAGGGCTACGATAGTCAAAGGAAATGTCGCGTGCCCGGAGACTCGATACAGCACTTCGAAAGGCGGGGGCTTACCGACATATATACCGTCTTACTGCAGCTGCCAAGACGCCCAGAAGGTCATAAGCAGGCTACATTCCCTCTGAAGAAGTGCGCCTGCAGCTGTGTGATGCGAGGCCATTGCGAAATTGACGCCTGTACCTTGACTGCCTTTTGGGTCTAGATGACAAGGCTGCTGATAAGACAGCAAAGAAAGCCTCGCTCAAAGCCGGCCTCAGCTACCGGACAGCAATTCTTCCATATTCCAGAAGCGCCCAAACGGTAATTCACGGTTATTCGAGGTAGGGAGATGATACGCACAATGGCCGAGAGTATCATGTATTGCAAGTAAGCTATCAGGTTTGACAGTACGGAGAGTCGGAGACACCGCGGCCGTTCTTTCATTCGTTGGCCCAATAGTTAAGTCGTTCAAACGTCTGGACTGGTCCAGCCCGCGCCATGGCTGTCACTAGACTTGTGTGCCTTTGGTAACAAGTGCAAGTTTCACCGAAGACCCTGCAGTGACTTTGGCTGGGATTGTCCTGGCTTGCAGTAGCCCATTCGACAATCTTGCTTCTTTTATCTTATCAAGTCCATCGATCGCTCTAGCCCCCAGATTTTATTCTCATGCTCATGCACTGCTCCTGTTACATCTAGGGATTCGAACTTCCATGACAACAACATCAAAGATGAAGATGCGTCATAACTCTAGGATGAATATCCTCCAGAGACCACAAACGGACCCCCACACCTATGAATGTGTCGCGGCTCGCGGCAATAGCTACGTGGGTTAAGTTCGCGGCATCATTTCTCCGAACAAGAAAACCCTCAGGCGCGATTACACTGTTGGAGATATATGGTCAAACACTTATCTCTTCTGTTACCTGGCGCTACACAGTTCAAAATGGTGTTTCAGGCGGAGATTGTCTCCATTGGAATATCCTGGATAAGGCCTGTGTTCGCTGGACCGTGTAGGTCGCCATTGATCCGTTATCTGTTTTCCTCTTTATCCTTCTTTGCCGCTTCGAATAGGAATAGCTGGTCGCTCCCTATCTATAAAGGTTGCTATCGAAGAGCTCACACGTCTTCCCTAAGCTTATCAAACACATCTCGATCCAGATCAGATGGACCCTACGGGTTTAACAACATGATGTTGTTAGTGCCGTTAATTCATAGCCTTTCAAACTGTCTTCATAATTAATATAGGCGACCTTTGACCTTGGAAGTGGCCGACAAGCAGCGATAACCTATAAGCCACACGAGAATCTTGGGACTCGAAGAACAACAGCCGTTGGAACCGATCATGCGATACACCACCTTCGCAGCAGCATGTTCCCAAGCCCCACTACAAAAAGTCAGTAATACAATTCGAATTCCTCAATCTCCAAGCTAAACATAATTTCTGACTGATAGCTAGATATTCCTTCGCATAACTGTTGTCTGATTGCTCCAATTGTCCTCGAATTTGACCACATCATTAGCCCAATAGAATCTCATCAAGCTCCTCGATGGTAGTATCAACACGGGTAGCTTGTCGTCGACTTTCATCCATCCACCATTTGGTGCCGGCCCTTTCATCCATTCAAAAGTTAGATACACTGCAGCACCGTTGATACGCGGCCAAGTGGACGTTACGAGTCGATGATTCCGACTCGGATCAAATGTATGAGAAGCATCGACAGGTATGGTGTCTCTGCCGAAGTCCCTGAGCATACGGACGAGGAAGGTACAATCACCTGTGTGTATACCACGGAGTCAATTGCCACCAACAAGCTCATCAATATTTGCGGCCATCCTACAGATAGAACGACTACGTTCAAGGGTTAGACTCACCAGCATCACTACGCTCCGGTAGATTCCAATGCCAGGGTAAAGCAGGCTTGTCTTTCTTTGCTCCGCTCCAGGAGAACCATGTGTGTCTCGTAACCGGAACTTCCGCGAGTTGGCTTTAGTCGCGTCAAGGCAGCCTGGAAGATCAATTTCTGCCATCCCAATCGGGCCACTGCTGGGCCGACACACAGTATGTCTTCGTATCTAAAGTCGTTACTAAAGGCTGAAAAAGCAGGGTATGAGCTTTCTGTGGCCTGATGGAAGCGCTTTCGGCCAAGATAAATGCTGCAGGTGAGCGCGAGGAAACTTAGAGAACGCAGATTTCGAGTATACCTGCAGGTACGTTGCTTCCTAATCTGTGATCTGTCCTCTTCCCAAAGGAGCCATCTGGAACTTTTCCTCAGACTGGGACGTTGAAGGATTCTTTTTCAACGCTGCTGATGTGGCAGGAATATGACCCAAACACGAATTAGGCTCTTCTGGCGATTGGCTCTCCAGAAGACGAGCTTAACGCTCCTTCCCCGTTCATTAGTATGGACTGAATGTTACTATAGGAGACTAGACTTGTTCAGTCTCCCTCTATTCGTAGTTTGCTCATGGATGAGCGGACGTTCGTAGGAGTCTTCGTTGACGACTCCTCATACAACAGAAACCCGAGTATCTCCAAGCTAACATGAGTGTGTCATAGGAGCAGCATTTCGGCTTATCCGCGTCAATTCCATGGATATCCTCCACATGCTAGCGCCACTGCTTCGGCGCATCTGGATGGCGAACGCAGACAGGCAAAAGTGACCTTGGCACAGACCAGATCACCTTCTTGACAGGTCCTATCAACCGATCAAGTTACAGGTAAGCTAGCTTGACTTCGGAGGTAGCCTTAAGTCCCCGATAGATTGGCTTGAAGGAAGTCTGCGACCAGCTGGAGATCCTTAAGCAAACCGAATTTAACCGATGCGGGTTTCTCCGGGCCGATGGATGCACTCTTGGCACACCTACGAGGTACCACATCTAGACTGGCGCCCTTCGGTTCCTCGGCACTTTTCTATCCACCTAAACCTCCTTCCTCCTCAGTCAACCTGCCTATCAAGTTGCCCGATATTATTGAGGCCACAAGAGCGAAAACGACAATGTTATGTGCGTCATCTCGGCAACGTCTTATCGTTCATGCAAGGCCCATCACTCCGCACCACCTCCGGCTTACTACCAGCCTGAATGAACAATACGACCGCGACCGTGCAGGATGACAAAGTGCAGGCCAGTCATAATATACACCGAGAGGGCTAGGCATGCTATCTCGGAAATGTTATGAATGGCTATCCGGATCGACCAATCAATAGTATCTGATCCCTTACACTGTTAATGATGCAGATGCGGGGTTTTGTGCCAACGGCTTCTGTCCCCATCAGTGGCCTTTTAATTCTGTCTCCGCCCAAGATTCCTATCTTCTTAGTGACCTGCCAGAACGAGAGACGGAGGGAGTGTTCGCTCTAAATGACCAGACCCTCCTTTCAATATAAAATGCATCCTTATTCTCCTTGATTCCATTCCCTCTCGTGTAAGCCAACTCCCTAAAGCTCCTAGCTAGCGCAGCCAGTTCTATCCTTGTTTGATTCTAGTTTGTTCACTATGCATACCAGCGCTATCTTGTTTGCAACGGCATTTTGCTCTCTACTAATCATTCCTTCCCTTGCCGCTGTTCATGAGAGCCTGGCGGCACTTCCACATGGATGGACCCACGTTGGATATCCAGCGGAAGAGAGTACAATTGGACTGCAAATTGGTCTTCAGCAGCAAAATCTCGACAAACTTCATTCCTTAATCTACGAGGTGTCTACGCCTGGTCACCCCTCGTATGGAAACCATATGGAAAAAGAAGAGGTTGATGCTCTCCTAAAACCAGGCGCCGGAACAGAAAAAGCAGTCACCTCGTGGCTAAAGCAAGCAGGTGTTACTATGATACACAGCGATGGGCACTGGGTGACATTCGCAACTGACGTGGGTACGGCGAATAAGCTGCTTAATACCAAATTTGCCTACTATGAGAACCAAGGCGTTACCAAATTACGAACGAAGCAATACTCAGTACCAGACTCATTAGTCCCACACATCGATCTCATTTCACCGACCACCTTTTTTGGAAAGACTTCTCCCCAGGCCCCTGTCATATCCCCAGACAAGGCTCCGCTTGAGTCTCGCCAGGTTGATGCGAGCTGTCGGACCTCGATAACCCCCGCGTGCCTGAAGCAGATATACAAGATCAACTACACCCCAACAGGAAAGACTAATAGCACTGTGGCCTTTGGCAGCTTCTTGAATCAATCCGCCCGGACTCAAGACCTCTCATTATTCGAACAAAAGTACGGCATTCCAAGCCAAGGTTTCTCGGTTCAACTCATCAATGGAGGCACCAATGACCAAAGTATCAGTAATCGTCACGGAGAGGCGAACCTCGACGTGCAATACATTGCTGGTATTAGCCATCCACTGCCCATCGTCAGCTATATCACGGGCGGCTCACCGCCTTTCATTCCGAATCTTGATGAGCCAACTGCAGCTCAAAATACTAATGAACCCTACCTAGACTATTACACTTACTTGCTTGCGCAACCCAACAGCAAGCTGCCCCAGGTCATCTCGAACTCGTATGGTGACGATGAGCAGACCGTACCGCCAGCGTATGCTACTCGCGTCTGTAACATGATCGGTCAATTGGGACTACGCGGTATCTCGGTGCTCGAATCATCCGGCGACACTGGGGTTGGCGCACCATGCCAGTCGAATGATGGTAAGAAGACTCCGCAATTTACACCTCAGTTCCCAGGTACATGCCCATTCATCACCTCTGTTGGCGGCACTCAATCCATCAACCCCGAAGTAGCTTGGAATGCTGGCTCGGGTGGGTTCAGCGACTACTTTGCCCAACCATCCTACCAAGCGTCTGCCGTCTCGAACTACCTGAGCAACGGCATCAGCAAGGCAACGCTTGCTTACTACAAGCCCTTTTTCAACAGCAGCGGCCGCGGCTTCCCTGATGTATCGGCACACAGCCTGACCCCTGAGTAAGATTTCCTCAATTCCCTCTTTTCCTCCCCACCCCAGCACTGCAGTCGAGCCATCAAATGCTAAGAGTCGTGCTTCACCATCCAGTTACGCAGTCTACACCAACAACGCCCTCACCCGCTCTGGTGGAACATCCGCCGCTTGCCCTGTATTCGCAGGGATCATTGGTCTCCTCAACGACGCCCGCCTCGCTAAAGGCCTCAAGCCCCTCGGCTTCCTGAACCCCTTCCTCTACAGCACTGGCCTTAGCGGTCTCACAGATATCACTGGGGGCGGCAGTGTGGGCTGTACCGGGACCAATGGACAGACCGGCCAGCCGGTACAGGGAGGTAGTGTCATCCCGTATGCCAGCTGGAATGCGACGAAGGGGTGGGATCCCGTTACGGGGCTGGGAGTTCCGGATTTCGGGCGGTTATTGAGTTTGGCGACGGCGGCGTGAGGGGGAACGGTGGTGGCACTGGTGGGGGAAGAGGGTTGGATGTACGAGTATCTTACTGGCAGGTTTGAATATAATTTTAGTTAGTGATGAAGCTCTCAGCCAAGGGATTGGTAACATGTTGCTAATGCGTTATGTAGAAAATCGACAGAGAGCGGCAAGAAAACCTTTTTGGGGATAAGCGTAGAATACTTGTAGCCTTAATGCCGAAATAACTCCGGCACAGATATCTCTCCGTGCACTCACCTTTGTTTTTCGCTAGTTTCCACTTGATATTCGGACGGCGATTCACTTTACGCTGCTCATTTCTGTCTAAGCTCTAGCTACAGAGTTAAGATACACATCAGGCGTTTCACTTAGAGTAGTTTGCGAAGGACGACTATCATCTTTTCCGAAATTGTTACGCGTAAGCTCGGGGAGAAAGAAAACACAAACGAACAGCACCGATTACAAGTCTACCGCTCTTAGATTTGACAATTAGAATTCGAGTTCTACCTTGGCAATTCGGTCAAATCTTTCTCGCTTGGCTAATTCGCGGTAAGGATTTCTTGTGCCGCACACGTAAGCTCAGTCTCCCACATTCCTTATGTACGGCTTTCTGAAACTTGTTGCTCGATGCAATATCCCTGGATTTGAGTAGAGGAGCATTTGTTGATTGATCGAACCAGGAAAATCTTGTCGAACAGCATCTTGCATAGAACTACAATTCCAGTTCCTTCTAAGCCTCCAATGCGCTCTTTTGATGATCTGCTTTGATTGGCTGGTCCTGCCAAGAGCATTGACTAAGCATCGGACCCCTCAGGGCCTCAATGGGTTCAGTTTCTGCAGACTGCAAGTCGTCTTCTTCAATTCTCCATCACGTCCAATGATCACGTCTTGTGGTCTTCGCATCTCCGCAATCCTTCATCATGAGATTCACAACCCCATGATCAGTTGCGGCCGTAAGGGAATCGAGCATCGTGCAGGATTCGTGCGATGATTTGATGACTCTCCGTCGGAAGACGTGAATCCCGAAAACGTTACGCTATCCATGCGCGCACTGCGCGCCATCGTCAACCATCGCTGTTCGCTAACCACATCGATTTGTCGAGCAGAAGTGGCTGGACCATTAAGGCCAAGTGCACAAGAGAAAGTCCCGATTGGGACTCCTCGAGTTCGACCAGTGTCTGGATGGAGGTTAGCAGCTAGGTGGCGTTCTGTTCCGTGCAGTAAAGCGCACATCTCGAGGCGCGCCAGTATCTTCCATCATTCCATCGTTCTCCATTGAATTCAATTTACTGTCACATCGTTCGCTGGTCCCACTTCCTATTTTTCTTTCTTTTTTTTTGTTCTTTCTTTCTTCCTTTCTTTCAGTAAGTACATTATATTCACCGTTTTGGTTCATTATGTATCAAGCTTTCATTTGCTGCCAACGAGCTGACGTGGTAATGCCTTTCCTCTACGTCTAATGGGTCTGGAAGCTGTCTTGTCGTAATATTGTCATCTTCAATAGCTGCTGCGTAAGATGACCTGCGAATCGCATTTGGTCCATCAACCGTGTTGAAAAAGATGAAGCTGAAAAGAATCACCCCACGGACCTGTTTGTGGCCCTTGACAGGTAGCCTTATCATCTGCTTCGGGTTGTCCATCGCCTTGACCTTTCGGTCCAATCATCATTGCTATGCCGGAGTATGTGGCGAATGGTTATTCCCACTTCAGGCACGGCTGCACGTTGTGGTGTGGTATTGCTGGATCTCCATCTCGGTGACAGTACTTGCCTTGCGCGCGTTCCGACCATCCATACGACTTCTGCTACAGAGGCAGATAAGTACTTGTCAACTTCCTGTTCTCGGTAAGCGACTGACGATCAGCGGTGCCTTGGTCATATTATGGGTTATGACCTTGTACGGGATCGTCACGGGCATATGGTGGCTCCGTCTCCAAGATTACTTTGTCAACAGAGGCCAGCACGGTGGGCTCTCTCGAGGTAACAATCGTCTGGCTGCGGTTGCATTGACTGGACACTACGCGGATGTGACTATGGGCATGGTCTTACTTCCAGTGGCTCGGAATAGTGCTCTGGCTTCTTTCTTCAGGCTGTCGGCGTCAACGACATTCACGTTTCACATGATACAGGCATACGTTCTTTTCATTCTGGTACTTGTTCATGGACTCATATATGCAGCCTGGACTGCTGTTTACTACCGGGATTCGGACCTGACCCGTTTCATCTTTCCACTTCTAAATCCTACATACCTCTACAATGAAGTATGGCCAGGAGCCAATTCCTCGCTTGGTATCTGGAGAGCTTCTCTAATCTTCACGGGGCTTTGCGCAACATTCATCATGTTTATAATTTTCATGACAACATTCCCCTTCATCAGACGGAAGCATTTCAATGTCTTTTATTTTACACATCTGCTGAGCATTGTGGCTGTCATCGTCATCTGCCTGCATGCAAGTACGATGTTTTATTGTACTGCTCCGGGTTTAGCCATGTGGATATTAGACTGGGGTATGCGTATATATGAGTTGAATGGGAAGATGGACAGCAAGCTTGAGGCGATCGGTAAAGGATGGTTTTGGTAAGAGACATCTGAGTGGAGCTAGGCTTCAACCGTAACTGACTAAGTCCATAGTCTCACTGTACCTCTGCCCCGGCGGCGATTAGATGGATGTGCATGCCATTCGCCTTTGGCACATTTCCATATTCATCACACGGAATCATCGATTCGAGAGATTCATCCGTTTACCACAATAACATATCTCGCGTCGGAGAAAGTCGCTTTGCCAAGTCACACCTCAGAGAAGCTGATCGCCTGGAACGATCAAACCATCTTGATACAATTTCTCTTCCGGAAAAGTGAAAATAACAACTTCTCAAATACCGGAGAGGGCCAGCCACGCAAAGGGAAGCTGAGCAAGCAGTGGACTAATAAGCTGGCAAGTCTTGTCGACGAAAAATCGGTCAGTGTTCAGCCCTCATCACCGAACGCAGCGGATTCAGAGAGTCAGCTTCAACGGCTTTTTCGTCCGACTTATCATACCACCCTTCGCCTCGAAGGACCTTACTTCACGCCCGCTAATCCAGCAAGCTATGAGACAGTCATTTGCCTGGTTGCAGGCACAGGGATCAGTGGAGCCATCGCCATCGCCGCCGCATATAGTGCAAAATCAACCAAGCACACAGCAGTGCCTATATCAGCTGAAAATACCTGGAAACGATGTGTAGTACTTTGGAGTGTACGCGAACTGGACTTTATCGATTTGCCATTTTTCCAGAAAACCACCCCTGGCCTGGAAGTCCGACCTCATCTTACCGGGAATGGTCGTCAACGGCTCGATGCAAAAGAGGCTATCACCGACGCTTGTGAGAATATGCCTAGCGAGAAGGTTTGGGTATATATCTCAGGTCCCAACCCATTTATAGAGGCTGGGGAGAAAGTCTGTCGAGAGTTGGGTGTGGCGTACTTTGGTGCGAGGTGGAGTTGAGGAGGGAGCAACACACTCTGCAGCTTTCCAATGATGATTTCTGCTTTGCCACTGTGGCAAGACTGTTCAAGACTAACGGCCCTAAATAACTCGACGAAGGAGCATCAGTTCCCGCCAGTTCAACTGTCGACCCTCATGGCAACTAAGCAGGCCTCTTCTTCATCTTGGGGCTATCAGCTTTGGTATTCTCGGTCTCACTGTTACAAATCCACACCTGCTCCAATGAGGATATCACTAGCCTCGAGCAGCAGGCTACGGAGGGCACGCCCGCCATCATAGCTGTTCCGCCCTTTCAAGCTACCATGGCCGCCAAGAGAAAGAAACTGTGTTTATGTCCTGAACAGCAATGTGAGAAGGAGGACGGTCGATCGTCTTTTTAATTCAATTTATGCTACGAGTATGCACTGATGGAAACTGCAACTCTGTTTTGAGCGCCCAGAGGCGGCCTGGAGCTTAGTAGACTGCGGCTGCGCCCGGGCGTAATCTAAGGGCGGACTAGGGATGCCTCTTATCTGCGATCATACCTAAGCAAAAGAGTGCCACACCAGTGCATAGGAGATGTCAACGGACGGGCAGATCTCGCCTATCCAGTCCTGTGGTTTAACTCTGACGCTGTTGAAGTGAAGAACAGACTATCCAGCCGTACGCCGGCGGCGCTTCCGAGAAAACACTCGCCGTACTTCCCAATCGAGAGCCCCCGCTGTCTGTCGAGACTTAAAATACAAGCTGGAAATTTTTTTTTTATCCAAAACGAGCACCCAGGCACAGCATCGGGCACCTACAACCAGATCCAGGAAGTTGAAAGAACCCCAAAGATCACCGAAGTGCGACCGCTAAGCTAAAAATGGAGAGGAATGTCCAAGCTCCAAGCCAGCTTTAAAGCCCAATACTGTGAATCTCAAGGGCGGGAGCGTCGTGGATCGTTTGGCATTGAGACTTTAGATCTGGGTTTAAGTATCGATCCCAGTAGCACGAGGAGAAGGGTGGTGGGAAAGGAGTCTCAGTTTTGGCTTTTCGGCGATTGTACTTGAGAGCGAGAACCGAACTACTGGATGGATGTAATCGAGAGAAAGGGAGGGAAAGGGATGGTTGCTAGCGAGGAGGAATGGGGTGGGAGCCTTAGTGCGCAAATGGCACATGAAGGATATCGACAATGCATTCGAAAACACTAGCCCTTGAGCCTGAACCGAGAAAAATAATAGTTCATGTATTCAATCGAGTCAACAAGAGTCTTCTAAGTACGACGACAAGGCTATGAAGGGTTTTGTTACTAGCCCCTCCCCCGCCCAACACATACCAAATCGCCAACAAAAGGATATCAGAGAAAACAGCCGCTTGCATCACTCCCAAACCACAGCCCGTCAAGAGCTGTACTCTCGAGGACCGTTCTAGATACTCTATTTATCTCACCTGAGAAACATGCCTCAGACCAAAGACTTCCCAGCCTTAATCGCCGGCTGCACGACCTCACTAAAACTCGGGACCTTCCTTTAGTCATATTTCAATTGATAGGGTAATTGAGCGCCATACCTCACTAAATAAAGGGAGGCCCCGAGGTTTAGTGAGGTCCTGACCCACGATTCAAAGAAGCCTAGTAAAATACAGATAGGCCGATGAACTTCCCACATTCGCCATCGTCCAACCTTCTCTTTTGGTGATTTTGTTTTGTTGATCGATTATATAGTCCTATAGTCCGCGGGCGCATAGGTTGGGGTTGTGTAAATTTGTGTTAATGTGGCACGTCAAATGAGAATGGGATCAAGGAAGTGTATCCAGATAAGTATTGAGCTAATCGTGGGACGGAACCTCACTAGAACTCGGGGCGTCCCTTTAGAACTAGTCGGGACCTCCCTAGGTAAGCTCCGGGGCGTCCCTTTAGCCGGAGCCTCACTAAAACTCGGGGCCGCCTCTTAGTGAGGTCCTGACCCACGATCATCATGATGCGCAGCTTTTTGACACCGCAAAAAATGGTTCTCACTGTAGTCACTCCCTATTTTCTGCATCTCACTCCCCATTTTCCTACACACACTCCACTGTCCTAATCCTACTTCGCAACCCTTGCCAAACCCTGAGAATTTTCGGGACATCCGCACATCCGCGTACCCTGGATAACTCAATGGCCTCGATTTCTCAGCAAACATGCGAAGATAAGACGAAGAAATGAGCGAACAAACTGTCGATGCAGTCTTCACAAATCTTGATGTTGTCTTGTATGAAGAAGGCGAAAGACGCGAGAATTTCGACGAGATTAGCCGTGCGACACACCTCATCACCATCATACAAAATAGGTGGTGTAGTTGTAGAATTAGGGTATGAGATTGTGTGTAAGAAAATGGGGAGTGGGATGCAGAAAATAGGGAGTGACTACAGGCGTAACCCAAAAAAAGAAGAAGAAAAAAAAACGGCCGCAACCTTTCCCTCACTGCTCGTGTCTAAACTTCTCCACTAAAACTAGCGATAAAAAGCCCCATTAACCCCTTGCGCTCACGCAACAACCCTCCCCAACAACCCCTCCGTGAAAGCCCACATATCCCCACTATCATGCCTATTGAACGCCGCCCCCGTCCAATACGTGCTCTTCTGCCCCTGCAGCGCCCTCAAATCCCTATAAAAGCCCTTCGCGACCGCATCCGCCGACACGCGCAGCTCGTACGGCGTGTGACTGTTGTAGGCGACGAATTCGGGCGTCGACGCCGTGGGGATCGTGCCGGCGGTCTTTAGCTTTTGGACTTGGGAGACGATGGCTGCTTTGACGGCGGCGTCGGAGAGGGGGCGGAGTTGCCGAATTTGATGTCTTTGATCCCGCGGAGGGCGGTGGGGGTTATGCCGTATAGGGTTGGTACTGTTTGCGGTAGGGGATTAGCTGGTCTCCAGATAGGGGAGGTGGGAGGGATGAGAGATCGGGGGACTGTACCTTGAGGGAGATTGTAGGGTGTATCTGCGCCCACGGCAGTGATTGAGACGTCATCAGGGATACCGGTGTTTCGCAACAGGCCGGTGTAGTAAGCACCAGTCAGGAATTGACCGAAGAGAGACCGCTCCGATTTGCTGAGGTCGAAACCGGCGAGTTTGGAGAGGAGAGGTGGGATGGAGATGACGGCTTTCTTGGCTAGGATTAGCTTGTTGCCTGTCGGTGTTTGGACGACGACTTTGACGCCTTTGTCGTTTCGCTGTGTGGCTAGGACTTTGCTGTTGAGGAACACGTCATCTGGTTAAGGGAGAAAGTCAGTATCGAATCCGTGAGGCAGTCTAATCTCTCTGACTGACGTACTTCCCAATTCTGCTCGTGCTTTCACATAGATCTCGCTGTTGTCATGTCGAACCGTAGTCAAGAATCCCGTTTGAGCCCCTTGCAGGACCGATAGCGAAAAATACTTCATGATGTACAGAGTCGGGATTGATAGGGTATCACCAAAGCCCTGCGCATATGAATTGATGATAGGCACGGCACCATCAAGCTTGTACTTCTTGACAAAATCTCCAAACGGGATGAGTAGCTCAGCTGGGACAGGGTTGGGTAGATTCCACCCTGGTGTGTTGAGAAATAGATATTTCTGAAGCTGGGCAGCGTACGCTTCGAAAGCAGCTGTTGGGTCTGGGGAGACATAGTTGGTGACGTTTTTGCCCGTTCGAAAATCAACGTTGTACCGTTTCCGGATGCCTGTGGCGGCACCAGTGCCAGCAGTGAGTGGGACGTCGAACCTCTTGAAATAGGAGGTGACGGTGGTAGTATTGTCGAAAACAACCACGCCATAATCGACGGTTGTGCCCGTGGCAGGGTCCGTATAGGTGTTTGTGTGACCTCCAAGGACACTTTGCGCTTCGACTACGGCGACGCTTTTGCCTCTATCGCGGACACCAATGGCGGCATAGGTGCCTGAGGAGCCGCCACCGATCACAACAACATCACGTTTGATGATGCAAGAGGGACTATATGCGGCTGTGTCGAAGGAAAGCGAGGGAAGAGCCGATATCAACTGTGAAAGGGAGAGAAGAGAAAGCACCTGGGTTGTAGAGACAAACATGACGGCGATCTTCCACTCGAGCTTCGAGTTCTACAGAGTATCTCTGCAGCAAAAGAACTTCCCGTCAGGATGAACGCGCGGGCTGCCGGGGATTTAAAGCCTTCAGCCGCACGTCCTGGTTTACTGCTCATCTTCAAGAAGATCATTGTCCGTGCGTGTTGGTTGGCTGGAAGGAAGGAGTTGCAGGATGTTGGATTCCCTCGCTCCGAACATTACCGATTGTCAATCAATGTCAGCTCATACGTCAAGGAAGGAATAACCAGCGCTTGTAGGGAATGAGATTAAATAGCGTCTTAGTTCTGTATCTTTCGCATCACGAAGGAACGTACGCGATCGGAACAAAATGCACTCAAAATGGGAAAAGAGTTCTTAAGAACATGCATTATTTGCTCCGATATCCGGGCGCGAAAGCGAGTGGGAGAATGGAACATCCTGATTGCCATATTATCAAACGGCAATCTTCCTCTCCGAGGTCAAGCCAGATGTCTGGTAGAGTGGTATCATACCTAAGAATTTGCTATCCGGTACGAGGTACTAATGCTGAATAGGAAGGCGAGACTCGTGTGTGAGTTAATCGTGCGTCATGTATGATCATTCGATCTTTTCCAGCCCCAAAGGATCCGTAGGTCCATAGCGGAAGCCGGCAAGATGGAAATTAGCAACGTCCGAATCAGTCATTAGCGTTAAAGTAAGCTGATAAGGAAATAAGCAGAATGCAAGATGACGATTAGAATGAGAATGGGACAAGCTTCACCTTTGCCTTCGATTTTGCAGCTGAAGAATGCTTGTGGTCCACTGATGCTCGATTTTAGCGATCCGATCTTCACACCCACCTGCAGGCTACATTCCGAGAGCCTCATTCTCCAGGTATATCCACCATCTACTCACGGGAGCCATGTGGTTGTGTATTCTTCTGTAGATCCCGTCGATACTCCTCGATCCGAGAACCTCATCTTAGAAAATTGGCTTTTGGCGCTGATCCAGATCATTCACAGGCGATCAGTGTCCCTCCGAGAATGTTGGCCGAATGTAACCGAAGAGGCATGGGTAATTACAGTCCGTTGGCTGCACAACTTTCTTGTAAAAAGACAATTGCACTCACATCTGGTGTTGGGCTACTACTTGTACCCACGATTATACTTATCCTTCTTATGGAATGGTGGCACGTGATGTCTGGCCCCTAAGGTACCTTAAGAAATAGCCTTCACACGTGTAGATTTTGGCTGAGGGTAGCTAATAAGTAGTAATAAGTGCCTAAACATTTTACCGATGCATGGGCCAGGTCAAGCAAGCTTGTTTCAACGACGAACACCGCTCGACGCCCTTGTCTTGTCAGTTTCGCGACTGGAAAGGTGAAGCTGAGTTTCGAAGTCACATGTCGAACGTGCTACGGTTGTGGAGTAGAATCCCAATGGTTTTGGTGAGACATGAGGGAGATGCGTATCGGGTAAGACGTCTGTGATTATGGTAGTGGCGTAGAAGTTGAAGAATTGAACATCTATAGAAAAGCAACATCCCAAAAAGAGGAGGAGGAGGAGGAGGAGGAGGAGGAGGTGGAGGAGTATGACAAATGGGATGATGGAAGTTGAAAATTGACTTCGTTCGTTTATTTTCAATCTACCGAGTTAACCTGACTGTTGTAGGGTGAGAACCACAATTTTATTCTGTCCACCGCGATAAGGGACAGAGTACTCCGTCTCGCGGTTGACAGAAATATTGGAACGCTAAGCCACATTGGACCCGTCCCACCAAGATTTGTATGCGATCGTTCCCTTTCACCCTTTGACCTACAAATCACGATTTCGAAGCATTTGATTCAAAACAATTCTCATACAAAATCGAATTACGTCATGATTAACAATGATGTTGAATTTTCGATCAATTTCGTGTGTAAGTAAACGTTAAATAAGGTTCAAATGCTTGTTCCGCTCGCATTCTTTTTTCTCCGTCGCAATCAATGCTAATATTTTTCAAATAATTCAAATAATTTCTTTATCAATCATCGTAAATTTCAGGTCAACGATATGCTCGAATTTATATTCAAATCGAACGATACTTTAGCGCTAAAAGATGAAATGGCTCTCATGAATGATGAATATGATGAAACGTTTCTAAAATGAGTCAAACAAGATCAAATTGTTCAAATAACAACGCGCATGAATCAAAACATATCTGTACGAAATCGAATATCGATCATTACTCGTGTATATCAATATCTTGATGATACATGCGTGAAGAATCGAATTGAAATGATTTGACGTTCAATATTCAGTCATTTGATTTTTCAACCGAATAACATCGCGTAATCGTTCGAGCATCGATCTGCTTCGTTCGTTGATAAAGCGTTGAAACATATGTTTTTTTCAATCTTTTATCATCAAA
The DNA here is from genome assembly GCA_018902385.1 of Physcia stellaris. Classification (NCBI taxonomy): domain Eukaryota; kingdom Fungi; phylum Ascomycota; class Lecanoromycetes; order Caliciales; family Physciaceae; genus Physcia; species Physcia stellaris. The sequence continues at coordinate 165,471 of JABSSW010000030.1, read as the reverse complement.
TGCTCGATGGTTTCGTCGTTTCAATGCGATATCTTTTTGATTCATTGCTTTGACTCTTGTCAGCAATTCTCTATGAAAATCAAATCAGAATTTTTTGCAACGTTGAAATAACAGTTTAGCAAATTTTTTTTTTTTCACGTTCGACAAATGTTGTTTTTGCTCGTTTCGTGACTCGAATCGTCATTTTCTTTCAATGTAAATGAGATTTCATTTGTTCGAATTTCGAAAATTCATGATTTGATTACGAATTTCAATATTTGATTTCTATACATTTGCAGCGTCATTTTGTCATTGATATTGTCAAAAACATCGTAAAACATCATGTTTGATTTGAAATTGTAATTCACAGCGACTCAAACATGTTTTTTTTTTTCAAATTTCGTTTTTTCTTGAATTTTTCGACAACGTGCTGAATACAATTGACACAAATGCGTGTGCTCGACTTGCGAATGACGTATACACGTTCTTGAGAATCGAAATCTGTATGCATTTCATCGCTGTATCGTACGTTGTTTCAATTTTTCGACTTTGATCGCAAAAACAACGCTTTTTCGATTCAATCGATTCGTCGAATGACGTGACTAAAACTCGTTCACGATTTGCGACATGCAATGCATTTTCATCAATTTAATTGATGCATTTCACGTTGTAAAGTTCTGATCGAACATTTCAAATTGGTCTCGTAAATCAACATTTCTCAGATCAAATTTTTGTCGTTTCAATCAACTGTTTCGAGCAATTGATCACATCGAGCGACATCTTCGCGTGATAGCTTTCTAAATGCTTTTCGAATTTCTTCAACGTCGTCTCTATTGGCTATACGACGTGCGAACGAGCCATGATTCAGACGTCATGTTGTTGCTAAAGAAATTTCTGTGCGAATGTAAAACATTCAAATTTCAAATCGACATAAGATATTCGTATTCATTCGAAAATAAATCAAACTCAATAATGAGTCACGAATTAGAATTATCGACAAAAATCAGTTTTTGTCAGAATTAAATTTTGACTTTTAAGCAAATAACTCTAATTCGTGACTCATTATTGAATTTGATTGACTTTCGAATGAATACGAATATGATCGAATTTCGACAAAATTGAAATATGCATCATGATCATTTGCAAAACAAACATCGAATTCGAAAAAATGCTGTTTGCATTTCTTTGTACAACAACAAGCAATAAATCGAGTGATTTGCAATTGAAACACGTTGCTCGATTTATTCGTACAATTGAACAAACAAAACGATTATATAATAGAAAATTTGCAAGACAATTAGTTTTGCAATTATTAGTCTAGTCATAATATCGTTTTTTGCTATACATTTCTGATGTCACATTTCGTATTTTACATTCTAATAATTACAATAATCATTCGATTAACATCATTCGTGTATAAAAAGCAATTCAACAATTGTACGTGCTATTACGTTCTTGACGTTCGATTCGAACAAAAAATCGATTCAACGAGAATCTGAACGAGAAACAAATCGAGAAAAAGACTGTACATCATACAGTTAAGTATCGCAATCATGATTGACTGTGTTGTTTTGCTATCACGTATCGTTCAATTTAAGCAGCGAATTCGAGCTCGAAAAATTATCAGCAAAATTCTCGATGCAAAATTTCAAAGCAAACTATCTCGATGCAATAAGAAATCTACACACGTGATTTCAATCATTCGATTTCGTGAACGTTTTCAATAATAAACGTCAATCATTTCATTTCTCGATTACTCATAACAGTAACGACAGATCAAGAACATCAAGATAATTGAAAAAACAAACACGAATTGTCAAAAACTTTCACACAAAATGAATTTTTATATTCATTCATCGAGAAACAGTTCGAAAACAACATTTATGATCGACATTTTCAATCTCGAACAACAAGAATCAAGATATCATAACATTTTTAAAAGTTGATCGAACGATGAGTTCAACAAAAACATTGCAAAATATTCTCGTCAGAAATTCACATAGCGATTTCAACAAAAACACGCGATTGCAAAATCGCATGAATACAATACATTTCATAATCAAAAAAACGATAAAAAATTCAAATTCGATAAAATTAATAAACATTCAGTCAAAATCAATAGAAATTGTAAATAGACTGATCGCGTCGAGTCAAAACTTGAATCGAATCAAGAATTTGATTCGAAAAAATCGAATCAAATTTGAAATTTTGAGTTTGAAATTTGTCTTGACATCAAGTCAAACTTTGTAATTGAGTTTGAAGTTTGAGCTTGAAAGTTTGATTTGATTTGATTTTTTTTTAAAAATGATCAAATTTGAAGTAAATATTACGTTTTAAAAAAAAGTAATGCAAAAAGATAATGCATTTATTAATAACTTTTTATTATTAGAACTTTTTTTACTATAATTAGTATATGATGTCATTTTCAAGTCAAGTTCAAACTTTAACATTGAGTTTGAAGCTTGATCAAATCAAACTCAAACTTTAAATGAAAAGCTTGAATTTGAATCAAACTCAAATCAAGTTCGAACATGTCGATTTGAAATTTGATTCGACGATCAGTTTAATTGTAAATGTGACAAGTTTGAACAACATCTGACACGATTACAAGAATTTCGTATTGTTTCAATAGAAATTGATTTATAAAAATTGATTTTGCAAAAATTCTTCATCGTTTCAACATCGAAATTATGAATTTTACAAAAATTATCAATGCGACAAGCAATGTTGTATTTGAAACGAACAACAATTGAATCAACTGTCTATTTTCGAACAAATTTACATCGCATAGCGATGATTTCGATAATCAATCAATAAACAATAATAGCAATGAGTTTTTCACGACGAGTTTTGTTGATTTTGTCATCAAGCATTGTCGCAAAAAGTCTTGCATGACTAATTGCAATAATATTCATGATATGAATGCGAGTCACATCGACTTCAGATGAAAAATCAATTTCAAAGTAATGTTTTCAATGAATTCGTGCAATTTCGTTTCAAATTTTTAATCACGAAACTGTAATTTTGAACAGCGATCAATTCAAATTATTGACGTCTGTTTCGTACGAATATCATTCTTGAACAAAAACGATCGCAAACAATTTCTGAATAAAAAATTTTCAAAAATTGTTTCGAATTAATCGATTTCATGAAATCGCATTGATGCAACGAAATCAAAATGAATATATCGATCGAATTCGATTTTGACATTTTGCAATGCAAAATTTCTTCATCATAAATCGTTTCGAACATTTCGAATTCGAAAAATCAATCGATTCTATTATTTTTTGTGACGAGCGTGCATCGAATTCAACATTTGACAAAATTAACATTTTTATTTTATCACATCGAATGACAAAATCGAAATTCGTTTATGATCAAATTTTTTACATATGTTTTTGCAAATTTTCATGTATTTGCTTTTCATTTCGATATTTTCGTGTAATTATGTATTAATATCATATCAATGCATGACATTTCACATTATATCGAAATCATTTTAATTTTTTCAAGTTGTTCGAAATACGACAATTTATTCAATAAACAAAATCTCAAACAAATGCGAAAATTTAAAACGTCATCAAATTTTAAACGTGCAACGAAAACGACGTAATTTTGTTCACGTGAAATCGAAAATTTAAACGATTTGAATGAAAACAACGAAATTTTATTTCATTCAAATCATTTTTCAAAAAACAACGATTTCGAATGTGAATTTTCACGAAAAAATCATTTCGATATAACGAAAACGAAATTGTTTTGCTATTGATCGAAACGACGATTGTTTGATATTTTCGAACGTGATACGCATTTATTTAATCAACAAATCATGACGACGATTGAAATCATTTGTGACATCATTACATATCAATAAATCAAATTTAAATTATCAAGACAACGAATTTTTTTACGTCACGAAAACATCATATCAGAAATATTCAATCAGAAATCGAATCAGAAATTTCGTTATTCGATCAGAAATTTTCGATCGAATTTTCATTTTTTCGATCGAATTCGAATCATTTATTTTTTTCGAAAACATTTTCAAAACATATTTGTTTTTTTTATCGATCGATCATATTTTCTGATTTCAACGATGATTTCAATATCGATCAAAAAAATTGTTCAAATTTTCATCAACGTTTAATATTGCAATCATTTTTTTCATTCGAGAATTTTTCGATATTTTATTTATTTGTTTAGCAAATCAACGTTTGTTTTTTGTATCGATATTGAATTCAACATCAAATTTTCAGAATTTTGCATTAAAAATCATTGCATTCGAAATATCAAAAATTTTTTAAAACGTTTTGTTTCAACATTCGATATCAACATTATTCGAATTGTTTGAAAATATTCAAAAATCACATTTGTTTGTTTAGCAAATCGATTTTGATTTTCAATTTTTGCGATGAAATCAATATCATTTTCATTCGAAAAACTCATATCATTTTTGCGAAATTCTTTTTCAACATTCAATATTCGAGTCATTTTTCACGTCGAAAAATCAATTCGAAAACGTATTTAATTTTTTAGCAAATCGTCTTTTTTCTTTCGCACGAACGATGACGTCAAAACAACGAAAACGAAAAATTCGAAAACAAACAAAATTGAAAATTGCGAAATTTGCTTTTTGCATATTTCGATTTTTTCAATTCAATTGTCATCGACGATGATTCAAAATGAAACATATTTAACAAATTCACAGACATTTTGCAACGATTTCAACAATTTCAATTTTTGCATCGAAAATTCGATTTGCTGAATCTGTTACACGATTGTTTGATGAATTTCGTTCTGAATTGATTCAAAAATCAATCGAAATTCATCTCATTACACGATTTCGATATAATTTTTACGAAAACGTTTTTTTCTAATGAGTTTGCAACGAATTCAACGATTCTGCAAAAACAACAAAAAATTAAAATTTCGATTTCAAATCGCTGTCAATGATGTCAATTAATTTACGAAATTTGAAATTTATATCATTTTCAATATTCGTCATGTGTTGTTCGAAATCAACAAACATACGAATTCGTTTTGCAATTTTTCGAAAAATATGCGAACGAAATTATCGAAAAATCAACAATATTTATTTTATTTGTTTCGTCGAAACAACAAAAATTGAACATTTCATTTAAGAATTTGAAAATGATCAAGAAAATTAAAATTAATGTTGTCAAAAATGCAAAACGAATCAAGTCAAAAATTTTGAAAATTCAAAAAATTGCAAAATCAACATCGAAATTTCAAAATATCGATATTTTCGATTCAACATTCACATGCGAAAATCGACGATTCAGTGAAATCGCGAAATTTTTGCAACATTTTCAACAATGTCAACATTTGTATCGAAAATCAAATTTGTTTATGTTGTTGTTCATTTGTTTTTGAAATTTTGCTTTCGATATTTAATACGATAAACAAAACGTCATGAAATCAACATCGTTAAATGAATGAATTGAAATTTTACGAGTCGATTTCGCGAATGTTTCATTTGCAATGATCAAAATTTCGAAAATAATTTGCATGCGTTGCGATTCAAATTTCAATTTCAAGAAAAGTTTCGCGAGCACGTGCGCGAACAACATACAAAGAAATCTGTTCGAAATTCGTTTTTTCAGTCGATACATTCAAGTCAATATGCGAAACGATGAAAAAATCAACAATCATTGATTCGTTTGTTTCGCATGTTTCGCAAAAATTTGATATTTTTATTGCAACATCAAAACAAATATTCGATTTTGTCATGATTTTGAAAACAATCAACACATCGAAAAATTCACATTTTCATTTGATGCATCAGAAATTGTATCAAAATCGATGAAAAACACATCAATTCAATGTTTATTTATTTCGTCGAAATCATCATTTTCTCAATCGTTCGAATCAAAACATCATGAATTCGTTATTCAGAAATTTGAAATCGAAAATTCGTTTTTCAAAATTTTTACAAACAAATCAATAGACGAAAGCGAAAAGAATTCAATTGTTATTGATTCGTTTGTTTCGTTTATTTCGCAAAAATCATTCATTTTTTTTTTAATTTTCAAAAGAAGTTGTTTCATTTGTCGAATCGATGTTTTTTCAATTCAAAAACATTATTTTGAATTTTTTCGTGTCATGAAACATTACGCAATAAATTAAAACAACAATTCGCTCGTCATGCATATCAACGAAAACAAAAAATTCAAAAACAAATCGAAAATTTTTATTTCTCGATTTATGCAGTCAATTCAATATGCGAAATCGAAAAAACGTCATTTTTTTCGCATAATTTTTCTGTTTCAAAATTCATGTTCGAATTTGCAATAACATTCAAAACAGTCATTTTATTGAAACGTTCGAATCTTTCGTTTTTCACATTCGAAATTATGTCGAAATCAACGAAAAAATCAACAATTTGTCGACGTTGCAACAAGATATTCAATTTCAATAACAAGTTTCACGAACATATACGCGAACGTCATGTTCGAAAATTTGTCAAAAGTTTTGATTTTCGAATTTTCGCATCAGAATTCACACACAAAATTATTGAAAAATCAACAAACATTGATTCGTTTGTTTCGTTTGTTTCGCAAAAATCATTTATTTCTTTTGCAACATTTAGAAATCAAAAATTTTGATTTTCAATAATTTTCGAATCAATCATCGTATCAACGCGTTCGAATCTTTCGATTGCGACATACAAAATCAATTCAAAGTCGATGAAAAACGCAATCGTCAATTGTTCATTCATTTTTTCATTTATTTTATCGCATATATCAATTCAAAAACATCAAAAATTTCACATTCAAAAATTCTATTTGATTATGAATGAATTGCATCGCATGTTTGTTGAAAAGTTTAAATCATTCGATTTGCAACAACATCAAATTCGTTGTCGTTTTTCACAAATTTTTGATTTTCGACAATTCGATCGATCATGTTCAATTTTTTCGAAAAAGTCGTATTTTATTATCGAAAATCTGTTCGAAATGTTCGATAAAAAATTCAAAAAAAAACGTTTGTTTCAAAATCAAAATAACGTTTTTTTTTGAGAATTCTTCTCAAGTTAATCACGAATTACGATTTATTTCAAATTTACAATCAATCAAAAGTCGTCGATGAATCAAAATTCGAAAAATTCGAAATCGAAAAATTTGAATCAACACATGTTTGCGAAATCAATTCGCATCGTTTTCAGCGAAATTTTGTTTGAAAAATCGATCAAATTATCATACAAATTGTCAAATGTTTTTTGCATCAACTTGAAATTTTCTGTCGAGATTTCTTTTTTTCATTTTCATATTTTTTCGTTTTTTTTCGACTTTTTTTTTGTTTTCGCATTCGTTTCGATCATATTCGTTGCAAAAATGAATTGTATTAACGTTTATCAACAAGTCATTTCGATCATTGATCGTGTCGATATTGAATTTGTCGTTTCGAGACGAAATTGAAAAAAAACGAGAAATAAATTGTTCGAATATTCAATCACGAAACATTTTCAAAAAAATTTATTGCATACACGTTTTACTGAATAGATTGTACACATCGATTATCGTATGCGTTCAAATATCGATGCGTTAATCGTTGTTACGCGAATTCTGCTAATACAATGAAATTGCTTGTTTCATGATATAATCGATTTAAAATTTTGAATTCAAAAATGTTAACGAGTTGTTTGTTTACTAATGATCGTCGAAACTATTCGTAAAAGATTGTATGAATTGATCATTTTTCAAAAAATTCATTACATTCATGTTTTGTTGAATGCAATGTACACATCAATTATCGCATGTGCGTAAATATCGATGCGTTAATCGTTGTTGCGTTGATTTTATCAACATGACGAAATTGTTCGTTTCATCGTATAATCGATTTGATATTGCAATTGTTTATTTTATCATTTACGTTATCGTTTGCATTTTCAACGAATTGATTGCAAATCAATTTTTTTATCAATTGCAATGATTTCGATTTCAAATATTTCGCATAAATTTGCATTCGACATCGAATACAAATATTTCTATTCACATCGAAAATTTGATAGAAACGATTCGTTACATTGATCAAAAATTCAAAACGTTGAAAAATTTTCTCGTTTCGATCATTTGTTTTAAAATTTTTGAATTTCAAATATTTTCAAATGATTTATCATATCATTTATTCGCAAATATCATGATTCATGTTTCGCAATCAAATTTCGAATTGAAATTCGAAAACGTTTTCATTTTTTTTATTTTGTATTTGTATTAATCATTAATGAACATCGCATGCATGCTCAAAAATTTGCAAAAAAAAACGTTTTTTCATCATACGAAATGACGTGATATTTTCGTTTATTTCATGTTTTAATAATTTTTTCGTTACGATTCAAAAAGTGAACTTTTTAGTCACATAAACATGCAAAAGTTTTTTCAATTTTTTCAATCTTTTTCGTCGTTTTCGTTGTTTTCGTCGTTTTCGTCGTTTTCGTCGATTTCATTTCAAATTTTTGCACGTTTTCACGATTGTCGCGTTCGTTATGAATTTTAAACATTTACGAACAAGTCATCAAAATCACGTATTTTGTCGATCGATGAAAAAAAAAAAAACAATGAATTAATCGTTTCGAAACGAAATTGAAATGTTTTTGATATTTGTAATCAATCAAAAAACATCACGTCAATTTCAAATTCGTTACATATTCATTTTTTCGTTGATTTTTAATAGTTTTTTTTTCAAATTTTTATTTTATCGTTTTTGTATTATTTACAGTCAAAATTTACGACGCATGAAAAATTGAATCGTGTCAAAAACATTTTCAAAAATTGTTGTTCGATTTTATTGAATTATGAAAAAATAACAAGATGCAAAGCAACAAAATGTTTGAAATTCGAAATGCATACAGATTTATCAACAAAATTTTCAACAAAATTTTCAATTGTTTATTAATGATCGTTGATTTTTTCGTTGTTTTCGCATTTTTGTTGATTTTTTTGTTTCAACGTTCGTTCGTTTGAACGTCATTCAACAAATCATCGAAATCGCATGAAACGTTCATCGATAAAAAGAAAAAAATCAATTTATCGTTTCGAAACGAAATTGAAAAAAAACGAAAAATAATGTGACGAACGTGCATCGAATTCAACATTTGACAAAATTAACATTTTTATTTTATCACATCGAATGACAGAGTCGAAATTCGTTTATAATCAAATTTTTTACATATGTTTTTGCAAATTTTCATGTATTTGCTTTTCATTTCGATATTTTCGTGTAATTATGTATTAATATTAGAAAATCACTATTCGAAAAATACATTTTACTATTTGAAAAATAAAGTTAAAATTGTCGAATTTCGAATTTGCAACGTCGAGAAACAACGCGATTTTTTTCAATCAACATCATTTTTCATGTTTTGCAATTAAATCATTACATTTTCATCAAATCATTGCGCAAATCGAAATGAAACACGATGATGATCAACATGATATGCTTGACGATTTCTTTGTTTTTGAAAAGTTCGAAAGCATTGACGAGCTCATGCAATCTTCTTCATTGAAAAATGAGTATGACAGCAGTGAAAATCTTTTCGAAAATCTCAACGCTTTCATCAAACGTCAAAAATATGCTGTCAATATTACAGAAACAAAAAGAAGCAAAACAAAATTAAAGAACAAAATCTACATAAATTGTACGCGAAAAAAAAAGTTTGCGAACACGAGTATTGACAAACGCAATGTCGTTTTCAAACGCATTGATTGTTTTTTCAAAGTCGTTGATGTACTCAACGAAATCGATAAATGAATACTGAAGAAAATTGTCGATTCGAATCACACTCACGAAAGCGACGACGAGAGCTCTCACGCAAAAATACGTCAATATTTCATGAATTCTGTTGTACGTGCAAATATCAAACAGCAACATTTCGACGACGCAACTTCGAAACAAATACTCTTTTTCATTCGAAACAAATACGATGAAAAAGATCTCAATAATTCGATCATTGACTCGAAAAATGTGTACAACGTTCTGAGTCGAATTCGTGAAAAGAAATTAAAAAATATGACAGCGATTCAGACATTGAACGTAACGCTTCATGCAGATCAAACTCAATGATTCGTACGAATCAACAAAAATCTCGTCATTGACGAAATGCAACATCTCTTCTGAATCAACAGAGCATCGATGAAAATGCTTCGAATCAATGACGAAATCTTGTTGCTGAATTGTACATACAAAATCAATCGCTACAGAATGTCGTTGTGTGTTTTGAAAAAAATGATTTGTTTGAACATTTTTTTCTATTCAGACATGTGCTTGATGAAAAAAAAAAAACTGAAAAATTATCAATGATTTATCAGAACGATTAAAGAGCTTTACAAACATTTCGACATTTTTCTTTCTGATGTATGACTTTCAGACGATGAGTCGAATATTTTTTCAACAATCAGAATCGAAATATCGTCGAATGCGATACACATTCTATGCGTTTGACATATGAACAACAACGTACTCAACAACTGCAAAAAACACTTCGTTATCGCGAAAAAATGAATAATCTTTTATGATGAAAAAAAAAGAACATCAAAAAAAATTGACACAAAATTCTTGATGCGAAAATCGAAAATGAGTTGAACTTACAATAACAATTGCTTCAAAATAAATACAACTTCATTGAATCGATCATTTGCGAATATCTGAACAACGAGATTATGTCGAAAAAACGCAAATGAAACAAAATCTGAATCGACGCTTACATGCATTTCAACAATATCTCGAACTCAAAATGCGAAGAAGCACATCATGATTCAAATCTCAATTAGAAAATTTCATCGATGATGTTCGCATGATGATTCAAAAATCAAACTTTCTGTGTGATACTCAACGAGTCAATTATCGTATACTTTTCGATGAAATCAAACAACGACTTTCTAGCGAACTCAAAAAATCTCTGTATCGAAATCTGAAAACGTATGTGATCTCGTTTGCTCTGAAAGAAATCGACAAACACTACAAAAAACTGTTAAATGCGCAAAACAACAACAAAAATTTATTTGTTTGCACGAAATCATTCAACAATACAATGAATTTATTTTGTGTTCACATCATCGAGAAGCGCTTTGCAAATGCGATCAGCGAAAAAATATTGAAACTATTTGACGTACATTCTCATTGACGTTTCAAAAAATCTATTCGTCATTATCGCGAGTTCGACGAATTTCTAAACGTCGATGAGATTATTGACGAGAAAACGTTTGATTCGAATTTTCTACTTCAAATTCAGAATTCTCGAATGATGAAAGCAAAAAAACGATCTCAAAATTCAGAAAATCGCTCGCGAGATTCTCGAAACAAAACAACAAAAAAAAAAAATAAAACAACAAGAAAAAAACGTGATTATGCGACAGAACGTCAACAGGTTTTCGAAAACATCACACGTCGTAATTTTTCAGCATTCGAATACGTCGAGATCGAAATCATTGATCTCATCGTCGAGAACAACGTGAAAAATATACAGATGTTTGTCAGTCAATCTACTCTTTCTATTCGGATTTTTTCAGTTTTTATTCGATTTTCTATTATTTACTTCGAGTCTTCGATGACTCAGTTTTTTTCAATTTTTTATTATGACTTTTTTTTTCGTCGCAAACATTTCGTTCAAGTCAAATGTACAGTCAATGACTTATTTCACAGCAAATTCAGTTCGATTTCATCTTTTCGACATCAACTGTAAAAAAACGATCACACGTAGAAGAAAGTCAGATAGAAAAAAATCGTGACGAGATCACGAAACGAGCAAAAAAGTGAATAAAAAGCAAAAATTAAATGATATGACGTTAGACTCGAAAAGAAAACATGATATGCTTTCAAAAAATCAAAAAACGTGATTTCTGAAACATGCTATGCTTGCAATATGAACAGAAAACGTGTAATTAACATGCGAATAAATATGTTACTTGATTTTCGAAATCAAAATGAAAATTTGATGCGAAACACATCAAAAATCGATTCTTATCTCGAGCCCTTGATAGCTCCCGAAAAACAACTCTAATTCTATTCTCCAAATAGTAAAATGTATTCTCCGAATAGTGATTTTTTAATATTATATCAATGCATGACATTTCACATTTCTAATCAAAATAAAATTTTTGATGTATTCGTACGAATATTTCATAACGAGAATACGATTTCGCATGAAACGCATTTTGAACAATGAATTCGTATAAATTAAATTTTATCGAAAATCGAAAACATAAACATCGACAAAAAAAATGCGAATCATTCGATCACGAATTGACGTATTTTGAATTTGACGAACATACAATTCGCTCAATGAACACGCAACAAATTTGACGAACATGCGATATGTTTGACGAGTTCGCAATGAATCACGAACATGCAACAAAATTTGCAATCGAACAAAAATTTATTTCATAATTTTATCTATTTATTTCTTATCGAAAAGTGATTAACAATAATGAAAATTTATTCAAACGTATTTGAAAAATAATCTCATCAAACATTTCGTTTTTTTCATTTTTATTCAAAAATTATTCATTTCATGAACAATTTGTCTTTTCTCAAAATGTGCAAACGTAAAAACAAAAAATTTCGTCGTTTTTTTCGACGAATGTGCAAATGCAACAAAATGAATTGCTATACAAGATGTTTGACGCATATCAAAAATTTCAATAAATTTGATTTTTTGATTTTTTGCTAAAAAATAAGCAAAATTTCACATAAAATTCGATTCGATTAAATCGTTCACGTGAAAATCGACGTTCAAAACAACGCAATAAATTTTCTTTTCAAAATGATTTTTGCAATGCAACAAGTTCACAAAAAGTTTTGATCATAATATCATCGAAATTTCAATCATTTCGTTTCGACAACAACAATTCTGCGATGCGAACGATTTGTTCAAACGATACGATCAAAAAATCACTGAAAGAAAAATAGATGCGAAAATCACGACGATAATGATTTTTCAAATCATTTCGATGCGATCAAACAGAAATGCAAAAATCAAAACGAAAAACAAATATTTCGTGTTCGAATGAGTTTCAAATCAAACGAAAAGCAAATATTTCGTGTTCGAATGAATTTCGAAATTAAAAAAAAAATTGCGAATCGAACTTTTATCAACGAAAAAATATTTCGTGTTCGAATGATTTCGTTCTTTTTGAAAATTACGTTTTTCGAAAAATTTTCAATAAAAAAAAAATTTCGTGTTCGAATGATTTCGTTTTTGTTTTCGATTGTGCATCAAACGTGATCGTCGATGAATAATATTGATAATGCGCGAATTTTCGAATCTGATTCATGAAATGATTGAGCAAAAACATATTCAAAAATTTGAAATAAAATAAACAATAACGACGATTTTCAATGTTTGAATTCGTTCATTGTCAAACAATGACGACGATAAAATCATTGACGTTTTCGTCGAATTGATACGTTCATTGCGCAAATTTCGTGCGATTCAAATGAAACAAAAATTAATTATTTCTGATATGTCACGTCGACATTGACACGACGAAAACGAAATATTATGACACAAAAATTGCTTGTACGTTTCGTCGAATTTTATAAAAAAAACGTCGTTCGTGCGAAACAACTTTTGATCGAACGATATAAAACGTATTTGAACGAATATTTTGATAAAAACATTTCAAAACATATGTCGATCGAATCAAACAAACGAAATAATTCATCGAACATCGAACACGATTTTAGCATGCAAACACGATTCAAAATTTGAACATGTGAACAAAAATCAAAAATTACGAAATATAAATCGCTTGTCAAAACATCTCGTCAAAATTTAAATATATTTTCTCATATGTATTGCAACAAGTCGAAAACGAAATATGAATCAATTGACAAAACATCTCGTTCGAATTGAAACATACGAAAAAAATCAAAAAACGAAACATGCGTCAACGACATTTCGTCATATTTTAACATGCAAAATTTGAACATGTGAACAAGAATAAATATGTTACAAAACATGCGAACAAATCAAAAATTGCAAAATATAATGTCGTTGCAAAACATTTTGACAAAATTTAAACATGCGAATATGAATCGAAAATTTGCAAACAAACATTTCGTTACAAATTACACGATAAATTATCGTTTTCGTTCAACGAAATTGAAATGAATTAACTTTACGTGAATCTCATAACAAATTATCAGAAAATAAAACATGAACTGTGTATTCATCATATGATGATCGCAAAAATTTCAAAAACGTTATTTGTTTTTATGACGACAATTTGTTTGCAAAACATGTTCAAAAATAAATCAAATTTGCAAATCAATGCACGAAAAATCACGATGCTTTTAAACGTGCATAGCTTGAAATTTAGAATCAATAAAGTCAATGAGATGTAAACGAAACATCAAAAATGAAAATCTTTCAATCGCTCAAAATACTCAAGAAATGAATTTATCGTATAGTTGTATTCAAAAAGTCGTCTCGTTGTCGAAAAAGTTCAAATTAAAAAAAAAAATAAAATTTCGCTAATAAAATTCACGTATCAGTTTATAAGACATCGACATTGATAAAAAAATAATCACGAATGAATGATCAAATCACGACAAATCGAACAGCGAAAACGAATTTGAAAGTCAACAACACGACATATGCAATTTTTTTGATGATACAATTGATTGAAATTGTTATACAATATCACGACGCGTTCAAACGTTTTGTAACGTTCACGTTTTTTGTAAATGCAATTCAATTGATAAAACAATTGATTTGAATAATCATGTCAACATCACGACGTCATTTCATAATCACGAATGAGTGATCAAGTTTCGAACAAATCGTACATCGAAAAAATATTTGACGATCAATAACACGACAATGCAATTTTTTTGATGATACAATCGACTCGAAAACAATTCGATATCATGACGCGTTCGACGTCGAACGCACATTGCAAATATGATTTCTTTGACGATATAATTGACTCGAACAATCATGCAAATATCGCGACATTCAAATCGAACATCACGATTTCATATCATCAATTCTGTGTTGTTTACTGTCTAGAATTTACGATGCATGAAGAATTGAATCGTATCAGAAACATTTTCAGAAATTGCTGTCTGATTTAACGAAACGTTGAATATGTGAATGTGAAATGAAATACAAAAATCGAAAAAATTTCGAAATTTGATGTATTCAATGCGATCGCGATTATTTCATCAATGAAAAAGTTCATTCGACGTCTCTCGCGACTAATCACTTTTTTTCGAAACAACTCATCGATTTCAATATAAAAAGCAAAAAAAATAAAAAATAAATAAGAATTCGAATTCAAATTTCGTTGTCAACAATCAATTGTCAATCATCATATCGAAAGTTGTGAATTGTACGAAATCAAATTTTCGATATTGAAAGCAACAAAACAAACGAATTATCAAATCATGCTTTTTTTGAATCATTCACGAAAATGTTTTTTCAAATTTTTAACGCAAACTGATTAAAAATTGCGAAAAAAATGAAATTCGATGCGAAAATCACGACGATAATGATTTTTCAAATCAACGATTAAACTGATCGTCGAGTCAAGTTTCAAACTCGAATGCGTCGACTTGATTCGATTTGCAAGTCGAAAGTCTCGACTTGAGCTTGAATTTGAGTCAAGTTCAAGCTTTTGACACGCTAGAAAATTTGAACTTGAGTCAAATTTCAAGTCAGAATGTCAAGACTTGATTTGAGCTTGAATCAAATTTCAAATTTCGATGTCGAATTTGATTTGACTCGTCAAGAACTTTAATTTCATGACGTATTACATTATCTCGCGATATTTTTGATACTAATTATAGATGCTTTTTTTCAAAGCTTTCGAATTTTTTTTTTGCATTATTTCATATAAATCAAACGTGATAATCATAGTATTATCTTGTATTCGAGATTATTATCAATTCTTCTCGACAATTTACTACTTTTTGAATTATACTACTTTTTGATTCAAGATCTTCATCGAACAATTGCAATTATCATATTTGCATTATTTTTGTGCATTATTTTGAAATTTGATTTCGTGCTATATACAATTAATGTTTCAAATTGCATTATCATTTTGCATTATCTTTATCATCTATTCAAATGTCAAATAAAATGTCGAGTTTCGAATTGTTTTCGAATTTCTTTTCGTCTTCAATTCAAAATTTAAAAAGCTCGTTCATCATGAACGACGATGACGATATGTCAATTGACAATTCTCAACAATCAATCATTTCAGTCTTTGATAGTCATCACAAATTTCAGACATCGATAATTTCAACTTTTGATAATCGTCAAAATCAAATAATCAAATTGACGAAAGAATTTCGAACAAAGCATTCTGATTTTAGTTTTCATAGCAATAAAAATATGTATTCTGAAAAAGAAAAGTTCGAATGCTTTTTTAAAGTGATGAAAACAAATCAATTTTGATGAAAGTATTTTGAACAAAATTCAAACAAAGTACAATAATTCACATTGATCGAACAAAAAAGATAAAACTGTTTCATGCTGACAAGAATTTGCTTCAAATAACGAAAATGTTTGACGAAACATCAATGATTGCTTGTAAAACATGTCATAAAATTCAACAACATTCGTCAAGCGCAAATGACGACATCAACGTCATGAACAAACATTTGAAAAGCGCAAAACATCGTCTTAAAGTTGAAAAAAAAAAATCGAACAATGTCGCTTTGATTTTCAAAAATAATCGAGTTTTTCGAGAATGTCAATGTAAATTTGTTGAAAATGCATGTTGATAATGCATTTATTTACTTTTACTAGAAAAAAAAAAACAAATTCGATTTTCGTGCAACATTCGACGAGAAATTTTTTGAAAAGCATTTAATCAAAATCTTTATTGCTTGTGATTTTTCTTATCGAACGATCGAAAACGAACATTTTCGAATATATCTGAAAATGAATCGATTCATTTGAAACTATCACATCGCATCAAATTAAATCAACTTGTAACGAAAAATTATGAAAAGATTCGTGATCAATTGAGAAATCAATTGAAAAATGCTAATCGAATTTTTATTTCGTTAGATGTTTGATTCAATCAACAAAAAATCGCTTATTTAGATGTGATGATATATTGAATGAATATCAATTTTCAATATCAAGAAAAATTTATCGACTTTGTTTCGTTAAATGTTTGTCATGACGAAAAAAAATGTTAAATTTTTGCTGTCAATACTAAAATTTTATGAAATAACAAAAAAGTTAATGACGATCACGATTGATAATGCATTCAATAATCGCATTTTCAAACAATTATTGAATTTAACGATGATTGAAATGAGCATTAACTGAAATGTGAATCAAAATTTCATGAACTGTTTAATTCATGTGTGCAATTTAATCGCACAAAACTTTATCAACTCGATTGAAATCGAAACTATTAGCGATGATGTTATTCAAAATTTGAAAAATGATCAAATCGATGACATCGAACAAAATACAAAAATGTCAAAAGTCGTCAAAAAAATAAATCAATTTGATAATGCAAAAAAATAATGCATTTGTTAACAAAATAATCAAATTCGTGTTTTGACGATTGTTATCAATTCTTTTTCGCAACGAAAGATTCGCTTTGTGAAATTACAAAAGAAAACAAAAATTAAACGTTTTCGAAAATTGAAACAAAATGTCAAGATTCGTTGAAACTTTTGTTATTTTATGATACGACGTGTTTATCAATTTCGACGATTCGTTGATAAATGAATTCAAAAAAATCGCAACGATGTCAAAATTGTCAAAATTCGAATATTTGATGATGATTGAAATCAAATTCTATTTTTCGAAAACATGTTAAAAACATTTTACGAAATCACATTGATTGTTTCTCGAATCACGAACACTAATGTGCAAACTGAATTTAAAATTTTCAATTTTTTATACGATCATCTGAATTATTTCAATGACACGATACGACAAAATCAATGTTTCGACAAATCATTAATTTTGATTGCTTGTGCGAAAATCATTCAAAAACTTTTCAAATATTATGCGAAAACAAAAAAAAATGATGAATTGATATACGATTTTGCTAATATTTTAATTCAATCAACAAGCTATCGATTTATGAAATCTGAAATGAAAATGACAATTTCGAAAAATCACAAAAAAAAAAAAAATGCGTATATCAACGACGTTCGTAAACGATTTTTGAATTACTATCGAAATCATTATGATGACAAAATATATGATGATTTTCAACGCGTTATTTTTCAATCGTTCGATAAAAATAATGCATCAAAATAATGCATTGAAATTCAATTTAACAAAACAATAAATTTTTTTTATTAATTCGATTTTGCGATCGAATCGAAAATCGAAACAATCACAAAACGAAATCGAACGTTATTTCTTTATATCAATCATGAAAGAAAATTCTAATTGACAATATTGAAACGATAATGTTTCGAATTTTTCTCGATTGACTCGAATGACGAAAAATATTTTGTTTTGTTCTGTTTCATCGATAGAAATGAAGCGAATTTTCAGTTTGACACGTCGAATCTGTAAATATGATCGAGCAATGTTGAATCAAAAAACGATTGAAAAAACGATGATGATCAAATATTATAATCGAACGATGAATGCAAAATCTAAAAATGCTGTTTCGAAAATTTGAAATTTAATAAAACGATAAAAAAACGAAAATAATGAAATTGCGATGAAAAATGTTTTTCGTCGTTCAATAAAAAAAATGTTTCGTTTTATGATTTCAAAATTTAATAATAGACGATTTGAAATGAAATTTGCAATAATCATCGATAATGCAAACAAATAATGCATAAATTATTTGCATTCAATCAAAACATCGAAAATATTAATTAGATTGCGCATAATCGCATATAATTGCAAAATTTAATTTTCGAATCGTATAAACGTTGATTTTTTTTTTTTTTTTTTTTTTTTTTTTTTCAATTTTCATTTAGTATTCTAATTAATCTATTATTAATAATTTATTTGATAGATTATTTCGTAACGCAAACAAACATGAATTTTATGAAATTTGAAAATTTGTATTTTTCACTTTATTGTCTGAATATATTATTGATAAAACAACAGAATTTGTTCGAAAATTCTTTTCAACGACAAATTTATCAAAACATTTTCAAAGTTCAAACATTTTCGAGATTGAAAATTTCAATTCGCAAAACGATGAAACATTCATGAAAAACGAAATTGATATCGATTTTTCGATTTTGAAAAAATGTTTAAAATCTGAACTGAATGACACGAACAAAAAGCAAAAAAAAAACATCGATGACATGAATCAAAATAATGCTTAATAATAATGCATTCAACGATTAAAAATTAATAATTGATTTTTTAAATACAATGATCACGATGTTTCTGAACGATGTCAAAAACAAAAAAAATGAAAAAATCAATTCGTTTGCTGAAAATTTCGAAAAAATCATCGATAAAATGAATCGAAATAATGCTTGATAATAATGCATTTGACGATTAAAAATTGAAAAATGATTTTTTAAATATCGTGATCACGAAATTTTTGAATGATGTCGAAAACAAAAAAAATGAAAAAATCAATTCGTTTGCTGAAAATTTCGAAAAAAATATTGATGATGTGCATCGAAAATCGCGAAAAATATCGAAATTTAACGATATTGTTGCGAACGAAAACATCGTCGCATTTTTAACGATTCAAAAACGAATTGATCAATTTCAAATCAATAATAGTTCGCGAAAAAAAGTCGTGAATAAGCGAGCTAAAGATTCACGAGATAAAAATCGTGAAAATGATGTTGAAAAAAAAATTCGCGCAAAAAAAAAATTTGTGATTCAATAAAAAAACTTTCAAATCGATTTGATCGTTTTTGAAACTTCGCATAAAATTGTTTCGAATAATGTTTCGAACAAGAAATCGAAATCAAAAAAAATAATGCATATTGATAATGCATTTGATTCGCACAAATTGATTTTTATTGAATCAAAAACAAAGCGCGATTGAACGTTTTTAAAAAAATTCGAAAATATCAAAAATCGATTGATTTTATGATATCAAAACTGTCATTTCAACGAGTGATTCGAGAAATTTTGTTTGAAATAATTAATCAAAATGTCGAAATACGAATTCAAACAAATGTTTTGAAAATATTACAAAAAACAATCGAAATTTATGTTATTGATATATTCGAAAATAAATATTCTTTTTAGTTGTTCGAATTTTCAAATCATAATTTTATTGATATTTATTAGTTGTTAACAAATTAATTATTCATGCAAAACGAATAATTGCTCAAAACAAAAATATTAAATTAATTAAAAAATTATTGAACATGTTAATTCGTATATAGAAATTTATGTCATAAATTTTTTATTGAAAATTCAATCAATCGAAGTTTTCAAAATGAATATTGATATTAATTATATTCGAATATTGAAAAAATTAGAATTTAACTGAAATACATTTTTAGAATTAGAAATTTGAAATTCAATATAAACGTTTTTTCAATTCAAATTCAAACATATATATGATACAAATATTTGTTTTTAAAAAATACAAATTTGAAATTAAAATATTAACATACAATAATTTAAACAATTAATAAAATAAAAATATAATCACAATAAAAACGTACGAAATAATATGAATTGACATTTCAATATTATATTATATATAAATTATTATAAAATTACAAAAATTGTCATTTTATTAATCATATGAAAATATAAAATATAATAAAATAATAATATAATTATAAATTTATGATTGTAATATAAATAATATATGTTTGATGTTTCAATAATTTAAATGTTTATATTAATTCTATTTAAATATATAAAAAAGTTTATAATAAAATAATAATAATATAATTATAAATTTATGATTGTAATATAAATAATATAAATTTGTCAATTTGATGTTTTGTTATTAATTTAAATGATTTTATATCGACATATTTTAATTATTTTTTTTTTAAATAATTTACATATAAACAAATTATTTGTATTGTTTTAATTTATATACGAAATTAATCGAATAATATTTTATTATTTTTTCGTTTTTTTAAATCGATATTTTATTTTTTATTTTTTATTTCGATGTATTAAAATTATTTGTTTTCAACAATCGAAAATGAATTTCAATTTTATTAAAAAACAAATATTGTTATTATGAACATTTGTTTTGTTTTATTTATGATGATTTTTGATTCTTTGAAAAATTAAATATTCGAATAATTCGATATTTAATATTTTTTTGCACGCAATAATTTAATGCAAAAATTAAAATTCATATTTATATTGCGTTATTTGAAAAACATAAATAAAATTCTAACAATTCAAAAATTAAAATGAAAAATAATGATATAATGTATTGTTCAAAATTGACAAAAAGTCATTTATCATATTATTATTATTTCATGAAATATAATTATAAATCGAAATCAATTATAAACAGCATGAAAATCGACAATATTTTGTTGCGTCATATTTGACAAAAATTTTGCTTTCGTTTCATATGATTTTGATGATGATTCGACAACAAAATCGTCACAAATATACATAATTTGACATTTCGCGTTTTTTAAATGTTATTCGATTCAATTTTCATTTCACGCATAACAAATATCGATATGAAAAGCAAAATTCAAACGCGAATTTAAATTATGTAAATTAATTATTCAACGAAATTAACGTTGTGTTTAAATGATTGTGACATTGTTGTTCACAAACATTTTCAAAAATTTTCGAACAAAATGAATATTTTTCATTTGAAAAATTATTCGATTCGCATGAATCGTTTTTTCATGAATCATTTCATAAAAATTAATCATCAAAATAATGCGCAAAAATAATGCATTTGATTTATTTTCAAACATTTTTGTGACAAACGTTTCGATATTTTTTTGCAAAATTTCAAAAATCGATGTTTGAATTTTGACATTTTTTTTTATGTTTAGCATCAATTTTTTCACAAATTTCTCGAACGATTTTTTTGCAATTAATAATTCAATGCTTTTTTGAAAACGTTTAATTTCGCGCAATGCGATCATTTCGAATTTTGTTCGTTTGAATTTTTATTGATGTGTTAATCAATATTCGATAACGCATGATCAAAATGCATTATCGATTTGTTCGCGATTTTTTTTTTAATCAATGATTTCAAACGTTTTGCGTTCGATTTTTTGTTCGATTGAATTGCAAATTTGAACGCGATAAATTTGAACGCGATAAATTTGAACGCAAAAAATTTGAACGCAATAAATTTGAACGCGAAAAATTTGAACGCGATAAAAATCAATTTTTGTGACTTTTTGATCGACGCTTTGTTTTTGTTTACATCAATGTCATCATTCATTCGTCGATTTGCTTTTTTCATGCGACGTTTTTCGATTTGTTAATTTGTGCATTACTTTGACGCATTATTCGATTTATTCAAAATTCGAATATCGTTATCGTCATTCGTTTCATTATCGTCAAAATCATCATCATCGAATTGATTTGCATTCAAATTTTCATTTTCATCAAGTTTTTTTTTATTCGAAATATTGTTCTCGACATTTTTTTGATTTTCAAATTTTTGAATCGCTTTCATTGCGAACTTTTTTGAAATTCTCGTATTTTTAGCAGTTGTTATAATTTGTTAATTTATGCATTATTTTCATGCATTATTTGACTTATCAAGAAAAAAATTATTATTATTATTGATATTACTATTGATATCAATGATTTCATCATTTTTCGTTTTTTCAGATTTCGTATCGATTGTCGTTTTAAATGTTCGCATCACGTTTTTCAAAACATTAAATTTGAACGATTGAATATTCGTCATAAACGAAACAGACAAATCAGTTTTCGCGAACATAAACTTTGAAAATTGTTAATTTATGCATTATTTTCATGCATTATTATTTATTCGTGTTTTGAACATTCTTTGAATTATCATCAGTATTATTTTCGTTATTTTCAGTGCTTGTTTGAAAATCGACAACATTTCGAAATTGATTTATGAAATTGATGACATCGATGTCATTTGATGAAAACATGATTCAATTTTTGTGATTTGAATATAAATTGAAATGTTTTAATTAATGTTAATCAACGCATTATTTTCATGCATTATTTTATTTATTTATTATTGTCACAAATGAATATTCAGTAAAATTGTCGATGCGTTTTATCGAAATTTGCTCAACAATCAATAAATTCATTTCATTGCGATTCAGATTTGCTTTATTTGCAAACGTTGCAAAAATATTGATGCGATCGTGTTGAATGCTTGATTAAATGTTTTGCATCGAAATATTGCTTTTGATTTCGACGTTTAAATTTTTTCGATAAACGCAACAATCGCGTGTCGACAATTTTCGATCGATTTTTTATAACATTTTCAGCTTTTTTTTTCGATATTGATAAATCATTTCGCATATTCGATTATTTTTTTGTAATATTCGTTACTCTTCGTTTAATCATTTACGATGTGAATATTTTAAGATTGTATGCATTATCATATCGCATTATCGATGTTAATCAACTTTATTGCAAATAAACTCTCAGACTTGACGATTAGACATTATTCTGTATTTTCACGTCTGTTTTTTTTCGTTTTCAAATATGATTCAATTGCTTATCGCATGACGTTTGCTAATGATTTCAATCACAAATTTGTTTTCAATTTTGTCGATCATTTCGTATTGATTCATACTCGACGTACGTTCTGAACATTGTTCAATGATGATGCATTATTCTGTCGCATTATCGTGTTGATATTTTCATTCAAAATGTTCGAATTCGCACAGTTTACATTTGTTAAAATTTATTCGACGAATTCAAAAAATATCGCTAATCGCGAAAGAAAAAA
Source organism: Physcia stellaris (assembly GCA_018902385.1). Classification (NCBI taxonomy): domain Eukaryota; kingdom Fungi; phylum Ascomycota; class Lecanoromycetes; order Caliciales; family Physciaceae; genus Physcia; species Physcia stellaris. Next base: position 141,658 of record JABSSW010000030.1, on the reverse strand, counting down.
GCATTGATCGAATATTCAAATCAAACTGTACAAAACACAAAATGTCGACAATGTCGTTGTGTTCAAATTCAAAAAAAATTTGATGAAAACTGCTGTCTGATTTGAATTTGATGAAAAAATCGCAAAACTTTGAAAAAAAATGATAAAAAAAAAAAAACGCTCGATGCGTATTGAGAACGACAATCATGATAATGCAATCGAATAATGCATATAAAAATTGCGATTTCTAATTAATTTTAAGCGTGCTTTTGAAAGATGAGATTTATCGACAGAATAAAAAAATTCGACGAACAAGCACGACAAAACGATGCAAAAAAAGAATGCAATCGAAATCATACGTCGAATAGCAAACTTCGAATCTGCGCAACAATCGATGAATTCTCAATGTCAAAATCTGTCAAAGTTTGTTGATTTCATTAATGATTCACTTTAAATGCAAAACGATGACGACATTGAACGCGTGCAAAACGCAATAAAAAATATTTGTATTCAGTGATGAAATTGATTGCGTAACGCGTTTTTTATGACGATATGAAAATTCGCGCATTGAAAACGACGAATTTTGTTGACGCGATGAAAAAATGCGAAAAACAATTAATGATTTTGTTTTTTCGCACAATGCGAAAGATCGAGATATTAAAATCGATTTTCTCAATGCGATCAAAAAAAAAAAAAAGTGCAAAAAACGACGACGATAACGAAAAAAAAAAAAAACGTGAAAAAAATTCGATGACGAAAACGAGTTCGAAAACAACGAAAATACGAACGATGAAAATTTCATAATGTTCGATTTCTAAATTGACTAAATAACGAAAATGCATTATCATCACGCATTATCATTTAATTTTCAATTCACGTATGACAAATATTGATATGAAAAGCAATTCAAACACGAACTCAAATTATGTAAATTAACTATTCAACAGAAATAACATTGTGTCTAAATGATTGAACATTGTTATTCACAGACATTTTCAGAATTTTTCGAACAAAATGAATATTTTCATCTGAACAGTCACTCGTTTCGCATGAATCGTTTTTGCATTAATCATTTCATAGAAATTAGTCAACAAGATAATGCGCAAAAATAATGCATTTGATTTATTTTCAAACATTTTTGTGACAAACGTTTCGATATTTTTTTGCAAAATTTCAAAAATCGATGTTTGAATTTTGACATTTTTTTTTTATTTTTGCATCACTTTTCTCACAAGTTTCACGAACGATTTTTTTGCAATTAGAAGTTCAGTCGTTTTTTGAAAACGTTTGATTTCGCGCAATACGATCATTTCGAATTTTGCTCGCTTGTGTTTTTATTGATGTGTTAATCAATATTCGATAACGCAATGATTTGAATGCATTATCGATTTGTTCGCGATTCTTTTTTTAGTCAATGAGTTGAAGCGCTTTGCGATTGATTTTTTGTTCGATTTATTGACAAATTTGAACGCGAGAAATTTCGACGCAAAAACTTGAACGCAAAAAATTTGAGCGCGAAAAGTTTGAACGCGATCATGTTCATTTTTAATCGCTTTGTGATCGGCGCTTTGTTTTTGTTCACATCAATGTCATCACTCATTTGCGAATTTGTTTTTCTCATGACGCGTGTTTCGATTTGTGAATTTGTGCATTACTTTGACGCATTATTCGACTTATTTGAAATTTGATCATCATTTCCGAATTCAGTATGAATAATGACAATATCATGAGTATCGAATTTGTGAGCAATTTTGATTTCATTTTCATCAAGTATCTTTTCATTCGATTCATCGTTCTCGACATTTTTCGACTTTCAAACATTTGAGATGCTGATATTTCGAGTTCTTTTTGAGTGTTTTCATTTTCAGCAATTGCGATGATCTGTTAATTTATGCATTATCGTCATGCATTACTCGATTTACAAGACGAGAAATCATTATGATTATTAATATCAACGATTTCATCATTTCGCGTTTTTTCAAATTTCTTATCATTAGCAAATTCAATAGACATTTCAGCAACGATTTTCGACTTAAACTTTCGAACAACGCTCGCAAAAACGTCTCAATTGATCGACGAAATATTGACTGAAAACGAGACAAACAATGCAATTTCTTCAACAAAACGTTTTATCATTTGTTAATTTATGCATTATTTTTTTGCATTATCATTCTTATCAATGTTCACATTTTTCGTTGAAATATCATCAGCAATATTTTCATCGTTTTCATTCATCGTCATAACAATAGCAGTTGTTGACTGAACGTTTTGAAAATCTTTAGACTTTGAATGAACGTCGAGATATTTTAGATTTCGTTAATTTATGCATTATTCTCATGCATTATCTTACTTATTTAATGTTGTTACAAACGAAGATTTAATAGAAATGTCATTGATTACAAAATTAAACATGCGATGAATCGATTGTTCTTCATCAATCAATAAACTCATTTTTCGCGATACAGATTTGCATTATCTGCAGACGTTGCGAAAATATCGATGCGATCGTGTTGAATGTTTGATTAGATTTTTTGCATCGAAATATTGCTCTTAATTTCGACGTTTAAATTTTTCGATAAACGCAACAGTCGCGTGTCGGCAATTTCCGATCGACTTTCTATAACATTTCCAGTTTTCTTTTTCTCGATACTGATAAATCACTTGTCAAATTTGATTATTTTCGTGTGTAATATCCGTTATTCTCCGTTTCAAAATTGAATGCATGATCATATCGCATTATCGATGTTAATCAACTTCATTCTTGCACAAGTTCACAGACTTGACGAGTAAACATTAGTTTGATTCGATGCGAAAATTACGATCACAGTGATTTTTCAAGTCAAAAAATATACAGATTTAAAAATTTCTGCTATAAAGCAAATGAAAAAATTCTGATTATTTCAAGAAATTTCGATGCTAAAAAAAAAAACGCATGTAAAAAGCATTCAGAATTCAAATCGACATAAAATATGATCGAATTTCGACAAAGTCGAAATATGCATCATGATCATCTTGCAAAACAAACATCGAATTCGAAACAATGTTTTTTGTATCTCTTTGTACAACAACGATTTGAAACAATAAGTCGAATGATTTGCAATTGAAACACGTTGTTCGATTTATTCGTACAATTAAACAAACAAAACGATTATATAACAGAAAATTTGCAAAATAATTAGTTTTGCAGTTATTAGTCTAGTCATAATATCGTTTTCTGTTATACATTTCTGATGTCACATTTCGTATCTTACAGCGAAATCAAATTTGACGATAAAACATATCGACGTCATTTCTGAGCGTTTTGACGCGACTTGTTTGAGGCGTATGTCAGTCGATTTCGATTACGTGTGTAAGAGAAAAAGACATATCGAAATAATAAACGTGTGAGCAATTTGACGAAGTTGTAGAAGGTTGAGGGAAAAGGGGAACGGTCGCATACAAATCTTGGTGGGGCGGGCCCAATGTGGCCTAGCGTTCCAATATTTCTGTCAACCGGGAGTCCGTATGGTGATATGGAAGAGGGCTGCGGCGCCGGCTAAACTTCTGACCGAGCGCTCCCTCCTGATCTCCGAGCGCCACCAAGTTGTTAGCACAGAGGTCCTAGGGTCCCTTAATCGCCATACCACGTTCGTGCACGTGTACCTTGTTCCATCTATTGTCTACCGTTACGAAGCTGCAAGCTTCTACCGATTAGCCATGCCTCGAGCCTTTTCCAGCGCATTATGCGACCTTGTCAAAGCCGATCTACAAAACGGTATAATGGACCTCAAGACCTTACAGACGAATCACAACATCTCGAGCACAAAAGCACGAGCTATGAGGAGTCGCTTCCTCGCGAATGGGGAAGTCATCAATACCAACAAAAAAAAGCCTACTGGGCGGAGGAGGAAGCTCAACAGGGAACACGAGGAGAGCCTCCTTCGCTTCTTGAACGAACACCCTGATTCTTACCTGAAGGACATGTGCAAGTTTATGGAGGATACATATCAACTTAAAATGACAGAAAGTACATTGCAGAGAACATGTATCAGGATCGGATGGAAATTGAAAAAGCCACTCAAACCTAGGGACGAGCAAGGTTTCTGGATACGGACATTACCAAGAGATGAGAATGGCAATCCTGTCAAGAAGAATACAAATCAAGGGCCGAAAAGACCAGCGGAACTCGGCAAGAAGCTGACCTATCCAGCAAGGAGGCAGTTGCTGGAAAAGACTAGGACGTGGGTGAAAGAATACATGTCGCAGCCTCAATTCGACGGCAGTCATGACTACAACCATATACTGCGCGTTGCTGCTATGAGCTTGGATATTTTACGAGCGGAGCAGAGTGCTCATCGCGACATCATGTACGATACCTTGGCAATCGAGCTGGCGGCTTTAATGCATGATGTCGATGACCACAAGTACCGGCATCCAGCAAATGAAGGAAACTCCAGTCATCACACTAATCCTGGCAGTGTGACTGACCCACAGCGCATAGGTTCTAATGATCCATCGTTCCTCTCAAACCTTCAACTCAATACATCTGGCTTTCCTGAGCATCTCGATACCAGCTTACTTCCACTCTCACTGCCGACATCGCCTCCAACTGTGGAAGATCACCTCCTCCGCCTTGGATGGCCCCCATATGTTACATCCAAAGTCAGCGCTATCACCCCTTGGGTCTCTTACAAAGGTATGTCGTACTAGGCGCTGTGGCAACATGATGTGTAAAGCTAATGCCTTGGATGTCCTATCTAATACTCGTCACCCTGGAGTGCGCATAGATGGTCTTGCTGACTGTTACTCTAGCGGAGACGACCGATCCTGACGCCTTTGCGTCCGCCCTAGCTCTCCACCCAGAACTTGCGATAGTTCAAGACGCCGACCGGATTGATGCCATGGGAGCTATTGGCATTGGTCGTGCATTCACATATGGTGGCGCCAAAGGTCGGGAAGAAGGAATGGCGGGAACAATCAATCACTTTCGCGACAAACTCGTCAATCTTGAAGCAAAGATGAAGACTGAAGAAGGAAAACGTTTAGCGTTTGTACGGTCCCAAAGACTTAAGATATTTGGCCGCTGGTGGCAAGAAGAGATGGGTCTGGCTCGTGCTGAAACGGGGGATATGGCGTGGGTACAGGAAGTGCCACCGTGGGTAGCGAGCGCTGTCCTCAAAGAAGCAAGACCTGGCGATGGATCTATACCAGTACATGCAAGTGGTTCGAGGCCTCCACCTTCAGGAATTATCTCGCCGAATCAAGCCCAATTGCCAGATCATCAAGAGAACTTGGCTAGCAACGTAGAACATCCATCAAATAACCGAATATGAATACGATCCACTTCAAATCAATCCCGGTTCTAGGTCTTTATCCTTCTTTCGGGCATTGACTGCATCACCAGGAAAGGGTCTGCCATTGGGATTGCCCTCTTTGTTGTAGCTTGCGCTATCGAGACATTTTGCTAGCTGTGGCATGTGTAAATAGAGCATATTATCATTAAGAGCTAGTGGGCTAATGAGTGATGACAGCTACCCGTACTGGCTATAATTGACTTCTCGAAGTTCAACCTCCAACCGCCGTAAGAGATCCCCACACACGCCCCTCTGTATAAAGTCTAGGCGAGCAACTCAACAAATCACAAGTGTGGTGATCTGGAGACTGCTTTACCAGCTCGTTCCACATGGTAAACCCGACCAGTCAAGTCGGACTTTTTCATATTGCATTGAACCTGCCATTCCGTCCTACTCTTCCAGCGCCCTCATCATCTAGCTTATTCTTGCAATCAGATCCAAGGATTCCTCGACGCCGGACGATCTTTCGCCAGTACAGAGAATCTCAAGCTGGAGCTTTTCTCTAGCTGCTTCGAGACCCAGTTTGTGGGACTCTTCGCGACCCATAACAATTGGCCCTGTTTGCGCACCTTCTCTGGCACACCATTCAGCCAGGTCACCATAGATATCAGCTTGCTGTGGAAAGACCATTTGCTCCATCTTGGCCGCATCTAAAAGTAACCGCAAACCTGTGAGCTCTGCCTGCCTTTGCTTGAATGTTGGATTCTCGCCACCTCGTTCAAGCTCTTTAACAATCTTCCTCATCGAACGCCTATTTTGCTCGCTCTGCGCAGCAATTGGGGATTGAGTATCACAAATTGGACAAGTACAGTCAAACCCGTAGTCGTTCCTTAGCTCTCGCATACGGGCGGCCCTTCCTTCGTAGCTATCGCTGGTTCGATAATTAACCACGACTTCATCCCCTAAGGCTATATCCCGGATCGCGTGTACTGTGAGACGGCCGTCCAGACCTATGTATGGATTCCAAGTGAAATGCGCATTCGGTATGCATGAATGGTTGAAAAGAGATGCATATTGGAAGATGCCGGACGTTTCAGGCTGTAAGTCCCCAGCTTTCGAGAAATCCAGGAATATGCCTGTTGCGAAAGTCGTCAAATGTTCAGCTCCCGACAGTTCGAAAGCATTCCTTTCCAAGCGCTGAAAGAAATCGGTACCAGCTGGACTAAGATCGCTAAACAGAGTCTTGATATCATTTGGCAATCTCTTCAACCGTCGCGTGATTACTGCGGCTTCCTTCTTGTCCACTGAGTTGTTGCCGTTGCTGGATCTCCTAACCCACAAGAACGGACTCTCTTCGAGGATACGGGTACCTCTCGTGATTTTCTTGCGAGCTAAGTATCCCCGACCTTTGCCTGGCACGTCGGCTGAGTCGAGATATGCTTCCGGGGTTGGATTACGCACGGTAGGCAATAGTTGAAGTCTGTTGTATGTATCGTTGATTACCCATTTTTCATGAGATGTAAATTCTCTAAGGGGCATGGTGATTAGTATGGGGGCAAAAGTAGTGTGATACTGTAGTTTGCTCGTGCTATTGGTCCTGCCAATGGTATGTGAGATGAAGAGATAGGCTTGTGGTAAATGGTTTGCTGATGTTCTACTAGAAGATAGTCATTTACCTGCAGCTTATAAACACAATGCCGGTGACTCTTGTGCGACAACTACACAAAGCCTAAAACACTCGTAAGCACAGTCTCATGGCTAACAAAGGAACAATCTCATCGGCTTCCGTTTGTGCAGGTCTAACAAGACACTGGTCTGAGACACCAGTCACCTCACAAAAAACACCTTTGCTCTGGAAACACTGTTTTGTAAGAATCAGCTGCCTAATGAGGACACAATGTCTGCACATGACGGAATGATCTTTGTACTGATCTTAGGACCTAAAGTTCCAGCAACTAGGGCAAAGGTATTCAACCGTCTTGTCCATGATAGTGCTTGTTGCCATCTTCCTGGGAAACCCTGACTCTGCCGTTTCAGGGGCACTTGCTTGCACTCGGGAGAGACCATGGGCAACAAGCCATATCTCGACATTTACCTCATGCCACTTCGGATCTAGGTTTCTCTTGGTTGAGGATCAGCCGGAGCGAGACCGGGCAATGGGGACACAGTAGTACAAGCAGGTGGCTCAAAGCCTACAATCACACCTTCATCGGATGTTCCACCTACCCCTCAAATCCGGGACCGGATGACTGAGAACAACGATCTAATTGTTTCGTCAAACCCTTAATAGCAACATGCTTGGGATTGCGATGAATTCAATTGCTTTGCACACAAGGTTCGTGCTCTCTCTACGGAGGCTTACTTCATGGACAGCAATCTCCAATGGCGGACTCGATCTGCTTGTAAATTCCAAGCTCACATTGTAATTGTGTTAACTGTTGCATGGGGCCAGCTACCCTAAAAAGTCTCGCTGTATGTAATTTCCAACAAGTGCTAACAATTGCTATTAATAGGACTCTTCACTACTACAATGCTGCTGACATTCGTCAATACAAAAAGAATCAAGCATTGGACGGAACTAGTTTCCCTATTGTACAGTTGCCGGTCGAACCTAACCTAATTGTGCAATAAGATTCAAGGTACTTTCTACTTCCGATGACCTATCACCTGCAGCGACAATGTCGAGATCAAGCTTGTTTCTAGCGGCCTTAAGTCCCATTGTGCGCGCTTCCTCTCGGTCCATTACAGTGGGTCCATCCAGCTTTATTTCTCTGATACACCACGTTGCTAGCCAGCCATTTGCCTCGGCCTGTTGTGGGTACCCAATACCCTCGATTTCAATCAGTTCAAGGAGCTTCTGAGTGTCCATGAGCTGTGCATATCTTCGTCTCCGGTTGGCTTCGTTGCGTCTGGTACGTACGGTACCTTCCGCCCATTTTCGGTTATTTTTGTGAATATCTTTCATCCATTGTCGATTCTCGTCACCCCGGGTGAAGCTTGGATCTTCTGTATCACAAGCTGGACAACTACAGACGAAGCCATAATCTTTCTCGAGGGTCGCCACACGGTCGGCACGTGACTCAAATTTATCGAGCATTGTGTAGTCGAAAGTAATCTCTTCGCCAGTCGCAATATCCCGGGTTGCGTTCACTGTAAGACGGCCTTTGTCATTCGTGCCCGCTTGCTCGTTCCAGGTCCAAAATGCATTGGGCATGCACGAGTGGTTGAAACGAGCTGCATGTAAAAATACTCCTGACCGAGAGTGCGTAGATGGTCCGACTTTCGGCATGTTGAAACCGTATGTGTAGAAGCGTGTGCTGTTATCCATCTCCGGATTACCGAGTTTGCCGAATGCTTCCCGCTCAACTTTTCCAAGCTTTTTTATTGCTTGATTGATTTGTTTGGCACTGGCATTCCCCGGGATCGAGAATATTACCTCGTCTTGAAGTATTCGTGTGCCTTTTGTGATATTCCTACAAGCAACGTACCCACGACCTTCGCCTACCACATCGGTCATACGCACATACGTGTTTATAGGCGGATCGGATATGGTAGGTGCTATCTGAAGTCTTTCAAAGGCTTTGGTAATCTCCCAATCTTCCAGCTTCGTGAAATGTCTGAGAGCCATAACTAGTCATAAGATGAGTCTTACCGGTGGAGATCATCAAGCTATTTATCATGCTTTAAAAGGAATTGGATGATAAAGCCAGCTTTTGGCAGAACATCTTGCTAACGTATTGCTAGGTGTCGCAAATGCATGGTGTGGTTTGTATGCTTGCTGCTTCCCTCATCAGCGATAAGACAAAGAGATTTCATGGCGAACTAAAGATTTTCTAGGTCATAGAGCAATCAATCCTCTGGTTTTTGTGACAAACTCATTAAAAAGCAGTCGGAGACATAAAGCTATCTATTGAAAGTAACTGCTTTGATACTTCTGTGTCTTTGAATTCAGTCACCCGTTACAGAGCACAATCTTTGTCAACCAAGCAAAGATCCGCAATAGTCTCCTTGCACCCTAGACCTCCAGAGACCAAGAAAAAGGGAACTGTGAGTTTGACAGAGACTGCTGCATGTGTAAGACCGGAGGCCGAGTCTTGTTGAAAATGTCATGTTTATCACTGTTTCTCTTTTGATGCTTTACCATTGGGTCTTCTTTGATTCTGGAGTTTCCTCAGTCTGCATGCAATGTCCTCGACTGTTATACACCAGCCCTAGATTGATACAATTACATATGGCCATCCTGATCGAAGGAGAAAGGATCTCTAGCTTACTGATAGTAGTGTGTTTGGGGCCTAGGTCTTTACCCTGATATCATAAGACCAGGTCTGTTCTGGAGTCTTCCACAACATACGTTGCATGCGCCTCAATGTCATCATGAAAGAGCCATTGAGTTCCATTATCTTAGATGCATTCATGCGCTTCTCGCCCCTTTCAATGACAGCAAAATTTCCACACTTGCTCTCGAATGATACAGTATTGGTAGCAGACTGGAGCCTACAAATAGGATTCTTCGTGGACCAATCATCAGTACGGATCCTTAGGCACGTCTCAAGAATTTCTCTGGTGATTATTGCATGCCTGATGGCATCGTGGTGGTTTCATCCGCAAACCAATTATGACGGACGTATCCATCAATAGTAAGAATCCGGTATAACATCATATATTAAGCTAAGTCATTACTAGTAGACAGACTGTTACATCATACCTTATTTGAATTACGCTGAAAGCGTAACATGAACTGAAATTAGACCAATACCCTTGTCAAGATAAGGGACGAGGGTTTAAGGACGGAAGTCCGATGATCTCCGACGAAAAACCCCGAAGGATTCCACTATGACAGAATCCCGTCCCTGCTCAGGAAGTGGATTTCTAATCTTCACCTACTCTAAGTCTAGAAGGGCCCACAGTGTTGGACAACAAAGAGGGTAATTCATGCGAAGGAGCGGTCGAAAGATGTTCCCCCATTCGCTTGGTAATCAAGAGTGAATATGGCAGGGATCATGCACCAGAGAACTCAACGCCGCAAAACCTGTATGGAAAGTACACTGTGGAAATATGATCGAATTTTCATGGTTGGGACGGTCGGGTGTGGATGAGTACGCCGGTCCCATGGGTCCAGCAAATACAGTCCGCTATTTTCGATTGCGCTCCTAGTAACCTCTAATCGAAACGGTAATTGGGTATGCGACTATAAAGCCAACGTTCGTTCCCTGATTTTTGATTTGCAGACTGACAAACCCACCTCTTCTTCTGTTCGGGTACTAGGTTGTACTCAGTCAGCTAGCCAGCACTACAATCCGCAGCATCAGCAAGAACTCTTCCGACTCCACGATGTATCATCCCCTAATAACGCTTCACCTTACCACCACTCTTCTCGCCCTGGTGACCGCCCAGTCCCCATCTTCCGAAACCAGCCTCATAGCCCCTCAAATTAACACGTTCAACTCCACCTACCACCTCACCCCCTCCCAAATCTCCTCCACCAACCTCACCGCCGCCCTCGTCAACAACATCGAAGTAGCTCTAAATTTCGAGCGTTCAAACTGGGCCTCCGGCTCCGTGTCTTCTCTTCCCTTTTACACCCCCCCATCCAACAGCTCCCACCTCCCCGCTGGCTCCTTGCTCACGGTGGAGAAGAACGCGAACGCCTCAGCGTTCACGCTCCCGCCAAATACCGCCATCTCGCGGATAATGTATCAGAGCGAGACGCTCAACGGGAGCTTAGTGCCCGCCTCAGCCTACGTGCTGTGGCCGTACGTCCCAAGGAAGCTGCACGATGGCTATCCCGTCGTCAGCTGGGCGCACGCCACCACCGGCATCTTCGCGGAGTGTGGGCCTAGCCATGTACGGAATTTGTGGTACCACTGGATGGTGCCCTTCGCTTTGGTGCAGCAGGGCTACGTGGTCGTGGCGCCGGACTATCAGGGACTAGGAGTTGGGAGGGATGCCCGGGGGAAGAAGATACCGCATCCGTACCTTGCGAATCCGAGTCAAGCGAATGATGTCACCTACGCTGTCCAAGCTGCCCAGACCGCGTTTAGGAAACTGTCGAAGCGGTTCGTGGTCGTGGGCCACTCGCAGGGCGGAGGCGTCGCGTGGGGCGTCGCTCAGCGCCAGAAACAGAGACCTGTGCATGGATATCTCGGCGCTGTGGCAGGGAGTCCGCTAACGAACTTTGTCACACAGGTTGATGTCTCCAAGGGGGTTGCGTATCTCGCCGCGCTGGTGCTCCGTGGACTGCAGAGCGTGTATCCGGATTTCGATGTTGGAAGTATACTTACAGCGGAGGGCATCAGGAGGTTCACGCTGGCTGAAGAGATCCAAGGGTGCAATCCTGTGTTTGCAACTTTCATGAACAACGAGACGCTGTATCAGCCGGGATGGCAGCATCTACCGCGGGTCGAAGCCTTTCAGAATAGGACTGGTGTTGGTGGAAGGGATTTTGCGGGGCCACTGCTTGTGGTTCAGGGGGGTGCGGATCAGGTCGTTCCGGCGCTGGTCACGGACCAGTATGTCAATGAGACGGCTAAGATTTTCCCAGACCATCAGCTGGAGTATCAAAGGTATGCTGGGGCTACGCATATCCCAGCGATGTATGCTGCGCAGCGTAATTGGCTGCAATGGGTTGAAGACCGGTTTGATGGTAAAAAGGTGGAGAAGGGGTTCGTTAGGAAGGAATTTCAGAGCGCGCTACCAGTGACGCAGTATCAGGAGGAGCTAACATGGTTTATTGAGTACGCACTGGATAATTATGAGGTGCAGTAGGCAAGCCAGAAAATCCTTGTCTTCAGATGCACAACTAAGACTTGATCATCTCTGCGAAGACTTCGATTCTTGTTCATGGTGTTATTGTCGTATGGGGTTGTGGAATTTGTATTCCTCGGATGTTTCCTACAACAGCGCCTAAGGCTAAGATTTTGTATTTGTGACTTCCGAGGCTTTCAGCGCTGTTCATCAAGATGGGGTTGTCAAATCTCCTTCGCATTGCCATCTACTGAAGCCTGTATAGTTACTCTTGACAAGAATTTTGATTGCCGACTTGTGAAGAGGTAATCCGTTGTTAATTCCAGTCAGTATAAGTGACAGAACACATCCTGGTCCAGGTCTGAAAAGCTGTTCAGAAATTAGAGAACCAATCTTGATAGTGAGATGAGATTCACTACCACCGTATAGACATGCCCATTGTTGAAACACAACTTTCTGTGGTTACAGCTGATCTTTTTAGCCTTTGTATACTCACCGCGTTGCTCTCAGATAGAATACATCCAACTTATCCCGCATTTTCTCTTCCGAGAACTATAAGGTACCTCCAATGCCCTTTCTTCGCGTCTCACCACCCAACTCATATGGCCATTGAAAATTCAAGAAACACCTCACCAGCTCGTCTTCGAGGTGCCAAACGCTCCATTTAACTTCCCTCAGCCCCGAACTTGCTATAAAGCTCTCCACAGTCCTCAGCATATCCATGGCGAGCGGAAATGTCCACATCCGATCAAAGCCGGGAGGCAATGTACGTGCCCATTCGGCTGTGCATTCGAAGTAGACGTCTGTGGTCTTTTTGTGACCGATTAGGTTGCGCGCTGAGGGGGTTCGGAAGTCAGTATCCCATTACTTTTTTGTCTCTTTTTGTTCAACATCTTCTTTTATGGGGCAGCCGCGACTTGCAAAAAGAACCGCAAGCAAACATCTACAAGCTCGACGATAAAACAGATACTGGACATGAGAACCCTGGAGAAGCACTTACGACCGTGGCGGAACGGGTGTGTCGTGAGGTAATGGATCTCGTACTGAAACAGATCGAGCGCTTCCGCGGTGAGCGTACGGTCACCTATGCGGGAATACTGGGTGAAGGTGAGGTAGGACCCTTGGTGCGGACGGAGCAGGACCCATTCATCAATGTTTGGCCAGTTCTTGAGGAGGTGGCTTTGTAGGTTGTACATTGTTAGCGTTGACTCGGTTGTCAAATTTAGGATTGAGGAATCTAGCCTACTCGGAGGAGAGGTCAGGCGGAATACGTACGGTATGAAGGGAAGAGCGAGAGAGGGTGGAATTGTGAGGTTCTTGGTGTCCAGTTGTAATGAATGTGAGCCCGGAAAGCTAGTAAGAGCTTTTGGTAGGCTGCATGCCAGCTGGTAGAGAATCGTGGAGGCAAGAAGCCACAACATTTTCGCCGCCGGTTCGTGCAAGAGAAAAATCATGGCACGTCTTCTGGGCACTGTTGCTGGCTATATACACACGGGCCGCAAGTACACGGACCCTCGTAGGATCGTCCTGACGCATCCGCGCAGATTGGCGCTGTGTTTGCGCGTGGCGCGCTTCGATCAACGGACCACAGATATTTTCCGGTGTGACATTAGAGGAAACAAACCAAGATGCGGCACAAGAGCTTTCCATCCAGATTGGGCTTCTGAAACTCGTGGAAAGAACTGGTCAGTTGCCCCAAAGGTATACTACATATATGCATGTGTGCACGCCATACTGTCGAAGCGACTCGATAGATTTAGCATATCCAGATGGCAAACTAGGACACTCAGGATATGAAGTTACCTACCCAAAAATTGTTGCATTTCGCAGGAGACGTGGTATCTCCCACCTTGATTTTGGAGTATTTCACAGAAGACTTGACAAATTGGGCTGGGCCATGCGACACGCCAAGGACCAGAGGTAAAATTAACCAGAGCCGGTGTTCGTCAAAGGCGTTTGGAGACCGTACCGTGATGTTCTGATCCAGATTAAGGATCTGGGCGTCTTCGGAAACTCCCCTTACAGAGCGCTAAGGAACTTTGCGAAGGTCACAAACCAATGCTGTGACGATATATTTAGGCACCTTCCACACCTTCTTCGACAAATAAATGGCAAGCTTAGTATCACATTTATCATAGTGTGTCACGAGTATGATGAATTGTCGATGCTATGATGGGATTGACTTTTTCTTAACACTTGTTCCTAACGAAATCCTTAAGAAATGGAAAATAATTCTTCGCTAGGGGCAGGTGCATGAGAAGGCATCACAAGCTGTGGCACGCTTTAGCATAATCGTACTTGGACGAAACATAGTGATTTACATACATGAGGCTAGTACAATCACCAAACTGCTGGACACCAATAACTCATTTCAACAAAGCAGACGGTGATCTTTGACAAACGAAGAAGCGTCGAGATCTGTGCTTAACCTTCGAAGGTGACAACAGTCCTCCTCGGCCGCTCCAAATTGGCTTGGGGTCTCCGATCGAGTTCGACTTGGTTGCCATCTGAATGGAAGTCACAGTCATCAGCCTCGGTAAGGTGCTTAATGCCAACATCATTCTTACCTAGATGGTGGACATCGCCTGGTTGACGGCGACGACGGGAGTAAAGTATCCAGACGATGAACAGGGCTGGAGGGAGATTGACGATGACGCTAATGAGCGAGATAATGGCTTCAGTGGAAAGTGGCATTCTGATTTGACGCTTGAGTGGTGTGAGCTCGATCAGGTGGCTTGAGATAACGAGCTCTCTGATGTTGAAAGATCTCTTTGAAGTCTGGGATGCACAGGCGAGTGGCAGATATTTGAGATGAAATAATTGAGATACCGGGCTTTCCTCTGACATCAGGTGTCAGGAACCGAGATTCTGGCCATGCCCGTCCCTGGCCAGCAAAAGCCTAGCAGACTAGACATGCTTCTTGAGCGCGAGCAACGATCGCGGATCCTCGCCTACGCTACAGGTATAGCGCGCATTAGGCTTTTCGCCAAACGCGCCTTCGTTGGCTTGCTACGTGCGATATTCTCGAATGTGACCAGATTATTCCGAGCTCGAGATGAGAGGCCTTGCAGGAGACGTGCCGGCACCGGGAGTGGGCTGAGTGGGCTTAGATCGGAACGGCAGCTAGCTCAGATTCGAGATTCTGGCCCCATCCAATCAATTGCTGACAATCTGTTCCCAAAGTCCAAGGGTGGACAACCATCTCACGGCTCCAGTGGCGCTTTCCCTACCCTGAGCTTTGCGATATTTTGGCAACAGCCAATGATTGTTCCTTGAGAGACTGTGCTGACATGCATGCTGGCGTGCTGGCCATTGCGGCATCCTAGTCATGCCACTGCCATAACCGCATGTGGGCTTTCGAGATTCTGGCCTCGTCCAATTAATTCAATGCATCAACATCAGAGCCTCATTGTCATTAGAAGCGGCAATGGCACATGGCGGCGGTAACGAACCGCGGTCACACTGGCGAGACTGGGAAGGTTGCCGCAAGGCTTCGCTGGCTTCGATAAGGCTGCGAATTTAGCACTTGACTTCTCGTGCTGGTTCTCTTCTTCTACATCCTTTCCCACAATTCTGTTCGCAGGCCCAGTATTTTTTTTTTTATCTAGCGGCTCTATCTCCTCCCAAACTGCCAACACATTAATTTCCTTCCAGATATCACGACACAAAACTCGCCATACAAAAGTGAACACTTTGACCTCGGTGACCATCCAGTTGACAGTCATGTCGTCCGGCAAAAGAATATCTGACGCCGAATGGGAGAGACATAAAGTGGAGATCGAACGATTATATGTCAAAGATGATCTAAAGCGTGAGGATGTCATGACAGCGATGGCAAACCGTCATGGTTTTCGTGCAAGGTAATGCAGTCTGGGTGTCTTCCAAACACTATCTGAATTGTGTCAGCAAGGAGCAGTATTTCCGGCGCTTCAAGAAGTGGGGTCTATCAAAGAATAGTACTAGTAAGAATTGGGCAATTGTTGCCCACAAAGTTCGAAAGCGTAAATTGAATGGCAAGGATAGTGCGATCTATATCAATGGCACCATCATCCCGGAGAAAAAGGTGAGAAAAGAGATCTCTCGGTACACCCAGTCGATATGGGACGAGTATTCTAAGACAGGTGATCGCTCTCTTGTCCCCCTTGTAGGTTGAACGATTCAGATTAATATTTACCACAGCCGCCAGCCCGGCGACGCCATCAGACATTGCCATCTGTACTCCGGCGGAACAACGCTTATGCAGGATTAGTCTCCAAAACATCCCATGGTTCAGGTTTCAAAAGCAGCTGGAAGTCGATGCTACCCTTGCTGTGGGTAGCGTTATCCCTCACAGTCCCTGAAAGCGACACATGGACACCAGGAATCTCAATCCACACCAAATCCGTAGATATGGCCTACACTTCCTTGAAAGCTTGTCCCTGGGACGTTTTCGTTTCCCAAGTCAAATGCGGCACTTTGCCAAGAGCTCCAACCCTTCCTTCGATGATGGCAATGTTGACGACTGATTTGGACAGGAGCCAAAAATCTATGGGCCAGGAGACCACAGCACTTTCCAACCTTTCGACTGGCTTTGAGCTTGTTCAGGCGCTAATATACTTATCTACAAACAACTCGTTATTTGGCAAGTCTTTGGACCAATTCCTAGAATGGGTCGCCGATAGCAGCCGGCGATGGGTGCTCAAGAGCATCTTCTCGTACAAGACACCAACTACGGAGATTCTCGCAACGAATCTTCTGCTTCACGCATGTACGGTCGATGATATTGATTTAGTACACTTCCTCTTGACCGTAGGCGCTGATGCCAATGTCCGAACTTTTTCCGAATGTGCGCTTCGAAACGCAATAGGATGTGGCAGCGTTCGGCTTGTCAGACTTCTAATTGATAGAGGAGCCGAAATCAACCCTAGACTAAGACACATCTATGAAATTACACCACTCGAGTTGGCAGTCAGCATAGCGAAGTCTGGTGAAATAGTGCAATCATTGCTTGAGCTAGGTGCAGACGTCAACGCCTGTGCTACAGCGTTTGACCGCGAATGGCTATCATTACTGGGTCTTGCGGCCAAGTCGGGTTGCAAGATTGTGGTACAGATGCTTTTGAAAGCCGGAGCTTCAATAGACCAATGGAGTCCAACAGAGGGAACGGCACTACAAGCTGCGGCAGAAAACGATAACATGGATATTGTCCACATGCTCTTAGCAAATGGGTGCCATGTAGATGCACCCTTGGGGTCATCTATTGAACCAAATTATGATACACACATGTTTCCGCCAAATGATGATACAGACAATGCGTACATCAGCCCTCTTGTACATGCCACGCGGAACGGGAATGTGTTGATGGTCAAGGCTCTGCTGGATGCTAGGGCAAACCCCGACCCACGGCTCAGCAAACGACGCCAGTCGTTCCTAAAGGACTTTGCTTCATTGAGTCCGGACTCCAGAACAGCTGTCTGTAATTTTACAGACACGGCCTTGCAGACGGCGGTGTTTATGAAGAACTATGAGCTCATGGAGGTTCTAATGAGCGCTGGTGCTTCCGTTGACGGTCATGAGTGCGGAGATTCCCCACTACAGATTGCTGCGAAAGTTGACGATATCACTTTGGCAATATCACTGATCGCTTATGGAGCAAACATCGATGCTCCTGCGGACTGGCCATTTGGGAAAACGGCGGTGCAGGCAGCCTCGGCGAATGGCAACATCGATCTCTTGGAGCTTCTGTTGAATGGTGTCTCAAATATTTGGCGTCTCCAAACCATAGATGCTCCGCCTAGCCGAATTGGTGGAAGGACTGCTCTGCAAGCAGCAGCCGAGAAAGGGCAAGTTGAGGCTTTGGTATTCCTTCTAGAGCTAGGTGCCAACGTCAACGGCGTACCAGCGGAAAGGTTTGGCGTTACTACTCTTCAAGCAGCGGCAATCAGTGGTAGCTTAACCATAGCCAATCTCGTCCTTCTCGCGGGCGCCGACACAAATACCCCTCTCGGCACTGTCTCTGCGCTTACCGTTGCAGTAAGCCAGGATAATCTGCCAATGTTCGAATTGTTACTACAAAATGGCTTAGATGTCAACTCTGCACCAAACAAGTATGGTCGTTCACCGTTACAAGTAGCAGCTATGCAGAAATCAACAGTATATCTCCGAAGATTAATTGGTGCAGGTGCTGACGTCAACGCATGCTGGTCGGAGGGTTCAGAAGCGACTGCTCTTCACACAGCAGTTCGACATAATCGCTTTAAAGCTACCCAACTCTTGTTGCAGGCCGGTGCATTTCCAAACCTCGCTGCCTGGCCGGATCTTAATGTATGCCTCAACCGCGAGGAGATACTTCCAATCAATAGCGAGCTAGTCACGCTGATGCATCGATATGGCTTTGAATACATGCAAATTGACGATCCAGAAGGAAGAGTCACACTCGAGGAAGCTAGCGATGCTCTTCACATTGATGAAGACGTATTGCGTCGGTATTTGCCGTCGTTGAAGACTGAGTATTCTGGATGCATTGATGGATCCAGTGCATTAACGATTGCGATATATGGGTTCAACTCTACAAAATCTTCGACAGATCTGATTCAACTTCTTATAGATTATGGGGCCAACGTCGACAGTCGCATCTACTCGGATTTTAGTGCTAAGAGTTTACTAGGCTATGCCGCCGGAAAGAGACTGCAAGACGTAGTAGGGATCTTACTCACGTCAGGTGCTAATGTTAATTGGCGGTTTAGTCTCGACGACGAGACTGCCTTAGCGAGCGCGATCTATGGCAGAAATGATGCGATCGTGCACATGATACTAGATGCTGGTGCTGATACCAACACCTTCTCTCCGGGCGATCACTGTCGCACTCCCCTTCAGCTAGCTGCAATGTCAGGAAATCCTGACCACGTGCGACTTCTGCTGGCCAGAGGTGCCAATGTCAATGCGCCCCCTGTTCAACATGCTCATTATAGGACGAATGAAATCATTGGTGTCACAGCGCTCCAAGCTGCTATAAGATCGGGAAACGAAGAGATCATCCATTTGATTCTAGAGGCTGGTGCGGACATTAACGCTCCGGCTTCCCCATTTCGTGGCATGACTGCGCTCCAGCAAGCAGCAGTCATGGGAAGCCTTCGTCACGTTCGAATGCTGCTACAAAAGGGGGCCGACGTCAACGCACCCCCTTGCGAAAAGGGAGGCGTCACAGCGCTACAAGCAGCTTCAATTAAAGGTCATTTAGCTGTTGCTATATATCTCCTTGACGCAGGAGCGGATATCAATAGCCCAGGATCGGATGTTGAAGGCAGAACAGCTTTGCAAGGTGCTGCAGAAAATGGTCGCTTGGATGTTGTAGCTCTCCTACTCGAAAATGACAATGAAATGGAGGGTTTCTATGACCGCTGCGAAGATGCTGCGGAATATGCCGAATATGAACACTATCCGGTTATTGCAAGGATGCTGAGAGAGTATCGCAAAGATTAGACGGCTTGAGCCGGGTTGTCTGAGGAGCAAACGTTCTCGATTTTTACATACACACATAGGTCATATTACCTTTTGCAATACTATCTACTATGATGTTAAGCTGTGATGACATGACCCCTAACATGAGTTCAACAGTCTAACAACCATAATCATCTTCTGTATTCTTCCAGAGAATCCTGTCAGATCGAGCTGCCCCTTGGAAATTGTATTTTCTTTGGCGGAGACTTATAGCCCTTACAACCTCCTCCTCATATATCCTTCTAGATTTTAGATTTCTCTAAGCTCGTTCAGCTTTCATCCCACCATTCCACCTGAGCAGACTTGAAGAACCCTATTCACCCGAGCAACCGGATGATCGAGGCACTAACAAATTATCACATTTTCAACGAGTTCTCTTCTCAGTGGAATCTCGCCATAGTAAGAACGGAATAACCTCAATAATCTTTAATACAACTTATCACACTCTTCTTCCGAGCCAATGCAATGTCAAACTGGAGCCTGCACAGATAAATCCAGCGCACGAACCCTTTTCGGAAAACCAATCTGTCCCCACTTGAAGCAAAGTCCCAAAAAACTCTCCAATCAGGGTACATGTCAGAAGTAGGAATCGCCGATATCACGCCCGGAGATCGATGATCCTCGTAGCAAGATCCCCTCTTTCTTTCTACTCCTCAAGTCTTGCAAAATACATCTGAGGATCCTACTATCCTCTTGATCTCCTCTTTAACTTACACAAGGCCTAGTTTAAGGTATCTCGAAGGATATGATCGAAAACCAATTTCATTGGAGCGATACTTTCGCAGGGCTTCTAATGCGAGGAGTGAAGTGGTGGCGAAGCCGATTAGTAATAGGACTGGCTACGCTGGAGGGCTGATGACATTGATGCAGGGGCTTTATGGGCTATGTGAGTGGCTCCTCCGTCCTAAGTGTGAAAGATGGTGCTTTTGGTCTCTCTTGGGGGTAGGACGGCGAAAATTGATTCCCAAGTCCAAAAAATCAACAATAATAAAAATCATTCGAATCCCTTGTGCTCAGCTAAAGCAGCTGTAGATACCGTGGGCGCCGTAGGCTTACCACTCGGTAAACAAAGTTGACGTTAGTCTCTATATCAGGTACGTATCCGCCCAAAGCACGCCCAGAATAAAGATGCTTGGAACTGCAACCGTTTGCCCAGATGGAATCTCCAGCTCTTGGTTCCAAGACAGTTTCAGCGTCGACAATTGTTGTATCCCTGATATAGATAGCTAATCAACTTTGTCAGCACGCGAAACAGACGATCATGCCCTTGCCTTGCGTGTAGATTGGCAGGTGATATTCTGTCTGGCAGAGCGAACTTTTGGAGGCTTGGGGTATCGTAGGCGGAGCCAGTGGTTAGAAGGCGAGGTGGATCCTGTGGTTTGTTTTCCTGTGGCTGGACCGGTATGTTGTTCGGTAGACTGGGTTGGAGATGGCTGGGGAAGAAAGGATAGCGAAAGGGTTTTGGTACGTTGGTTTACCGTGCACGATAACCAGATGGGAGTTCTAGTGATACATCTTGGCGGTCTCCTTGGGCATCTAATTTGGGACCAAAACCTTAATCGCCTCATTGTTAGAGCGAGATATCATATACGGATAGAGTAAAAGGAATAGTCTTTAACAGACAATATCTCACTGAAAAATCCAGATAATCAAAATTCACAGTCATCGTCCCGCCAAGCTAAAATTCTTAACCCAAAATTTCAATCACCGGAAGGAAATTCCATAGACGACATCAGCGATGGCCAAAACACATAATGGCTCTGAAGACAGACGTTGATTGGAAGGGCAGGCGTAAGTATGTGATTTAGTAAAACAGGACCAAAGATGCAAGGACCAAGAAAGGAGTTGATCGTCTGTTACTCTATTAATGCCAAGGCCCCGAGATATCGTCTCAACCGATGGTCCAGCCAGTCGGTTAGGGAAGGTTATTATAATTGATATAATGTTGGAAGGATCCTGTGGAGACCACGCGCACGAATTGGGCGAAGAGAGTAATGAAATGTAACCTTTTTCAAGTGTTGGAAACTCAAGCTTGAGGGTGAAATATGCTTCGTTCATAAGGGTTCTCAATGGTAGCTAGAATGTCCAGTCATCATCATGTTAAATGCAGCAAGCACAAACCAAAGACAAGCACGTAACCACAAGTCCAGATCCTCACCACCCTTCCACAGAATTCAATTCCAGCGAATCTATCGCCAAGACCCCTTAGTCACTCTCATGATCCACCACCTTCTCATGCACCTCGCCATCCCCATGAGGCACAAGACTCAACCCGCGGCCCCCTCCCCGCTTCAAGCTCGCCTCAGTCCCAACAACCCCCTCGCCATGCTGCGCAGCCTGCACAAGCTCCGGGTTCTGCTCCTTGAGCATCTTGTACGTCCTCTCCGCTTCCCAGTTCCACCACGAGTTGGTAGCGAACAGCAAGTCCATCTCTTCGAGCGTGCGCTGGTTGGACTCGGGGTAGAAGGCCCAGACGATGGGGAGCGTGAGGACGTTGACGGCGCCGAAGATGTAGAAGACTTTTTCGTTGAGGCGTTGGAACATTATCGGGAGCAGTAATGTCTGTGCTCTCGTTAGTGGGAAGAAATTCTGGGAGACGGGTGGGGAGGGGAGCGGAGGGTGCTTACTGTCCATCCGTTGCCGACACTCCAGCCTACCACGCCCCAGGCATTACCCTTTGCGCGCACCTGCAGGGGGAAGATCTCGGCGGGATAGAGCCAGGGGATGGTGAGCCAGGTTGCTCCGAAGCCGGCGCTGAAAACGAAGGTGAAAGTTGCTGCTGCTGCACCGTACTCTGCTGCTTTGTCTTTGTGGGTGATCGCAGCGCGTGAGAAGCCGCCGGAGAGGAACATGGAAATTCCCATTACGATAGAGCCTAGATAGAGGGATTTGCGTCGACCGAGGCGGTCGAGGGTGAAGATGGCGAAGAGTGTGGAGAACTGCTAGTGATTAGTGGGAGTCGCCAAAGCGGACGGTGACGAGGGGGACATACCATGTATGTGATGTCGTTCACACCAGCCAGCCAGCGAGCTTTCTGTCCGGAGTAGCCAGCTTGTCGGAAAATGTCGTTTGCATCTGGTATATCAATGTAAGCATACCAGAAAAATAAGGAGTATATTGGAATAATGCTCACAGATTGTAACCCCAGCAATACCAATCCACTCCTGAAGAATTTGAAGCCAGACCACAAGCTGGACCCGTCGACCGATATGAAGAGGTCCAGATGAGCGACCACCGAGGGATTTAGGCATGACGTCCCAGAACATGTGGAAGTAGCTATTTAGCTGACCGGCACGCTTCTCAAGCTCTGCGACGTTTCGGATGTCTTGGAACTCGGCTTCGGCTAGGCCGGAGACTTCTTCACCTCGAAGTCTACCGAGGATGTACCGTGCTTCGTCTTCCCGACCGACTTTGACAAGCCAGCGCGGCGATTCGGGCATGAGCCAGATTACGATGAAGAGGAAGATGAGTGGGATGATTTGGAAAGCGATAGGGAACTAAATACGGTTCTGGGTTAGCATCGCTAGACTTAAGTGCACTACGACCCTTGACCGAGGAGAAAAGGGTGCTTACCCGCCATACAAACGGACTATAGCCACCACCGACGTAAGAACAAGCGCTGGACATGATTAGTACTAGTCTTGAAGCCCACAGTAAGGTACTCACAAGCCAAGCCAATAGGCAACGACAACACCGAAGATATTTAAGAAAAACTCGATGGAGACGAACATGCCTCGAGATGTATGAGGCGCCGTTTCAGTAGACTGTTACAATAAGTTAGATAGTCGTTCATGGCAGAGTGGAGGGGACCTACCCAAACGGGGACGATGACATTGAGCATGCCGGTGCCGATACCGTTGATCAATCGCGCTGAGAAGTGTTAGAAATGATGTATGATCTGTTTCGTTGCAGGAAGCATGCTTACCACAGATCATCCAGTCGGAGTTTTGGGCCGAGCACTGAAGAGCGGCACCGAATATAGCCCAGAGAGACCCAAGGGCAATGACTTTGATTCGCCCAAGCTTCTCAGCTATCCAGCCGCCAAGCAAGCATCCCAAGAGACAACCAAGGTAGTAGACAGCAATCTGTTACCTGTAAGCACATGTGTGACCTTTGAAAGGAGAGAGCGTACGATTCCGCCTTGGAGTAAAGTGTTATCGGTAATGACTTGAGTAGTCCCAGGCTCCACGTGACCAAGCTTCATGACATTGACTGCCCAGTCGATGGAGACGGTGACACTGCCCATCATGCCCTGGTCGTAGCCGAAGAAGAAGATCGCCAAACTGCCGACGGCATTGATAGCGACGAGGAGGGACCGCTTCTCATAGCGGTGCACCACATTGAAGCGTGATATCTTATCCATGATTGTTGGTTCAAGGCGCGCCTTGGAGAATGATCAAAAGTCTTCGGTATGAGTAAAAGAAAGTGCAAGAATCCTGAGTAGCTTGATCTTTTATATGATTATAAGTCCTGGGCTAAGCTAAAGCTAGAACACAAGATGCTAAACACCGTGCGACACATATACTTGGGGCAGTGCCCGATTTATAGATGAGATTGGAAGGAGCTTGAGACAACACATAATGAAAATATGTGATACCTAGATTCGTCATATCGTTTGGGGCGCGAAATCCCCACACAGGGTGTGTCCTACATCAGACGACCATTACCCTGGATGAAGTAAATTATTGCGAGACCCGCCGGATGCTCACAGAAGGCCACTAGAATTCGCGAAGAAGTTTCCAGCGAACTTGTGGAGCATCTGTACAATATAATCTAAAGCCGCACTCGTGCGATTGGGCTCAGGTGCCAATAGGCACGTGTGTGAGTTCCGGATCTGCAAGATAGGGCACAAAGCATCTTCGAGAACTGAAGGTGCTGTGGGATCTGTGTGACATCAATCATATGGTTGTCCAATGAGTGGACCACCACCATGCATCCTGCAAGCCGTCTCTTATGCAATCCATGCTGGATGGGGTAGAGATTGGCATAGCTGGTGAGTTATAATCGTCTTCATTCTAATTGACCCTGGAACAAGGCGTCTCGCGCCTTCAACGGGTCTTCCGGTGCAGAAGGATTTGTGGCAGTGAACTGTGATAGGCTGATCATTCCTCATAGTGAGGCTACACAATCCACCAACAGGAATCTACCGCTGCAAGCTAAGAAACGATAAGTGGATCAGTCATCGCGTCTAGAAACAAGCATCTTAGTCGCCGTTAGTGGTCAACATAATTTCAGCGCAGTCTGCGAGATGCGCAGCTGCTGAGCTGAGACTCGGGGGCTGCGAAGGGAGGAAATTACTAACCCGCTGGAAGTGCTTGCATAGTTGAACAGGGAGCTTCAATATAGTCACCGCAAGGATGCGGCAAGACGGAATGAGAGACAGAGTACACCCCGCGGCTTGAGAAAAGCTACAATGGGCATCTGAATTCTGTTATCAACGATGTAGCCTGATAGCTCCTAACACATGCACAAGTTCAGCTCGAACTAACCGAATTCATCGAATTTTGCGGTTTGCGCAACATGTCAGCGGTACTTAAGCGATTGGTATATGTCTACGCGCTTCTGCTGCCGGCGCACAATGACATAGCGAGCTGGATAAAGCGTCATACCAACAGCGTGTAGAGTAGATCTCAGCATTCATCTCGACTACGGTACAATCCTAGCTCACCCAAAGCCGAATTCGCAATGCGTTGTTGCGGGTCGATGAAGGAAGTGGGACTTATGGGCACCAATGATAATCCAGGCGCATCCAGCAGTGCGCGAGCCCCATGCCCTTGTGACTGTCTGGTTAGTTGCGTCTTTAGACCTGATTTTCTTATGTCAGGAATATGGGTGCCTGTGAAGACGATGACGTTGGACATCTTCAAACCTTTTCATGCCATCAATTGTAGTCAGACTGGTAAAATCTTTGTTCAGAATATCGATCATGGTGAATCGAGGACCAAGCACAGGCTGCAGGGAGTGTCGAGCTCGGAAACTCAAGGTAGATAGCACCAATCCATGACCCGAATCTAACGCTAATTCATCAGTGTGACGGAAGCACGCCACAGTGCCAGCGTTGCAGGAAATGCCGGATAGAATGTACTGGCTATGATATCTTCAGGGAGCAACGCGAAGTCATATGGAAAGCTGGGAACATGTCGTGCATTGAGAAGCAAAGCTGTCGCCGCAAGAGAAGCAAATGCCAAGCCCCAACAGTGAATCAAAACTACCCTGAAGAGGCTCCTAGTTACGAATTGGCTCAATGTCGAGAGCAGCAAGCACTCTTCTTCTACTTTGGCCAGTTGCAGCCACGCTTGACGGGGTATTGGACTGACGAGCTGGCCCAGCTGTATATCAAAGCCAGTCCTTCCTCGCTATTGACAAAGGCTGTGGCTGCCTTTACCTGCAGCATTACTTCTCTCCATCCTCGTTTCCATCACGTGAGACCACTGGCCGTGGGCAAATATGGTGAATGCTTGAAGCTTGTTATCAGTGCTCTCAAGAATCCAGATAGCGCAACAGCGGATGAGACACTGGCTGCGGTAATCCTGCTCGGTACCTTCGAGGTATGCACTGTTAATGCTCCATCTTTAGGCTCAAAGTTCTAATACCACGAAGCTATCGAGGTCACTCGCCCTGGAATCACCCATAACATACCCTCATTTACCAGGCGCCTTAGCAATAGTGAAAAGTCGTCCTCGGCATTCGTTTCGATCACCAATGGCGCAGAAGTTACTTCTACACGTGAATGCTGAAGTCGTAAGAGCAGTCCCCATATATGTGCTGTTTTAGAGATTGACGGGATAGTTAGGTGTATAGTTGCGTTGCGCAGGTCGACCCTGATTCGCTAGATTGTTCGTCGACACTTTTATGCGACCATTTGCCCAGAGAGATTGTACAGGACGACATGCAAGCACAACCCGACTTTTTCACACTGCCGTTTATAGCTACAGATATACCGAAACTTCGGGCAAGGTTTCGGAAGCTATGCGTGGATCAAGCAGGCGGACGTGTACTCTTGGACGACGTTCGCGCTCTTCTTCAGGATGCTATGCGCAAGGACCAAACATTCGCAGTTTGGCCGGACCAAAAGGAGCATCGAACCCCTTACGCCTCGCTTCCTCTCAAATTGGGCAGGCATCATACATCCGAAGATTTATACCCAAAACGAATAGATGTATACCGCCACGGGACCCATGCCGCTACATGTAACGGCTGGCGTCTTGGACGAGTCGGCATCTTTGCTATCATAGCACAAACTGCAGGCTTCCTAGCTTCAAAGTCTATTTACTATAGAGAAGCAGGAAATCTGTGGTTTCTGAAGGAGCAGGCCGAAAGGACAATTCAAGGACTGGTAGACGACTTTTGTGCAAGTATCCCATTCATTATCAACCCGAGAAATACCGAGGAAGAGCTGCCTTACTATCCTCACGCGCCCGGGGATGCAGACTTTAACCATGTCTCAGAGCCTGACCTCATTGCCAGCATGTCTCAGCTCCTGCCTTCTCTCATTGTAAGCTCCCAGATATATTGTATACCTCGTAGCCAGAAGCAATGGCTGCAGCAGTACATGACAATGCTGTCCAGGAATCCGAAAGAAGACGGGGAGAAAGCAATGGCTTTAAGTTTGACCGAGGATTTCATTTCTCACGGATATGGGTTATCCTATTTCCTACATCCAGAGCCGGATTTTTGACTGGGAGCAATAGATTCAGGTGTTGAAAACTTCGGATTTTCGTTTGAGCCGTAAGCTATTCCGGTCCCAGAGCTGAGGATATTTGTACCTAATGTTTCTCGAAGAGCAGTGCCTGACATAGAGTAGCACCACATCACACATCATAGATGCCGTGAAGGCACCCAGAGCTCGATGTCTGATTGCCACGCGATTTCTCCATAGAACTCATACGGCCAGAAGACCGCTAGAGAGAGTCTTGATAGTTAAAGTGCGATGCAAGGTAACATAACATGGAGTCAATGTGTACGATAGTAATGGTAGAGATTAGAAGCTCTGTCGGGCGGAGCATCAGATGAGTCAGCCAATGAAAATTTAAATCTCACGTGCTCACGGCTCGCTTCGGAACAACGTTTTCCCTCGATGAATGTGCTTCTCCACCACTTCTATCGCCCTCCCAGTACTTCAACCCCATCGTCAGTCCTGTTCCCATGCTCGCCGTCAGCCAAAGCTAATGTAAATATTACAAGGACAAGTGTGCAAAAGTATACTGCATTGAGACCATGATACAACCCAACGGTCTACATGCCTACCATGGCGGATTCTTACAACTACCGCTCCGAAGCTACGCCTCCGCTGAGAAAAGACGCAGCTAGATACCTCCAAGCTATTCGAATTCGCTGACAGGATGCCTCAGGCTTAAGAATGGAGTAATATGATGTGCGCTCCTGACATCGCAGTCGCGCCTCTATGGAATGCGGCCGTCGAGCTGCCGACGGTTTCAGAACAAGTACGATAAGAGAAGGGGTAAAACTGGATGTTCGGTGGTCGATATTCCGGAGACGAGTCTTCACGCAAATTGCATAGGGCTCTGGTTTGACCATCGAAGCGCATACACATGGTTGAGCAATTCTGAGCGCCAGAGGAACGCAGCTGTGCCTAAGACTGCTATCGGATAGAAGAAGAAATGTGTACCAAGTCTCCGAGATTTGAACAGCACAGTATCTTGGCGCATGTGTCTTTACGCATATGGTTAGAATCAATGGGCTAGATCCGTGAATGATCACCTCGAATGAACCATGCCTTCACACAAGACATTGCATAGCAGATACAATTTTCTGCTTTCAGAGCTTGCAATGTTTCGATAGCAGACGCATCGCCGTCTCAAGTCACGAGAAGGAGCTTTCGAGCCACGCTACAAATATATTAGTCGCCCTGGACATAACTGAATGTGGAAACCCGATGGACACATGGTTGGCCGAGTTGGGAAAAAACATTACTTCCAAAGCAACATTCATGTTCATATTTTATCATCGACAGTGCAACCACACTCATTCTTGTCCGAGGCGAGTGTACGTAGCAGAAAGGACCATTAATCTTCGAGTCCACAGATTTCATGATCTGTGGTTTTGTGAGGACGTTGAAATGTAGCTCGAAAATCAAGGTTACATTAGGGCTTGGCGACTCTGGTATTTCTGGTCGGGATCAACTACGATCTGACTTTAAGGCAGGACTACAAACTATTGAACGGAGTGCGCGTCCCGAATACTCTGCCAAACCTATCCTCCGGATCCAGCGCTTGCCAAGTGCTCACATGCGATCAACCTGCCCGTGATGCAGAGAGAAGATGAGATTGCCTGCGCCGACATAAGAGTCACTGCCTGAATCTCCAATGGTAAAGTGTCCACTCGCATGCAGACTGTTGGCAAGTTTGAATAAATAGAAAAAAACGCCTTCAGACAAGCAGCGAATCACCTAAGAGCCGTTTGCTTTATCCTCATAGAGGACTTGTCAGCCTGCGCTCTAATATAGGCGTTCTTGGCGGACGATAGGCTGTGATTGTGCATAATTCGCTCTACGGGTCTATTGCCGGTTCTTCTCAAAGATTCCGAAGATCCAGGCAAGTAGTCAACTGCTGCCTCGGACTACCAGGGTGATGCTTCCCTTATCCTTGTAATTCAACGTTTCTGCACCCCACAGACTTCAAAGCAAGCGAATTTGAATCGCATGATGTGCGTAAAGCATCGCCGAAGAGGGGACATCGCTCAAAGACAATCGCAGTTCACTACCAGCATTACTCTAAGTACGGATCGTGACGAAGTGGGCCGTAGGGCATCATGTCAGACGACAGTGCTAGCCATACGATTCGCTAAGTAAGCATAGAGGACGGGCAAGCTTTAAAGACGTTACACAACGCTGATCTAGTGGCAATATAGCAGCGACTTAGGTGCCGATTCTATTCTGCATGATGGCGGTCGTCTAGGGGCTACTGACTCGACCCTTTAGCGAAGCTAAATTCTGACATCTCACCATATAGCATAGAGGCGCTAACTCAGCGACACAAATAAGAACTTCAGCCTTTCCTAGGCGTCCACGCCGTTTGTAGCGTCTCTACCTAAAACCACCCATTCCTCATCGAGTAAAACTACCTCACGAGCAGCAGGCCCCCTAGAGTTAGTCTAGAAGCTAGCGCCCGAGAGCCTCGTAGTACTCGAGTAGGAGAGAGCAGTGGATTAGCCCACCCGAAGGTTTCACTAAACAGGAAAAAGGTGCGATACTGATACATGTTGATGAAACATTTATTTCGTATTTTGTAACCCCATGGAGAGACTTTCCGAAATATTTTATGCCTCTAATGTAGAGCTCTGAGGGTCGTCTCGATGAGCTACCTGTGAAATTTACTATCGCAAGTAAGAAAAGGCTATGCTGTTTCACTTTTCTTTTTCTCACGGTGTGAGGTAGCCTTGAAAGCCATGATGGTTCGAGAGGCGCTGGCTAGACGGTCCATTTCGGGAAATACTGCTGGCATGGTCGACTAGCTTTTTGGTAGCGTCTGGGCACTCGCCGTGTGACCCCCGTGAATGGTCGGAAACCTGAGAACATCGGACAATTGACAGTGGGAATCATCAGACCATACATGCATATGAAGCTTGTCTCAGCATGAAATCAGGAAGTATACTCGAGAAACGGCCAGAAAATTTGGCACACACGCGTGGATCGGAACTTGTATAAAGAGTTCGATGCTCGTCGTCTCGCCAGCAGTAATTTCCTCCAAGAAAACAGCAGCCATGCATTTCAATCTCCAGATTACGTCATTCTTCATCTCTTTCTCCCTACTTGCAGCGGCAGCGCCAGGCAAGGAGTCTTTGCTTGAAGAAAGGGCAGTCTGCAATGCCGACAACGTACTCCGAGCCCTTCAGGCACCACAAAACAGTGTATCTGCCTCTGGGTTCTGCTACTCCCTGATTCTTCAAGGTGTTCCGACTACAACTCTGATCACAGCAGGAGTGACTCCAGCGCCAGTGTGAGTTGAGACCGAGTCCACCTCAACAGATCCAATTTTTAACCGCTGGCTTGCACAAGTATCGTGACAACGACCTCCACTATCTCTCGCACAGTCTACCCCAACAGTTTAACTCTGGAGCAGCTACCCTTCCCTACATTCGTTAGCCAGTATCCTGCACCACGAGTCTCAAGTGGATGTTCATGTCTACTTGGCCCGAAGCCAACAACCACCCGGACTGCCACGGGGCCAACAGATGTAAGCTGATAAACCCCCGCTACATCCACAGCCTGCTCGCATCCACTAATCTCTCGATTCCTAGACCTCAACCGTGATAATCACCTCCACCTCCACCCTCTCTGGCACTTGCGCAACAGCCATCCAATATCCAGGCGCCTATGCTTTCGTCACCAGCTCCACCAACCAGGCCGTGTCAACCACTGCCGTTGGTCTCAGTAATGCCTACGATTGCTGCTTCCATTGCATCAACTACGTCTTCGGCGCGTGCTTGGCGTACTTCAACGTACCGGGCGTGAGCTGCAATTTGCTGGTTGCGAACATTTTCCCGAAAGATAATTGCAGGGCTGGCTCTGGAAATGCCGGCATCAAGGTTGCTACGAGTAGTGTGCCAAACAATTTGGGTGGGAGAGGTCCATGTGCGAATAATATTGCCGTGACTGCGACATGAAAGCGGAAGGAATGAGATTGTAGTAGCTGAAGTAAGTTGGTGCGGAGCGAAGCATGGAAAGGTAAGGTAGATGCATGATCCCAACTTCCCTTCAATTGATATGTAAGCGAGACCAAATACAGTCGTTGAATCTTGCAGAAGCGAAATTACCAATAAAGACGTTTTCGGCATTGAAGATGTCATATTCCATCAGTGATCAGACTAAGCTAGTTTCCTTTCCTGCCATTGTTTCTAAGTTCAATGGCATTCACAGTCTCTTGAAATTCTGACATGATCCAAATGAATGAAGTTGTCCAACTGGCATCCAAAGCTCGATTGACATGGCTGTGTCGCTGTCGACGACAGACATTGTAAGCACATTCGCAGACTTTTCTTCTTCGATTTTACCAACCAGGATATCAACACACTACAGAGGGTGTCAAGCGGAAGATCAGACCGGGCATTCCGTTGATCAGGGGTTTTCAGTGATCAGCTTGATACAAATTGATCCTCCTACGGTAAATGTCGCAATGAGTATTGCCCATGTGATGGCAAACATAATTGTCAAGTCTAACCCAGACGAGGCTCCGCGGAGATACTAACCTCCTCCCCTTCAGAGAGCGATGATGCAACAGAAATCTCCAGCTGGATCGAGTCAGAAACTTCAATTTCCATCATTTGCGTTTATCTATCAACAGTCAGGAGTAACCTCAAATGCGTATACGAGAATGTGAAGTCATTGTGCGGGTCAAATGCCACGCCTCTGGATAGAAAGTCACGATTCCCAGTTCTCTGAATTCTGCATTACTCTTCTGTACATGCCGTCTACCATCGCTATTCTAAACCCCGACCTGAATATAATCGGCCTGCTGGACAGAGGTGCTGATGCAGGGAAGGCGCATATGTGTTAATCGTGAGGGAAATTGCTCGGACCTTCTGTTAGTTATATTGCAGGTGGTCGTTGACTGTTTCCCCTCTTCTGTTTCCATTCATCAGGAGTTTTTGTTTTTCGCTCCCCCGCTTCTTGGGGTTCGTTTCCATAGCTCGACCGCTAGGTATGGGGCGTTAGCCCGCGATGATACCGCCCAGCAAAGCCCTTTTGGGTGTTGTTTTTGCATAGGCGGTACTCGCTGGCCAGTCCAACCACCAAAGTCTCTATACAAAAGTCTTCAGAGGCATTAGCTCACGGAGGTCGTGGGTCCTGTATCCTATGGTCTGGTAGCGATGTTTTGACAATGTACTGACAAAGCTGCGGTTACCCGTTTTGGGACGGAATCAGAAGATGATGTTTAGTTCATGTGATGTCTATATGCTTTCTGCCGAAGGCGGGTCCACGGCTTGTCCTGACGAGTGTTTCAGTGGCGATGCATGGAAGCATCCCGTTGCACTTTTCGTTCCCTTTGTCCGCTGATCGGGCAGCCACCTCGGATTTGCACCAAAATCTTGGTTATACTGCGGGTAGGATTAGGGTAGATATAACGGAAGAAAAGGATGGCTGCCCGATCAGCGGACAAAGGGATACTGTGATGTCGTGATCGCGCAAGACTTCGCCGATCGCGCTCATGATTTGCGTGAGTGAATCCCAGCGCGCGGTGTTCTGTTGATGACCTCCGAGCCAGCATTTTCATATCCCATGGTCTGGTAGTAATTGGCGCTATGTTTTAGGATACACCGACAACTTTACAATTACCCAAGATAGGAAGAAATTGGCAAAAAAATTCATATGCCCTGTGCCAAACACGGGTACGCGTCTTGTCATTTTGAGTGCATTAGAGACAATGTATGTATGGAAGACAAAAGCACACCACACCAGAGCTTGAAATAGCGCAAGAAATGACACAAGTGCGTCAGCTAATGACTGGAAGACCACGTTCTTCTTGCTGAAGCTCAGACAGAATCATTGGAGCTGGGAAAGGAAAATCTAAGCTGGTAGATCGAAAACGGTCCCGTCGATAGATGTATTGCTCTATGAGTAGCACTCCACTGTCGTCTTCCGACTCTCTCAGGAACTTGCGTCGTGTGCGCGGGGATGAAGGTAGAGCCCTCTTAGGGGACACAGCCGGCGATCTCAACCCTTTCTCTGGACGCATGGCATCACTGAGTGATCTACGTTGGGAGGTCATGGTGCTGTAAAGTGTAAAGTAGTAAGGTATGTAGACTATGTAGCAAATCTGATTCGAAATGATTCAAGGTAAGGGCTAAAGGCATTTGTGTAAGGTACGGTAGATTTTGCAGTATATAATTCATGGGCTGACGCTAATATATGGAAATTCAATGAGCGAGTCACGTAATACGTCACATGACACGAACAGCCCTATATAAATAGAGTTTCTGTACACGAAACGGTCATCCTTACACATTACACATGATAACCAGTATCTACCAAATACTGCAACAGTAAGTATAAGCTAGGTATTCTCACATCACTTATTCCTCGCTCACCGCGCCGCCGGTCGCCTTATCGGATCGAATAGTTGAACAACATGTCCGTTCCTCAATCGCAATCAGCCACTCTTCGAGAGTCAGCTTTTTCTCAGCTAGAAAAATTCAGTACTCATATTGCACATGGTCAGTTGAGAATGGGGTAGCGCTTGGACTTCCACCATTGGCACGCTTAGTCATGCGCTATAACATTAACCGACGCTAACACCACGATAATATCTGATTAATACCCGTTCATAGGCCACTAAGTTCACTCGGACTTTTGGGACGGCTGGGAAGTTCGAAGATTTGCGCCGGCCTATGATCAAGGTCTTTGTGTTTGCCTCTTCGATCGAGAACCAGCAAGAGTTCTTCGTGCCCGGATGCCAAAGCTATCTCGTAGGGTGTCTTCCCTTGCTTATTCGCTTGACAAGGATCCGCACCCATTTCACATAGGAAGGATGTTACGGTAGCGCGAACATCCAGATCCCATTTGTATGAACCAGTCCAGAAAGTGACAGCCTGGTGGAGCACCGTTCCGCCGGACGTCTCGAAAGGAATATTGATGTCCCACCCATTTTCAAGTAAAACCTTCAGAACTCCAATGATCCGGTCTGGAGTAGAACCCTTCTCACTCTCCGACATGGTTTTCATTAACCATGAGCGATTCATCAACTGCGCAGCTAAAGTAGACCATGTATCTGGTTCAGACGGCTTGGCCCCATTCTGAACCAGGAAACTCACCATGTCTACTTGTCGAGCGCCAACAGCAAATTTCAAAGGCGAAAGGCTTGTTGAATATCCGAAGGGTACCTCGTTGATATTGAATCCAGAGCCCAGGAGGCGGCGTGCAATATCAACCTCGCCAAAGAGTGCTGCGAAGTGAAGCGCCGTCACTCTTTCTGGACGGACATGCTTGCGGAACTTTGAGCGCCAAGAATCTTTCTTCTTGTTAAGAAGAGTTACAAGAGCTAAAGAATCACCATTGCAGACCGCTTCTTCGATTCGATCCTTGGGCTGGCATCCAACTTTGTCGATTATCTCCTTCCGTGTTAGCCTCCTGCCCCTGAAAATGTCCTCTTCCTCTGGAGGTTCGCTGGGGCTCAGAGGTATGACAGTTGGTGCTTTTGAGAAATATGAGTAATCTTCACGTTGGCTCTGCCGGTCCGTGCCCCTCGATTCACTTTTATCGTTCGAAGTAGAGAGAGATGCCAGAGACACTGACTGGACATTCTCGAAGTTTTCTTTTGCTGGTGGCACGTGGTATTGTGGTTGCCGAGGACCAGCAGCTGGCGCTTGCGAGAACCGTGCAGATACTGGGCCATAACATCGATCTACCATGGGTTGCGTAATCGAAGATGCGGAAAGTCTGCTCTGGATACTCTTAACTTCCAAATCTGACTCTTCCGAGATCGACCGACTCAGTAATGCAGGAGAATCAAGATGCTCCACCTTTGTACCCAGAGACTCTTCGATAGTGCTCAGGATGGCATCTCTGCATTCTTCTGGTATCATGGAGAGGTACGACTTGGCACGAGTCCTATTGTTGAGCAAAGTATATATGTGCCCCATGAGCGCCGTTGACTCTAACGAGGCGTCACTCCGCTTGCCCAGTAACCGTCTTCGGGCCTGCAAAGCTTTCTCACATTCGGATCGCGCACGGTCGAACTGGCTTGTACGTATGTATAAACACGATAGCAAGTGCTGCGCATGATACATGTACCCTCGCTGTTCAGCGGAGCTCGCTTGCTGCTGGATCAGACTTGTGAACGCTTCTTCCGCATCCGTAGGCGGTTGGGTATGATATGCGCAAATAGCGAGTTTATATTGTAGACCAAAGATGTCGCAGAATTCTCGTTGTTGCTTTGAAAGGTTCTGCAGTAGTTGCAAAGCTTCATGTAGAAAAGAGTTGGCTTCCTCCCAGTCTTGCTTCTCAAAAGCTTTCGTACCATTTTCGAGTGCCGCCTTGGCAAGATCGGTTTCAGATCATCTTCAGAGTCGGCTCCTGTAGCATCAATAGCCACTTGCTTTTGCTCATGATTTTGTGTGGGACTCGAGCATGTCACGACTGTAGGTCTTTCATCTCCGGGGCAAACAGGTGGCAAGTTGGAGACCATTTCTGAGGGATCGGAGAGTCCCTGATCCCGACGAATGGAGTCCAAGGTACTGACCCACTCTGTGACGCGAATGCTGCTACTTTCTCCTGCTCCAAAGCCTCTGGCGACGGAATCAACAGCTAGGCTTTGCTCATACATCGACCAACCTTTTGCGATGATTCCACGCGCACATCGTATTAGAGTAGCTTCGGTGTAGGGATGCTTGGACCAGGAAATGGATTTTGAAGATCTCTGTAGCCTCTCAACTAGGACTTGCAGCTGGTCCAACGCCTTAGCAAGCTCTTGATCGACATGACATGGCGCAATATGCGTCAATATCCTGTGAATGTGATTAGCGTCGCGAATTGTCAATTAGAACCAAGGCTCACGTCTTAATCAGCAAATGCGTGATCTGTAAGTTTTCGGTATTTCTACATATTTGAGTGCTTATACTTGCAGTCTGGTGCTGATTGAGGTCGGCATTTCTTTGATACTGGGCCTGGCTAGTGCAGTTGACATCATTTCCTCGGAAACTTCTGAGGACATGTTCTAGCCTTTGTATGGCTTGACTTGTCTCTTCCATTTGCGTTGCGAGGCAGGCCCATAATTGACCATCCGGATCGTAAGGCAAAGATGATGCTGTCTCACTTCTGGTTACAAGCTCTTCCAAATCCGCGTACAGTATGTCACAGGCGTTTCCAAGAGATTTCAGCTCTTCTGCTAACTCTCTGACCGTGGAGTTGACAATACTAGTCTCCTGATCAAGGTTCGAGAGGATACTCCCCTGTCTCCAAGATGCCTTGCTCAACGCAAGAATGGCCGAGGCCATACTTACAGCTGTGAGCGAAGCCACAACCATAATGTCTCAACAATGAGCACGTTATGTTCAGAGGTGGATGCGCTAGGGCTATAAACACCGCAGCGTACAATGAAATGACCCGCGGTGCAGAGAATAGAAACCAGTGGCTGCGAAGGAGGGGCTCTGCTAGAGAGAACCCGTGCTCCACGAAGTAATATGCACCGCAGCCTTATGTGCATCGGGGAATGGACAAATCAATCCGGACCCACCCCGGATTCTTTCGAACACGAGAGATAAGCAAGCAGTCTCTCAGACAGCTCTCCAGCTTCAGTAGCTTGTCATAACGCTAAATACACAATTGAAATGTGGCGCTCGAGCTTATGCATATTGCCGCGAAGCCAGATTATCGTCTTGCTGTGAACTTCAAGTCGATGTTTTTCCACAACTGCCCCAAAACGACTGGCTCATAGTATGACAGTAAGACTTGCCACCTTCTGAGGATTCAGATGGTACCAAATTTGACCAGGCTCGAGAAAGCATTGGGTGGCTATTCGAAGGTCCCAAAGTGCTTTGGCAAGGCTGAATGTTGCCAAGAAAGTTGGTGAGGAAACCCCACCTATTCTGTCCCACAAGAGGCTGGCTTCCCGCTTAGGCTAGGTAAGGTACGAGAGTATCTCGGGTACGATTGTGCTGATCAGACCATAAAGCTCAGCCTCCGCTCTAGACTTGCATTTCTCTTTGTCCTCTGACTCTATTCTTCGCTGTTGTTAGTTGAAGGCGCTCCTAGTTGAGATACTTGTACGTCAGTTATACGCTATACATTCATCAGTACCGAACGTCCTGTCACCCAAGAGACAAGTTTTCGCACAGCTTCAGCACGATGGCAGAAGCTAGCAAAGGTCCCAACGTCAGGCACACACGATCGCCAGCTTACTCGGCGGAAAGTGCTCCGGAAAGGCTCACAGGATGGAAATACAAACGCTTGCGTGTCGGGCCAATTGCCTTTCCTTGGTATGCTTCGCCTGAGTCTCAGTTGATCTTGGTATCATTTGTATGTTTCCTGTGTCCAGGTAAGACCGTCTAGCACAATCTCTTTGTATGGGCCACACACTGACAGCATGAAGGCATGTTCAATGCTCTCAATGGACTGGGAGGTGCAGGACAAGTCGATGCTCACGCAAGCGATGCCTCGAATTCCGCACTATACGCTACTTTCGCTGTTGTTGGTTTCTTTGCCGGCACAGTTGTCAATGCCCTCGGCATCAGGATTGCGCTGTCATTCGGAGGTCTTGGATACTGTGTGTACGTCAGCTCATATCTTTGCTACAATCACACCCATAATTTTGGCTACATTGTTTTCGCTGGTCTCTTGCTTGGGTCCTGTGCAGGGATTCTTTGGTCCGCACAAGGCGCCATTATGATGTCCTATCCGCCGGAGAAAAAGAAAGGCCGGTTTATCTCCTGGTTCTGGATCATTTTCAACTTGGGCGCCGTCATCGGTAGTCTGGTGAGCTGAGGCTGCTAAAGCCGTCTAAATCAAAGTTAAACAGAGTAAGCTAATTGGGACGCCAGGTGGAGCTTGGCCTGAATATCCACCAGACAGACAACGCCACAGTCAGCAACGGTACTTACATCGGCTTCTTGGTTCTCACATTTCTCGGGGCCTGCCTCTCCTGGACATTGGTTGATGCGAAGCATGTTGTGCGTCGTGACGGGTCTAAGATTATTTTGATGAAACACCCGACTTGGAAGACGGAAGTCCTCGGCCTTTGGGAAACACTTTGTACTGATCCCTACATATTGCTTCTCTTTCCAATGTTCTTCGCTTCGAATTGGTTCTATACCTATCAATTCCAAGATGTCAATCTTGCTCGGTTCAACACGCGCACTCGTGCACTGAATAGCACCCTCTACTGGCTGGCCCAGATGTTTGGGGCTCTTATCTTCGGACTTGCGCTGGACTTCCCAAACATCAAAAGGACTATACGAGCAAAGGTCGCTTGGGTTGTTATGTTTTTCCTCACTTTCGCCATCTGGGGCGGGGGGTACGCTTTTCAGATGGAGTACACCCGCGCAGATACTGCCCTGGATGGCTACGTTGGATATGACTGGAGCGACAGCGGCTATATTGGACCGATGTTCTTATACATATTCTACGGCTTCTACGACGCAGCGTGGCAGACCTGCGTCTATTGGTGTGTAATTTCGACTCTTCATGGTCAGTAGACTTGACTAACCCAAGCTAGGTTTATGGGCGCCATTACCAACAACAGTCGTAAGCTCGCCAATTTCGCTGGCTTCTACAAGGGAATCCAGTCAGCTGGTGCAGCTATCATCTGGCGTTTGGATGGATTGAAGAACCCTCCACCATACATGAATCTGTTTGCTTCATGTTGGGTCCTGCTTGCAGGCAGCTTGATCATTGCGCTCCCTGTCATGATCCTGAAGATTAAAGACACTGTGCCGCTTGAGGAAGATCTCAAGTTCACTGACGAAACTATCGAGGATGTTATTGGTCACAAAGCCACATACACCCTCGTTGAGCAGGAGAAAGTGTAAATAACATTTCTTTGCGTCGTCCATGCAGATTGTGAAGAATTCTGTAAGTGTTACCTTCGCAGATTGGGCTGGAGATGAAATCTTGGAAGTGCCAAGAACAATCACGTGAATAAGATTATCTCCTAGAGAAATGACGTCATACCTTACGGTCGATGTCCCTTCACCCTAAGATACTAATTCCGACTGTAATCAATTCGTTCTTACGGGCATGGCCAATCAAACATTGTGCTCTTGAACCTTCTTAGCTCTCATCACCTTCTCAACATCGCCGTCCATTGGCTCTCGTGCCCATGGTCGTCATGCACCAATCGACAGCCGCAAGGCTAGATTATCACATTCTTGCGGCTGTCCTTGTATGTTTCAAGACTCCAGACGAATTTTGTTTTGACATCAGTGGTTTCCTGAAGAAAGGACTATCCATCCGCCAAGACGAGGTTTCATCTACGACCCTCTGCATCCTCGCATTGCAGTATCACCTCTATTGCGTGTTCCCGTAGCGACCAAGCATTCATAGACACATGAAACAAAGCAGTCGAAGAATTTGACGCAAACCAAAATTGTTACGGACTCAGGACGAAAAATATAATGCACGATGATGTCGCGGATTTCTGGCCTTTGTTGGGTTGAAGCGTGCTGTGGAGTGTTTACCCGCTTAGAAGAAAGAAGGGCATATAAGCTTGGCCTACGGAGAGTGGAAGTCGTTGGCTGACGAGCGGATGCTTGGCTGTTAATGAGATGAAATGGTGAGATGTTCATAAGCGGCTTCGAGAGCGACCTGAGTTCCTGATCTCGAGGACGCTGTAAAGTTATTAAGGGATAGGTTTTCCAGTGTTCATGGGGGAAATTAATATCAAAAAAAAAAAAAAAGGTCAATGTCAGGTTCCAGGAGATAACCGACACGGCGATCTAGATGTCACAGACTTAGGTCTTTTACTGATCGTCGCAAGCGAAACAGGGCACTCGCTTGATTAACAAGCTACACTAGTCGCCTAATGCCTGGTTCATTAAACGTTTATCACTAGCTACACCGACAGCTGTACGGTAGGGTTCGTCAGGACGTCACTGGATCATTGACGGAAATCGTAGCAATCCCGTGATCTCATTATTGTCAGTCCGACGAGATACGACATATCTTGGTAAAAGAATCTGATGAACTTCTTTAGGTCGAATCATTCCATTTCAATTCAAAAGCGAGTAATTCGCTTTTTCACATGATACACAGCCGCTCGTTCTCTTCTTTTTCGTTTCACAGACTTGCTCATGGACTAGGACAATCGTTTCCACTTCTGTTCGATACGTTTATAATTAATTTATGTGTAGTCAACCAGTAATTGTTGAGCGAGCTGTTGAGGGTACTGCACGCCACAAACCTAATAGCGTCTAATTGTTGAAACATCTCCTTACCAAAGGCGAACGTACATCTGCAAGTTTCTATTTCGACGCAAGCTCTGTTCTTTGAGGGAAATGCATATCCGACTTATGCAGCTTGACACTAAGAGAGTTTCAAAAAGCACTGACGAACATGCATCGTGGAACAGCTAGGGGTTCTCTAGTCGAGGAAACGACACTGTATAAGAGGTGATCATCAGGCTGCGCTAAGTGAGTGTTTGATTTACGTTGAAGGACGTTGAGCACCACAGCAAACCTTAAAAAGGCGCGAATGACTCACGGGCAAAATGGAATACCCTCTATTTCCTCTACTAAAACCCTGATATTCATGCAGCTTCCTAATCGGCTGATATGCATCAAGATTCTACCTGAGCTCTCTTTCTTTACAACATCGGATCGGGGGCTTGTCGTGCTCCACGCTTCCTGGAACTCACAGCCGTCATGTCTGAGCGTCTGAACAAGTTCGAGGTTTTCTACATCATCTATCAATCTGCCCTAGATAATCGCGCGGAGCTCAGGGATCATGATAAATATGATGCCTTCATAGAAAGAGGCCTCGAAAAATATCGTCCGGCATACTCATTCATGAAAGAGGTAACCGTGGAAGACTATCGCAAGTTCTTCCTAGTTTACTGGTCGGAGAACATGATATT
Source organism: Physcia stellaris (assembly GCA_018902385.1). Taxonomy (NCBI): domain Eukaryota; kingdom Fungi; phylum Ascomycota; class Lecanoromycetes; order Caliciales; family Physciaceae; genus Physcia; species Physcia stellaris. The sequence continues at coordinate 100,662 of JABSSW010000030.1, read as the reverse complement.
AGAACGACTGGAGTTCGAGAAGAGAAAGCGAACCCCTGAACAATTCTGGAAGGCCGCCTATGATTTAGGTTCTTCGGGTAGTCTTGATGTCGATACCGATAAAAAGAATATGAATCGTTATCACGTGGGCGTCATTCCTCTGGGTAAGCTCCGGGGGAGCACTACTCTTGCTCTCAGTAACAGGATGTACGTCGCGAATGATCTCACGACCGATTCGTCAACTTTGAATAAGATGCGTTATGTAAAGACCTGGTTTCGGGGTATTCGCTACCCAGACGGCCACCCATCTGAGCCTAGCTTCAAGGTCAGAGCCTCGGAAGACAGCACATTACGCCGTTTCATCTGTCTCGGCTGTGTCTTGAGCAAAAGTCGCACAGGCCGGTGGGAAGAAACTGGCCATGTCCTCGTGATGGATATGGACCAAGGAAGAGACCGCCATCCATGGTTCGTCCTTTCTTCAGCAGTCGCAACCTTCGAGGAACAAGAAGATGGAGGCTACTGGATACATGTTCCAGCACGACTATCTTTATCTAATGATCTCTTCTCTAATGATGGGATATCAGAGGTGGGTATATTACCAGGAGATAGAGAGCGGACCCCTGTCGGTAGGATTGAGCCAAAAGATCCCTCCAATCCAGTGCCGGTGCTGCAGCAGTTTGGGCCTGACTTTGAGTTCGATATCACAAGGTTTGGTGGGGAATCATCTCGTAAAGTAGATGATGATCGATATGGCCCAGATCTCGCTCATGTAATGAATTGGTATTGGGACATAGAGAAGGAGGAGTTCTGTTGCTACCAAAATGGCCAAGAGTATCTGAGATACAATGATCACAACGCTCAATATACCTATGCGAACACGGAGCAGCTAGATCATAAAGGGACGGAAAAGAAGAGCATGTTTGCATCTATCATGAGCAATAGACCAAGAACCTTGGAGTCCCAGATAGGACAAGTCAAACGGGGGTGGACCTAGAAAGAGCTGAAATGGGCCTGATCGATGATTTTTACTTGAAGAACAATAGATGGACTGGTATCTTCGTTTTGTATCTCTATTCTGTGCTGTACCCGTCGAAAGTCTAGCAGAATTGAACATAGAGTCTGTAATACCTTGCAAAGAACAACCATGTACGTTGGCTTCTTGAAGCTTATCGATGCGGTAAATGATTCAAAGCACACAAGTGAGTTTCACTTGTATTCACACATCACCGGTTACATAAGGATAGGCAATTGCGATGAACAAGGCATCAAGGGCATCCAGCTCAATGCGGGAGCTTGAACCTTAGACAAATACCTCGCAGCAGTGTCCAGTAATCCGGCAGCGTTTCGACGTCAATTTGGTGGGTGCCGATCTAATCTTCTGCGTCTCATTGCATCCAAGTCAAAATGGAAAATGACGAGGGCCATCGTCCTGCACCGACGAGACGAAGGCAAGAAAGCCCTAGCCTGCCAACTTTTTTTGCACCCAGAATCCAGGATCCCATTCGACACGCCTGCTGCTACTGAGAACAACTCATGGCTCTATGTTGAGTGTAACGGCATCTGCAGTTTTCCAGATCGCTTCTTACCCAAATCGCCTAAAAAGACATACCCTCCAAGTTTCAAGTACGTGAGTCCGGGAATGCCAAGTGTGGAGTATCTCAAAACCAGCCAACGGAAGCACTGTTCACTTGTGGATTTGATCGCCTCAGAGATGTTGGCGTCGAGGACGGCTCGAAGTTGCAGGAAGCCCAGATAGAGGTTTCGCGGCATCATTATCCGTAATTGATGCATGGATTTCTACAGAGGGCGCCGTGGCCAGATGGGTGTATCCCATGCGCCGGCAAAATATGGCATCTAGGGCTTGGCACCCCTATCAAAATCATCTGATATCGAATATCTACATTATTACACTCAAATGCTCATTGAAACAGAACCCATTGTTACATAACGGTATGCCACAAAGCTTACATCCAAATACCGTCTTAGGACCTCGTCGTCGTCGTTGTTGGACCACCAAACTGTTGTTAGAAAGCTCCTGTAACGATTTCATTACTCGTTTTTTTTTGACGTCTTTGCACCCGGCTTGTATGCATACCACGCAATACTTGGCCTGACCAAGCTTCTGTATGCTTCCATGCTCCCAAATAGATGCTTTATTGACCAAATCGGCTAAACCACATGATTTAATACCTGATTTCGAACTTTTAGATCGAGTCAGACGTTCAAAATGCTCAAAAAGATCTGTAACGAAATCATGCCGAAACGCTTTGTGAGCAAAACCGTTACTAAGCTCCGCGTATGATCGTTTTTCGATTGTATTGACTATTTTATACGCATTTGTGATCGTGATATTCAATAACCAATGTCATAGTGAAAACCAAATCTTTTTGTGACTTCGTTGAGTATTGTAATAACATCGTAACTGATTCGTTACGTCCACTCCGTTCATGTAATGATTGTATAAATCAATAAATCTCGATATGAATAGCGTTTTGACCGATTCATTACCGAAAACGACTCTCGAAGTCTTCGCATTTGTAACCGTTTTTGCAAATCTTCTACGATTTCTTTCGACGTATTGTCGTTCTGTATCGACTGACGTCATGAAAAAAATCACTTGTTAATTTTTTCAAGCGAATTGTAATACGTTGACATCGTTAATAACCTTTCCGTACAAATTATTCCATGCAATCTGAACCCCATGTTTCAATTTCAAATTTGCAAAATCCGAATTCAAACCTCTATTGTATTCTTTACGTTGTTTTTGAGCTTTAGTGCCTTGTTTTTCTTCTAACTCTTCACGTTTCGTCTTGAAAATACGTATTGTACCAGCGACTTCAAAACCAATTTCCTTGCATTGTACTATCCAATCGACCGATGTGAACAGATTATCGATCCATAATACGCAACTGTAATCGTCAAAAATATTCTCTTGTTGTAACAAATCGAAACAAACGACCTGCGTCTTGAAAAACTCCCATTTTTTCGTGTAAACAAGATTCAAATTCACGAAATCTTTATTGTCACCTTTGACATGATACAGCCAATTCAATACATAACCATCGTTTGCTAATACTCAAATCTTGTAACCTTCGGGCTCTGATTTCGATGATATGTGAACGATGACATCAAATCGACTCATGAAGCGTTGTATGATTTCATCGACCGTCAAATGAATACCGATACTCCAATACAGCTTGAAAGATACACGAAAATGCTCGCTAAAACGATTCATCTTTGCAAATACGTCTCGATGTACTGTATCGACCGAAACCAAATGAAAAAAACGATTGATTTGCTCTCAACGTTTCAACGAAATGTGTTCTGATACAAATAAATGAATAGATTTCGAACGATTTCTGTTTCAGAAATTCTCAATACAACTTTCAGAATGTAAGCCCATGTATATTCAGATAGCAATATAAATCCGTAACTCCATTACAGTGATAAAAAACCAGATACGAGCGTACGATTTGTCTTCTTTATTGACGTGAAAGTCGACTCCGTATTGATTCGTACAATCGATCAGATATTGAAGAATTTCAGACGTGAAAAACAGACTAAATATGTCATATGATGTACGAGATACATGCTGAGATAATGTACCCAAACCGTGTCTTAAACCGCCTTTGATACGAAGTGATTTAAATTTCGACATTGACCAGAACTCGGAGAGGAATTCTTTTGATATTTTGATAACAATAGAAACGTCATTTACGTGATCCGCGTCGTCTGATACGCGATTTCGACCCATATTGTATTGAATACGTGAAATAACGAGAATTGAAGAGATATTGAAGATGTAATGTGAATGTAAAGTAGGTAGGAAACGCGTCGTCTGATGTTTTTGATGGGGTACGCGAATGCCAAGCCCTAGGTGCCACGCCGGCGCATGGGATAGATGCCACGATGGAGGTAGCGAGGGAGTTGAAGAGTCTCGGCTATGGCTAATGAGTACGGCGAGATTGTGATGAATGTTAATACCAAGACTCTGTCAGACCTGTTGAAATCAATCGTGTATATCTTGATTTAAGTTGATACTCTCGAAAGAAAAGAAAATGAGACAGATGAATGAGGATATCAACACGATTACGTAAACGCTGGATACGTAGATGTCTTACGTAAGCAATTCTGAGTTTCTGCATACGGCTATGAACAAGTGTAAGACCTGTCACGTTTCCTACAAGCTAGATCGATCAAGAGGAGCTGTGTAAGCCGATCTGGAGTGTTCTCCGATTTATGTGGCTAGGTTATGAGAGTTGGCCTTGCAATCGTATTGTAGCCTTCAGCGGCCTCTAAATTGTGATATATCATTGAACTATGAGATAAGAAAACAAATCCATCAATCGAACAATATCACCCTTAGAGAGTTGTACAGACAATCTTCCAAGACAATGATCGCGCTTCTTGCTCTCATTCCGATAGCGCTTAAAAAATCTCTTCCAGTAAGTCTGATCTTCAAGACGCAATCGTACAGAGCCCAACCCGCAGCCAAAAGCTCAAGCAGCAGACACCCTCCCCCCTCCTCAAGATCCGGATTAAACGGCCCCTTCTCCATAAGCAAAACCCCCACCGACCGCCCCCCAACCTCAACCGAGCAAAAAAACTCCGCAAACCTCCTCCGCCCCAGCATCCACCCCGGAATCCTCCTCACCGCCTCCACAATGTGCGAATACCGGAAGAAGGGCGGCACCGGTCTCGGCATGCGCCCGTGCTGCATGATGATCTGGAGGTTTGCGTTGACCCCTGCGGAGCCGATGTGGAACGGCCCGGGCACTTTGTCGGTTGTGGGGAAGGGGGCGACGACTTTGATGGCGCCGAGGGCGAGGAGGAAAACGTCGTTGGGCGCGATGTTTTCGCCGCCGGGTTTGTAGATCGGAGCCCAGTCGAAGTTGGCATTGACGGGCTGGGGCGCGCTGTTGAGTTTCTGATTCTGGAGGTGAGGGGTGCTGTCTGGCGTAGAGGAATTCGGATTTTGGGGTTGGAGATTGGGGCGGAAGGCGGCGTTTTCGGATGGAGTGAAGTATACGTATCCCTTGATTCGACCCTCCCAACTGATCTCGACTTCACTTTCGTAGAATCGTTTGAAGTATATCATGTCTAGCATTGTAGCGTAGATGGTGTATATGATCAAACGGACCTCTATCGATCTTGAATGGGCAGCTGGTACGACGGCAATCTCGACCTGCGGGAATTGGGGAAGCACGATGCCGGAGCGTTGGGGGGTGCGGCCTAGAAAGTCCAATTGGGCATAGCGAGCAGACAACTCGACGGCGTTCATCAGGAGGGCAGTAGGAGGCAATGTTGTATCACTCATGACGATGTTCATTGAAAAGCGAGGATCGTCGTCTTCCCCCAACCAGAGCTTGGACGGTTCTATGGAAGAGTCATTTGCAAAAGGGAAAGCTTGGGCAATGGCTGCAGCATGACCCACAATTATACAGTGCAGTAAAAGCCAATATACCATAGTGGAAAGTGAGATGAGCAGCGTGATTGATAGAGGGGCCTGCAAGATGCCATTCGGGGGTGGAGAGAGAAAATTATGCGATGGGCGCCTCTACCAACTCTTTTGGCCGAGGAGCAAAATCATAGGGTCGCAATACAGTGTAAGCGATCTTCACAGGACTAGGCGCAACCTCGGACCGTGACGCACGGGAATGTACTCATGAGAACACTCGATATATGAGAGTAGCGAGCAAAACGGCTTGTGATCCAAAGAGGAGACGACGACAAAGGTTGATCGGCGTGACGATCTGGAATCATATGCACACGTGACGATTCACAAGTGCGGGTCATCCTTCCTGCTGATCTTGCAACAGCCTCATATCTACTAGCAAAGCAGACTCGATAGCCCATCTAAAGACTCGGAATAAATTTACTGTCCTGTTAAAAAGTGTCATGATGTTTAAACGTAGTTTTCCATGAAGACTTGGATGAATGAAAGCTGTGCTTGGGGATCCCGGCAGCGGAACTGTAGGGGTTCTTCCGGGGCTGACTTCCGCTGGCTCTTCGCTAAGATCCACCAAGAACAGAAGTGCTACACCAAATGCATATGAGGAAATATGCCACCAGGAGGAAAATGCCTTACTGAAATGATTGGGCGAAGGCTTGCGCGCTAAGACGCGAAGAAAGTCCAAAGCTATCGGGTATGCTTAGTGTGAAGAGTGGATGGATATCCCTGGCGCGTCTAGATAAGAGAGGTATATTTGAGCCAGAGTTCTAGGACCGCCATGCAATATCGATTCTATCCAGACAGGTATGTTCATCTCTGTAATCGATTCCCCATCGCAGGGGATCGAAACCTGTCCACAACGAAATTATTATATCGAGAATTACTTTACTCTTCCGTCATCGCTAGCCCCGTCACGTGATCCATGCTCGACTTCGGGCTTGCCATCGTGTCCATAGTGTTCCTGATCAGCCCCGAAGCGCCGAATCAAAAGCCAAGCTGGGGCAATAGCGATAGCCCAAAGACCGAAGTTGATGTAGATGGCACCAACGGCACCCATGATGGGAACGGACGTCAGTCCATAGCTGACAGCTTGCCACGCCGACTCCGTTCCGCGCAGCAGCGCTGCATATCTAATCACCTGATCTTCGGTCTCAGCTAGATTGGTGATTATGAAATACCTGAATGCGTTAGCGACCCAATACCAATATCGTACTAATGTGATTAGTGGCACGACGCACAGAAAGAGGTAATTAATCTGAAATCCGATGGTTAGGAATATGTAAACGGCAAAGGCGTGGCCAAAGCCTGGACTCAACCAGTCATAGGTTCGTGGAGACTGGTGGAATTTGGTCGCCAGCACCGTGACCCAGATCCACCATCCTCCTTGGAAGGTAACAATGAGCCAGAACGAAGATCGAGCTCGGGTCATGAGCGACACTTTTGTCCGATCGATCCACAGCTAGACCTCTATCAGCATAACATCTGTAGAGAGACCGCGAGAGAAAATACCCCCAGAAGGTTGCCGGCCGTTACGGCCACGATTCCAGATAGGAAAGAACCCAGTGCCCGAGCTCTCACGGAGAACCACACTTGGAGCAGGTCAGCTCACCAATTTCACTGGGAGGGAATTTCGTATCACCTACACGCAAGGTACGTAAAGAAGACGGCTTCCGCGAAGACAGCCTGACCGATAAATAGGACTATCAAGAGAAAATTCTTGCCGAAGAACAGTCTAGTCGTCGCCTTGATCTCATACCATGGGTTCCGAGCGATCGTTAGATTGACTCTTCTACCATCCCGCCGTTGGACCTTCTCCGGTCGATTCAGTAACAGGGCAACAAATGGCCCGCTTGCTTGGAGAGCAATGAAGACGAGAAAAACAGTGTACGAGACCTTCCCGGCTTGATCTCTGTCTGCATTGAGACCTAGGTTGATCGCGCCGCCCAAGATTTGGCCGCCTAATCGGTACGTGAGCCAGTAGCCCAGAGCTTTGCCTTTGTTCCAAGGCTCCGGATAGGCGATTGCGATAGCAGCTTCAGCCATCCAGAACACGCCGGCGGAGATCCCGCAAAGCGCTGCACCAAAGAGAGTGAGCCACTCAGTACCAAATCGATTATTTGTGTACAGCCCTGCTGCAAATGGGGCATAGCCGACACTTGAAGATTGTGAGTGACGTCGTGCCTGAGCGTATCTGGATTTGAACATACGTGCCGAAGATCAACGCGCCCTTGATGCCGATGTAATGCACAATCACACTTGAGAAATAGCATGACACGACCATCAAGCAGAAAGTCAGAGAATTAGCAGCGTTAATAAGGCGTGGCGATGCTGCTCCACCAGCACCCAGAGAGTTCATGGCGCCCCATATTCCTGGTGCTGCGAAATTACACAGCCCAAGAATGGTAATGTTGAAGAACGTCGAACGGTACCATTTCACTGTGTTCGCTTATGAGTGGAGAGATGACATGGCATTGATTTGAACTTACCTGGATACTGCTCCTGTACGGGTGGAGGGGTCTCTGTCAGGTCCAGGGTGGGTTCCTTTGCCATAGTGGACAATATAACCCCAGAAAAGACGAGTGGATGAGATGAGGTACCCGACTTCCGGTTACTTTATGAGAGGAGGGATGTGTCCCATGAACTACTTATGTTACCATTCTCGGGTAGATGTCGAATGAGCACGCAATCCTCTACCTGCAGCCCACGTAACTCGATTCAGTAAGAGCTCAAATTCTGGCGCGGGGCTCATGATGTGAGGGATACCAGACGAAACAGGTATCGTGCTAGAAAAGCTGGGACAATCTCTCCTCAATCCGGGTAATGAGTAAGGCGCGTTTCTTGCGGGCTGATAGGCCCTAGGAGAACCTGGTGCGCGGCACTAGACGGCATCTATGTATGGCCTGCAATATCAGCACACAAAGACAAAGTATCAGGACTCCCATTTTATCTATCCAAAGTCCAATATCAGCGTGCCAGAAAAAGAGATCGAATCTGCTTAATAGCTAGGCTTGTGGCGAGCTTTGTCTCACATATAGCAGGATAGCGGTCATGGTAAGTCCCACCAGCTCTCGTGTAGGTCGCGCAGGTCAATTTGCGACGGTAGCTTTAGATATGATGTTGCTTCCGAATTCGGGTCTGTCTCCTTCTTCGTCCAGCCGTTCCCTAGAAACCATTCGAACCTGTTGCCGCTTTCCGAAAGATACTCATATTCCCAGTCTTCCCAGCGAGGCTCCCGACGGACCGCGGTGATATGCATCCCACTACCCGGCCATAGCCCATGGATTCGTGAACCTGGCCGTCCACTGTTATACCATGAACTACAGTTGTCTGACAGAACGGTCCTCGCGAAAAAGGCGTCGGAGTAATCCAGAAAATCATCGGCAGCCTTCTTCGAGGGTGTCATGGTTCTGATTCCTTCCCTTGCAGCTTTGCGTAAAACTTTGGCGTAATAGGTCAACTGGATCTCAACAGCTTGTGGGACGGTTCCCGACGCGCCAGTGCCGTGAGCTCCGTGTACAAAGAGGAGATTCGGAAAGCCCGGTGTGGCGAGTCCAAAATAGGTGTAAGGAAAAGTGTAGTCACCGTCAGATTTCCAAGCAGCTGCAAGGTCAACTCCATATGCGCGGATAGGAAAGGGAGGTGCCATGTCAACATTCGCTCCAGTGGCACAGAGAATGGCATCTACAGCTCTTGTCGTACCATCCGTTGTCTCGATTCCAGTTTCTGTAATTCTCTTGATAGGCGTTTGGATGTAATTTACGTTATCTTCTGTGATTGCCTCAAGATATCCTGGGCCTGGCGTTGGCCGGCGGCAATTTGCAGAGAAGTCAGGAATCAATTTATCTAAGAGCTCCGGCTTCTTGCTGAGCCGCTTCCTCATGTTCTCGGTGAAACTTTTTTGGGCCTCCATGTTGGCTGCTGATCCCCGCCATAGCGCACCAAACCGTCTCCAGTATTTGTCCTCTAGCTTCTTCCTGAAATCAAGGTAAGTCTGAGGATCCTCGAACGATTGCTTTTGTTCATCTGTAAACGGTTGGGACTCGAATGTCCGTTCGTCCCCGGCCCAAGATGCTGCAATCCAAGTCTTGTTCCTTGCATAATGATCTAAACGGCCGACAAGCCTTTGAATATTGGAGACAAGCTGAATCCCACTTGCTCCGTTCCCAATTACAGCTACGGATTTACCTGATACATCAAGTGAAGGATCCCAATTGGAGGCATGCCGAAGATGCCCTCTATACTCGGAGATACCAGGGATGTCTGGGAGTTTCCAAGCATTGAACCGTCCTATTGCTGGAAGGACAAAATCCGCCTTCTCCGAAGTTGTTTCATCAGTTTTGAGGTCTCTTACCAGTAATGTCCAAACCGAGTCTTTCTCGTCCCATGCTAGCTCTTCGACCTTGGTGCTCAGCTTGCATCTGTCGTAGACATTGTATTTTCGGGCAAGGCTTTGCCAGTACTCCCGGATCTCGGAGCCTGTAGCGAACTGCTCCGACCATTGAGTGTTGGGCGAGAAAGTAGACTGATAGACATGGGCTGGAATGTCGCACCGAACTCCCGGATAAACATTCTCGAACCAAGTACCTCCCTTGGCCCATTAGATGTTTCGGTTGTGTTTACCTTGGGTTGACTCACAAGATCTGAATTCTTGTCGTAGATGACTAACTCAATTCGTGGCACCTTGGCGGGGAACAAGATACCAGCCAAAATGCCAGCCAGTCCTCCCCCAATAACGGCTACCCTCAATGTGCGAGGTTCATCAATGTAACGGTCATTGAGTGTAATGTTTGACTTGGGATAGTGGTGAGATTGAGTGGGAGGATGTGGCGAGTCTGATTTGTCGGAGGTGGAGCCCATCACTGTTTTTGGTGGTGGATCAGGATGGTCCGAGCTGGGGAAGTCCGGGCATAGGGAATCTGTTTGGGTGGTTGTAGAAGCTAATAAGAATGAGGTGCGGGGTAGGGAGTATGTGGGATTGGGATTGTGCATGTGCAGGAAGATAAACCAGCGAGCTTTCGTAGGTGGGAATTGGGTTTCCCTTAGGGATAAGGTATTCGGGTTTCCCACTAGCCAAGAGCACGCCATCTTGGAAGCCCATCGCACAACTTTCCGATAATGCACCGAGTCTTTGGGCTTCTTGATTGGCGTCGCGAACGATCAAAACGCTCCTGCCTTGTTGATGCCCCCTTGTCCTTACAGCTTCGCTTGCTACGCCAGTCTAAGCTTGACGTAATTGGTGTATGGTGTTATTCGTATAGCATCACTAGATCTTTACTCCTCTTTGCGTCCTCACCCAATATTTGAGTTGATAGATCCCTCTTTAGCTGCATCTGCGACATTCAACGAGTAGAGAGATATCGAGAGTGTTCATAATGGCGGCACAGAATGGAGTCGCTGATCCGAAAAAGAGCCTAATTCTCAATGCGTTCGTCGAGATGTGTGAGTCGTCGGTGAGAATTAGCGAAGCGCAGGCCTGCTCACACCCATTGCAGGCAGCGGGCATCAGTCGCCAGGACTTTGGAGACATCCCAAAGACGAATCCTCGCTTTTCAATGATGTTGGCCACTGGGTAGAATTGGCCAAACTACTTGAAAAGGCCAAGTTTCATGGCATTTTCATCGCCGATGTTCTGGGTATAATTCCATCGAGCTACCAACCCATCAGGCTAATGCGTAAAAGGTGGTTACGACGTGTACGATGCATCCCTGGATCCTGCTATTCTCTCTGGGGCCCAATGGCCCGTCAACGAGCCATTAGCTGTGATCTCAGCAATGGCGGCTTCTACCGACAGCATTGGATTCGGTGTTACAGTTTCGACGACATATGAGCAGCCTTACCATCTGGCTCGAAGGCTATCAACGGTTGACCATCTTTCCAAAGGCCGGTAAGTCAGACACTTTCCCAAACGATCCTTGACTGATAGACAGTAGCCTTGGCTGGAACGTAAGTGCTTTCAAACAACAGAGGCTGTCGCTAAATCGTGAAAGATCGTTACAAGCTACTTGGACTCGGCAGCACGCAACATGGGTCGTGTAGAACAGCCGCAGGTATGTCCATTTTGCCAGTGAGGGTCGGGTCTAATGCGATTAGCACGATGATCGATATGCTCAGGCTGAGGAGTACATGAAAGTCATGTATAAATTATTTGAGTCGTCTTGGAGGGACGATGCTGTTCGATTAGACCGCGAGAAGGGAATATACTCCTCTCCAGAATTAATCCGACAGATAAATCACGAAGGCAAGTTCTTCACTGTCCCAGGACCTCACATCTGTCAGCCAAGTCCCCAAAGAACACCACTCCTGTTACAAGCAGGTACTTCAAAAGCGGGCAAAGAGTTCGCGGCTCAGCATGCGGAAGCAATTTTCGTATCGGCCCATGCGCCGGCCGTGTGTGCAAAAAACATTGCAGAAGTCAGGGAGTTGGCGAAGACGAAGTATGGGCGAGATCCTTCCAACCTCAAAGTTCTTGCACTTGTTACCCCCATCCTGGGCCGTACCGAAGAGGAAGCTCAGGATAAGTTGAAGGACTTCAGGCGTTACGCCTCCCATGAAGGAGCCTTGGCATTGTTCGGTGGCTGGACTGGCATTGACCTTGGCAAATATGGTGATGAAGAGGAGCTTAGACACGTTGAGAGTAACGCGGTCAAGTAGGCTAATCGGTCAGGAAAAACTCGTTTCGGGGCTGAATAGTAACAGATCCACCGTCGAAGCATATGCTAGGTTTTCGCCAGGAACTTCGAAATGGACCAAACATACCATCGCTGAGCATGTTAGCATTGGTGGCAACGGACCGATCCTTGTCGGTACCCCATCACAGGTTGCCGATGGCTTGGAAATATGGATCAAAGAGGCCGATGTTGATGGCTTTAACTTTGTAAGCACTTTTCTCCCGCTACGCGTCAATGGAGCTAATCTGGTAGGCCTACGCGCTCTTCCCTGAGTCGTTCAAAGACATCATTGAGCTCCTTGTCCCTGAATTGCGAAGTAGGCAACTTTTCTGGGAAGACTATGCGGTACCGCGAGGGACTTATCGTGAGAATTTCTACCGAAGACAAGGCCAGAAAGGGCCACTGGATGACCACGTTGCTTCAGCGTACAGGTGGAAGGCTGGTGTGCCACGTGACGAACATGCAATCCCCAAGTGAGGAGCTGGCGAAGGAACTGTACTACCGCATTAATTGGCCAATAAGACCCCTTCGGGTTATAAGACACTCTGGGTTATAAAACACGGTTCCAAATGAGGTTTTCGAACGGTAGGGGGGTTTTTGTTTATAAGGTACGTTTTTTTCACCTCCCTGGACCCTGCAATTAAGGTACCTTGTTTTTGGTTTGAAATCGTAGGAAATAGAAGTATCATCGTATTGTCATTGAGATTGTATTCAATTTCGATTTACCTACTGATCAATCTGATACTTCATGCCTCGAATCCTAAATTATGATCAGTCAATAATGGGTATCGAGAAATAAGAATCAGTCAAAACATCAAAAATCGCTTCAGAATTGCGGGCGGTAAACGATTCCATTGGCTAGAAATTGCTTAGTCACTCTACTAACTGACCTATTAAGCACCTTGGCTTGTAAAACACCTTCGATTATAAAACACCGTTCTAATCGAGGCCAAAACATACCTCTGGGTTATAACTTACTGTTTTATTGGTCAATTAATGCGGTACCTACTAGTGTGAGCCAAGCAGTACACAGAGCAGTAAGGTAATCGTGCTGCTTTCATCGCAGGACTCTTATATTTGATGCTGCCTCGTATGAAGCAAATGACAAGCGCGAGAAGAGTTTGTTTACACACGGAAGCAACGCCAAGACGCCAAGGCACCACGCGATCATCCAATAAAAGCGAACCAATCAAAGGCTCGGGGAAACTGGATTGCAACATATCTCTGGTCACTGGTGAAACACAAGCCTCATTATGGAGTCAAGGCAACGATGTTGAGGCTTGTCCGACCAAATCTCAAACTCTCGTATTTTCTTGACATTGATATTGATCGTCTGAGAAGTAATACGCACTAGAACATGTACTCCGGCTCGATAAGTCTCAAAACATGGAATGAGTTTCTTCCATAATAGAAGATTCGAAAGTACATTAGTACGAAAAGATTCCAAATTCAGCAACCAGATATTTACCGAGAGACTTCAATAAACAAAGTTCCTTGTTAACCTTCTCAACAACAGCATCATGAATTCGACTAATTTGTATCTGATGCTGTATCCATGCAAAAGCTGACATTTTTGTCTAATATCTGATAAAACATCTGTGGTAATGGCACGTTATGATTAGTCTGAAAGCATGATCGCTTCGTTCGTCAAGAATCCTCAAAATTTCCGTTACTATTGCTGACTGTACATCATCAAGGTGCGTAAGTCATTTGAGAAATGACGGTCTCTGACAATTAATAGTTTTTCAGCTATAAGTTCATTGACGTCAAATTTACACCAGCCTGGAACTCGTGATGTCTCTCAAAGGTAACTCATAAGGAGACGCCGAAGCCTCGACCTTCAGACGCTCACTCGGAGACCATCTTCGCCGTGACCGATTATCTCGCGAAAATCTGTCTTTACACCGCTGGCGACGGCCTCGATCGTTGTATCTGAGCATTTAATTCGGCTCTTGCCACCTGGGGTTCTACAGGATCTTCAACAATAATAATCAAAGAGGTTCTTTGAGAGAATGAGTGATATCTCTTTGTTCGTCCATGGGGCAACACCCAAGAATATCACCAGCTTTTCGCTTATACAATGCACAGGGACTTTTTGATGTTGCAGGTCTGGACTCCTCGAGGGTAGTAAGTATGCGAAAATGTTGATCCTTTTCAGAATCCCGGGAAGTGGCGGCACAGTCTACCACTCAATGTATTGGCCGCATATGAATTATATGTGATGCTCTATCCCAAATGTTATATTCTCTATTGTAACCCTGACGGACCTACGATTACCGATGGGATTAGAAGATGATGTGTTTATTATGTTATGTTCAAATGCTCTGTGTCAACAATGGGGATGTGTCTTTGTCACAATGGGTATGTCAGTGACAATGCATGAGAAGCAAGATAGCATCACACCAGACCATAGCATATCATTGTCCTCCAATATCACAGAAAGTATCAGAGTACGAACGTCACTTGTCACGCTGATGTTCAACAATGGAACACGAACTGCATTGTGCGATCGTTACTATTTAATCGGCTTTTCTCGGGCATATCTTTTCTACATTCAACTAAGTTGAGCAACTTGAATTCTTGTCATACACCCAAAAAGCACTGCTAAAGCCTCTACTCCAGGATTTTCTAAACTTAAGAGCAACAGATCGCCATCACCAAGCCGATTTCGAGTACAAGATATGTATGGCTCTCGGCATGGTCGCGGCAGTTATGCCAATCCGCGCCACAAGAGCGACAATGAGCCCTACACGGTCGAAGATCCTGATGGGAATCCAATCCCGGTAGACACAAACGAAAGCGAACCTGCAAAAGACACAGGTCGTTCTACCGGAAACCAACCGGAACGTGACGAGAATGGACAACGTGGAAGAGGAAGGCGATCGACAATGCCAGGTCAGCATGGTCCTCGCCGACACCCAGCGAGAGATGATTCACTGGACGATCTATATCGCCATGAAAGTTTCTATGGTTCTAGTTTCTCCGATGAAGAGGATTACTACTCCGATGGCACGTTCTCTGATGATGATGTTCACATCCGAGGGAGAAGATACTCCTCTAGGCGAGGTCAACATGATCCTCGGCTACACCGATCCAGGGATGACTCACTGGACGATCCATATCGGCGTGGTTTCTATTCTCCTGAGTCCACTGATCAAGATGATTACTACTCTGGCGGCACATTCTCTGATGATGAACCTTACATCGGAGGGCGAGGATACCCCTCTGGATCTAGCCACCCAACTTTCGACGCCGGAGCCTTCGGAGGAGCCCATTCTGGTATGCCCAACAACATTCATTCTGCTCCCCGCCGCGGCCAGCACTCTTCCAGATACGAAGATCGACCGGCTCATGGGCGAGGAATGAGGAGTGCTACGTTTGCCGAAGGATCGGATCTCCGTTACCCTGAAGACTCAGATCCATTTGCGAGAGACTCATTCGCTGACAGAAGACGCTACGAGCATCAATCCCAGTATCCTGGTACCATGCCAGATGATTATGAGTATGCAGGAGCCTACGGAAGCCGTGAACCTTACAGCCGCGGAGGTCGCAGCCGCAACGAATACCCACAGCCTCCACCACGGCGGTCCAGCACGTATCCAGCGCATAGCCTCCATATGGACTGTGAATGCTGTGACCATTACGGAGGAAGTGGATATCGTGGAGTGTATTAAGGTCATACCGGTTCGGACGGAGTTAGTGGGAGAGCTTGCATCTGGGAGTAATGTGGGCTCTGACGGCTATGGCTCGTCCAGACTAAACGTGAGTGCTAATGCAGAGATGACGAAATGAAAGAAACTTGAAAAGATTGACCTTTTAATTAAATAAGAGATCAATGTCTCATTTCTTTCATTTTTCATTTTTCTCTTTTCTTTTGCAAATCATCTGCAAAAATCAATTGTAGAAATTTTTACATCAACTTTTGATGTTGCATATTTCAATTTTTCGATTTTCGCACACTTTTTGCTGTAATATTTCGCTCGACTTAATTAAAATTCGATTTCGTTGAACTTTTCGTCGTCGCAATAATGCTCGTCGACATCAAATTCATTTTCATTTTTGACAAAAATCATGATGTCGTCGTCAAGAAAAAAAATGATAACGAAACATTCAAATTCAAATTCAAATCGTTTACAATTTTCAAACGTGTCATTTTCGACGTAAAAAATCGTAATCGAATTGAAAAATTTGTTTCACGTTTTCGTTTCATTTCAACGCGTTCATTTCGAAATATTTCTCGTAACGTTCGTTTTCGAATTTTTTTTTTTTCGTTTGATTATTTCGAAAATCAAATTGAAAACGAAAACGAAAACGATTTTAACGTTATAATCATCGATTTCGACGACGACGACGACGACGCATTCGACGACGACGAATTTCAAATTCGACGATCACGCGCACGCGAAAAATTTTCAAATAACGAAAATTTCGTTCAAAAAAAAAAAATTTTCGTCGAAAAATAATTTTTCAAAAAAAAATAAAAAAATATCAAAAAAATTGAATGAATTCATTTTCATTCAACGTACGTTATTTTCGTTGTTTTTTTTTTCACATTTTTCAAGTTCGTATTTCGTCGTTTCGTTCGCTGTTCAAACGATCGAAATTCGCACGAATTTTTTACACATAATTCATGATTCGAAATATTTCAAAATGAAACGAACATTTGTCAACGTGTCGTTTCGATTTTTGCAAAACGTTTATCATTGTCGTTTGAATGTCAAAAATTTTTTCAAATTCATTTTTTTTTGAATTGCATTCGAAATCGTTGTCGATACGCGTTCAAAATTTTTCAAAAACATTTTTTTTTTGATGACGATGAAAATGTATTGCAACGTTGTTTTCGAATTTATTTATTCGAATATTCAACATCAATTGAATTTCGTTATGAACGCATATCGCATTCGCATCATGAAAACGTATTTTTACAAAACGTGATCGTCGATCGTGACATGACACGAAAAAATTTGATTCGAATCATTCGCATCGATCAAAACGTTTTCGTCAATTGATTGATCAAAATCGATTTTATCGAGTGAAAATTCAAAAATATAATCGTTGTTGAATCAAGCAAAAAAACGTTTGAATATCAATCAGTTTTCATTTTTCGTGAATTCAAAAATAAACGTATTACAATTCGCATCGACGTTTGTGTTGCGTTCAACAACAATATTCGATGCGAAAAAAATTGCAAATTCAAACATATTTGTACAAAATGTCAACAAAAAAATCACGACAAATTCGAATGCATCAACAAAATCACAAAATGATTAATCATTTTTTTTTTTCGTTCATTTTTTTTTTTTCATTTTTTTTTTTTTTCGAATTATTCATTTCGTATGATCATGTCGATTTCGATAAAGTGATCGTCGAAAAATTTTTTGTATAACGTCGTTTTCGAAAACGTTTTTAATTTCGATATCAAAATGTCATTGAAAACAACGAAATGAAATATTCGATTAAAAAATCATTTTGATCGAAATTTCGTTAACAAATTGCTTGACATTATTAAACGTGACGCGAACATCGAATATATCGATAATAAAAAATTTCGCATTTTCAACAATCACAATTCGATCAACGAAATTTTCGATATATTTATTGTCGATTTCGTCAAACAAATGAATGTTCATCGATTGATTAAATTGCGTGACGTTTTTTTTATTCATTACGTTTGTTCGTCGTTAAATTTGATTTCGAAACACGACGACGATTGAAAACGTATTTACGATTTATCATATTTCAAAAACGATTCAATCAATGAAAACATTATATTCGATGCAAAAATTTTGAAATACGTCACGTTCGATGAAATCATTGCAATATTCATATTTCAAAAACGAAATATTATAATGTTCAAAAAAAATTTCGCAAACGCGTTCAAACACATTTTTGTAATCATATTGAATCGTTGATTATTCGATTTTTGTTGAAACGACGAATTTTACATGAAATTATTTTTATTTTTCGATTTTCGAATCGTTTCATTTTTTTTTGATTTATTTGCTAAAACGTTGCATTGAATTCTCGTTAAAATAAATCATTTTCGTATCGTTTTTCATTATTTAGACGATTTTTTTATCATCATGAAATTTCACATCGATTTTGAATCATATAAAATCATTTGACGAAATATTTGCAACAAATTCGATTTCGAAACAAACGCGAAAAAAAGAGAATTTGACACAAAGTTCGAATTTCTGAACATCGAACTCGATAACGAAATCATGAAAATTCGATTTTTTTCAATTAAATTGACGAAAACAATGAAATTCGTCAACGAAATTCTTATCGAAAATTTTTTCACACATCGTCAAATCGATTCTTTCGTGAATTTTCTATTTTTTTGTGCAAAAGTCGTGATTTCTGAACGATTCTTTTTCATTTTTCTGTATCGAATTCGCGATCACATTCGAAACGTCAATAAATCATGCAAATTTAACGAAATCATGCGAGCAAATTTACGTTGATGACAAACGTTTTTATCACGATAAAACGATATCAAAATGTTGCGAAAAGTATTTTCACGATCGTCAAGTCATATTTGAACAAACGCTTCGAATAATTGAAACATAAACGATTTCTGACTTCGTGTTTTTAATGATGAATCACTCGAGAATTTCAGTTGACATTATTTAACGCGTTTTCGCAATCGACAATTGAATATTCAAATTAAAAAATGCGAACGATATTGCACGCGTTACGTCAATGATTATTTCATTTCGAAAATAACAAAATCGTCATTCATTGCGACAATCAAATCGTTTGTGCGAAATTCGACAAAAACACGATACGTGATTCAACAATGACATTTTTTCGTGACGTGATCATGCTGTTCGTTTTTCATGATATTCTGATTGAAATGATGTGATTAAATTCGAAATCTAATCATTTCGCTGATTTGCTTTCACGTGATGAGCACGATACAATTGTTGACGAATATTTTCAATTGCAAATTCATCATGATCAATTCTAAAATTCGATTTTTCGTTCATTGTCGACGCATCGAATTACTGATATGTTCAAATTTCATTGAATAAAACGATCGTTCGTTTCTTGTGATGAAATTTGATTTCGAACATTCGAAAAATTCACGATTTTGTCGTCAATTTATACGTGAAATTTTGCGTTTTTGACAAATTTCAAACGTTTTCATTTACATGATTTTGCATTGTCGAATGAATAAACAATTTGAAATTTCGAAAATTCAAATCGAAAATTATCAAAACATATATTATTGATTTACGTTTCGTCTGCGTCGATCGAAAATATTTTGATTTTAACGTTTTCAATGAATTTTTGTTACAACGCGAAATCAACGACATTAAACGTATGTATGACGAAAACGAAAAACGTAAACGCAAAACGATTATTCGTGATATTTTGTTAAAAATTTTGCAATTTTTCGATATTCGCATCAAAAAAAATGTTACATTGCACGTCGCATTTTGTTTGATTTTTGCAAATTTTTTGCGTATAAATAAATTTATATGATCAAATGTTGATCGCACATTCAATTTCGACAATTGATTTGTTATTCGTTTTTCGATGATTTTTTTTGACGATCATTTCGTTTTAACGTTTTTTGTTTCGAAAATCGATTCATTTCGCAAAAAAATTTCGATATTTATTGCAATCACGAACGATATTGTTTGTGCGATAATTTCATTTCGTCATTTGTTTTTGCATTTTTCGATTTCGAAATACGTTTTTTTGTTTCAAATCGAAAAATCAAAAACTTTCAATGCTCAATTCGTTATCAAAATACTACGCAAAACGATCGAAAATCTGAAACACGATGACAATTATTCGAAACATTTTTTTCGACGTGATGCGACAATCGAAATTCGCAATGCAAACGTTTCGAACGATTTAATTCAATTTTTAAAAAAATGAAAATTCGAAACGTTTTTGCTGTATATCGAAATCAACAAAAATTACGTTTTTCGAATATCGCGTCATCATCAAAACGATTGAATTGTTTTTTTTTTCGTTTTGTTTAGACGACGACGTCGTTTCTCGACGTGTTTTGAAATTGTGAAAAATAATCAAATTTTGAAAATTGTTTTGTTGAATTGTTTCGTTCATGCAAAAAATTTACAAATCGATCAAATTCAAAACATCAAAATTTTTGTACATAGCAATGAAAAAAATACGAAACATTAATTCGTTCAAATTAAACGTGAATGCTAATGCAAAAATGACGAAATGAAAAAAATTTGAAAAAATTGATTTTTTAGTTAAATAGAAAATCAATGTTTCATTTTTTTCATTTTTCATTTTTTTTTTTTTTTTGTTTCGCTCATTCATTTTTTGATTTTTTTCGACGTTTTCATCTTTTTATGAGACTTTGTTTGTCATTTTTATTCGAGATTTTTCTGCTTTCGTTCTTTAATTCAGTCGCAAAGACAGAGAAAATAATCAGGTTCTGAAAGCTGCTCTGTTGAGCTGTTTCGCTCATGCAGGAAGTCTACAGGCCGGCCAGGCCCAAAACACCAAGGTTTTTGTACATAGCAATGAAGGAAGTACGAAGCATTAGCTATCCATCAATGTCGCGGGGTCATGGTTAATAGATGTTCATACTACGGGTTTGTCGGAGTTATTGGTTTCAGGAGCAGCTACAAGAGTGGAATCTCAATACACTAATCATAATGTAATTTACGTACATCACGAGCCTTCCCAAGATGATCAGAGTCAAAGCTTCACGCAGTGATAAGACGATAAATAATGAGCTCATTAGCAACCAATTCGAAGTAGCTTGCTCGATCCATATAAATGGCGAACAATTCATGTGAAGATTAGTACATACTTTGCCCAAACACAGAACACTTTGCCTTTACTTGAATAAGACTAATGTGAATACAAATGGCTTATAAGTGTAGGTTTATAAGCTGAAGAGGATCAATGCAGCCCAGCTCCGCACTCCGAGTGAGGTACTTTGGTTCAAAATTCAGCAGAAAGGACTAAGGAACCCTTCCAACCTAATCTTAGCTCATACATGCTGATAAGTATAAGCCTCCTCTTGCCTTCCGCATCTCACTGATTCAATGTGTCACTGACCTCTCCTGTCTACTTGGCAGTAGTGTCTCAGCTGACGGAATTTTCTTAGGGCACCATCTCTATCCTAGCTTTCTGCAATTCTGGGTTCCCCTCGCTTAACAGCAGAGCAACTCGTCCGTCATCCCAACCTTCGCTTTTTGCAATCTCTCCCGCGAGATTTACGATAATATCACTCCACTTATTATTCTCATCAACGTCTTCCTCAGTCTCCATCTCCAGAACATCGACGCCAACTCCACCCAATAGCTCGCTCAGAGGATAGACACCAGCAAACTCCCAGTCCAGAACAGCTACAACGCGACCGTCTTTCACCATGATATTTCGACCGTGAAGATCACCATGAACCAAGACAAAGGGCTCATCCGGGGAGAAGGCTACGTCATCTTCGGCGATTGTTTTTCGTTCGGCTTGCAGCGACTCCACGAAATCCTCCACCGAGACCTCTTCGAAGAAATCTTCATCGATATCTTCCTCCGAAGCGTGAGAGTAGTAGTAAATTTCCTTATCGTAACACGCGAGCACATAGTCTTTGGTGGATTTGTATGGTCCGATATCGTAACAGGCCGAGCTGTGGAATTTATCCTGAATTTGTAAGCAGCCAGGCCGCAACTTCAGGTCCTAACTTACGCGACCCTTGAAGATCTTCATTCCTTCAACGGTAGACCCCAAGGTATGGTCCAGCATCAGTCCACCAATGCTCTCAAAGGTTGTTCCACCAATCTCCACCACGATTGCAGCGATTTGACGAGCTACACTCATTTTCGTAGCTTCGTCGAAAGATTTCCAGACCGAGCTCAAACATTGACCTTCGATGAACTCTTCTGCCATGAACAGTGTCCCCGAAGCTTCTCCGTCTTCTTTCAACGAGTGGTAGTAGACCTCGGGAACTGGCACGTTACTAAGCTTTTGCTTCACAAAAGTCAACCACGCCACTTCATTCCGCAGTTGATCTGGTAGCAGCGCATCTTCGGTTTTCGGAATGCGGAGCACGTATCGCTGCGCGCTTTCAAGCGGTCGGTTAATGAGCCAGACGTCATTATAACCTCCGCTCGCGAGCAATTCGAAGTCGCCCTTGGCTTCACTGTCTTCATGGATAGATTGCTCAACGTCCTCGATCGCAATCTTTACATCTCTGAGGCTGTCCATTTGTATTAAGCTTGTAATAAAAGACCTTTTTATGGTTGTGGCAGCGGACCATGTGTTTGTTGCACAGCCCGGGTTTGCGACAAACTTGGCAATGGTGTGTCGTCGGCATGGAGTTAAGTCTTAGAGGAATGTGCTGACTAATCGATTTTCCAACGTGTTTGATGATATGTAGAGAGCATCTGCAGGTAACCGCGTACTTACGTCTTACATACTGGGGTTTGAGAGATCTTCTTGATGCAAACGGAGGGTTTCTTTGGCTGGCTGAAAGCGGCCAACCAGTCCAAGAAGCCTTTATTGTTAGATATAGCCTCAAAGAAAAAAACCCAATTTGGGCCGTTATACAACTACCGTTCATACATCGACAAGTGGCATTACTAATCCCTCTGACGCCTCCAATTGCGAAATAATTGCTTAGTGCTCTCATACCCTCCGTACAAGATTACAGGATTGGTCTTTTCTTATGACCTGAACTGCACTGGAAAGCATAATTCCACCTTCAGGGATTTTCCGTAGAAGTAGACAATACGAAGAACAGAGGGTTTTTTGTTTCTCACGGAGTATGAGGAATCGTAAGGATTGCGCCACAGACTCAGACTGTAATGCAGCAACCCAGCTGGACGTTGCTTTGTTTGAAAAGCTACTGCTTTCGGGCCCCTTCTTTGTTCTGATGAAGTCATCTGGCAGCTTGTGGCTCTGATATAGTGAGAAACTGAATCAGTAGCATTCGATGCTGAGAAGCTGCGATTTCAGGAGCGGTCGTAGCGGCCGCCAACACCTGAATGTTCCGAAGCTACCGCACAACATAAAGACTGAAAAGCCAAAGGAGAGTTAGTGTCGACGTTTACAGACGCCCAGTATACAGTGGCTCAACCATGTGTAAGATTGATTTAGTGAGAAGTGTTCTGAGACTCGACCTCAACGACAGTTAGGGGAGATGTTTCGTTGCATGCACACGCACACACAGATGCATCTCGTAATCGAGCTTCCCTGTCAATTTTCGAACTACAACAGAAATTGAGTTCACCTAGTAAGCAAATACGGTTCCCTCTCCAACTAGGCCGACAGGTGAGTGTTCTTTTTTGAGGACTCGCAATTTCGCCTACTCCAGACTCGAATTGAGCTTCCTAATCAAAAAGCCTCGTTGCAGAGAAACAGTGCGGAGATCGACTGGCTCTCTGGCGCTAGAAAGGCCTAAAGTTGGCAAAATTCCCTCGAAGCATTCCGACGCTATCACGTCAATCTTCCGAGATTAATCTCACGGCATATCTTGGTCTCCTATGGGTCTAGTATGCCTCCGGTTTGATTGGAGTAGCAAATGTAGTTAGCACCAAACATTAGTATCGAATATTAGTCCTTGATATTTCCATACTTTGCTCTCCAACAACCCTTGATTCATGTACATACCAATGCCCTTCTCGCTCTCGTATGTCAGGGAGACTTCTCTTTCAGGCCCCTACTCTCTTCGTCCTGCATCTTGCCCACTCTTACCCATCTCAGCCAGCCTAGCCACACTCCGACTGTGATTAAGGTCAGAGGAACTGTCACAGCAAGATATATCCACCACAGTGGAGTCACTCGGAGCCCAGAGGCAGATCCAGTATCAGAAGTAAAGAACACCATTCCGAAAAGCGTCTAGGCTAAGATCAATCATCAACCAAGGGGCAGAGACGGTTGACTTACGGCAACGAATGTTGCTGGCAAGTAGATCATAGTCAATGCTGCAATTGTCTTCATAGCGTCGCTATCACGCTTTGTTTCAAAGGCTATCTTTCGCGATGCCTCGGCGATAGCCATGTTCGTTCGGTTATCGTTTTGTGCAATGAGATTTGCAACCTGATTCTAACCGTTACTATTTGCTTTTTTCTGATAGAAACTTTCATGTTGGATATTTACCACGCTCAACTGTATCCTAATACGGTTACGCAGAGTCTTTACTTGTTCCAGTCGCTCCCTGGACATACTAGAGCATAACTCTAGCGATGATGCAACAATTTCCTCTGTCTGTCTCTCTGTAGGTGCTATCTTGCGTATCTCGGAGGTCCCGAAGCGGAGCTCGTTCAACAACGCATGTTGGATTTGTAGCCATTCTATCCAACCGACTTGGAACTGAGTAGTCCTTTCAAAGAACGCCAGTAGACCCTCGCATATGTGAAGATTTCTGAGTAAGTCGTTGTGCTCTTCTGCTGCAGCTCTCTGACTTTCTTCGTAGATGTGGGCGCTCATGCCTGTCTTTGCTTCCAGCTCTCGCACGCGAACATCGAGCCTCTGACGTTCAGGCTCCATCATAGCTACGTACTCTGAGACCATGACGTTCAGAGCCTGAAAAGGGCTGTCTGAGTGGTGACTTGTATCATTACTTGTCGAGCTTTGGGTAGGGTATGTATGCTTTAGCGCTGATTGAATTCCTGTTAGACTGTTCCCAAAGAGAAGACAGACGCTCCGATTTAGCGTAACGTTGTGTCTAAAGTAGATTGCAGCATTTAGAGAGCTGCTCGGGAAGTTTACGAGTAAGTCTGAATGATGAAAGTGAAGTAAGTAGATTGATAGATAGATAACGGACAGTGTGATCGAGACTACCCACGTAATGATTCGGTCTCGCCTTTATCTGTGTATGTAATCCTGGTTTGGAAGCATCCATTGTTATTGGCCAGTACCTCAATAAATCTAATCGGGACCAGGAGCTTGGTGAGAAGCTCTTGAAACCTTTCTCGAGTTATTAGGTAGGCTCTCCGTCGGGTCTTTTCGTTCTGATTCATGGGAAAGCTCCAATCTTTCTTGTGGTCTGCATGAACGCTTTGGACAAGGGATCGTTCCTGTCGTGGAACGAAGCTATGCTGGTGAGTGATTTGACCTGGTGATATATTGTAGACATCAACAGCGCTTACATGATTTGGGCCGAGACATTTGGGTCATCTACTTGTTCCTTTTTTATAGAACTCAAATCAGCCAGATGTCCTTCTTGCTGGGCCTTTGATGAATTGATCGACATATAGAATTATAAGTGGAGGTCAACTTCCACTTTAGCACCGTCCTTCAAACACCAAATCGGCAGAGAGTAGGTGGATGCTCACGTATAAAGCACTCGCCACTTTCCCGTCATCAATGTTCAAATTCTCGTACAAGCCTTCTCGTGAAATCAATGAAAAATGCTCTTATCTCGGCCTTCCTAATTGAGGACGTACATCCGCTACCGTCAACAACTCTAAAGTATGCTGCAGTAGACGTCTCCGAGAATCGTATGATATTGTCGAGTAGGTCGCGACACAGAGCGCCGTTTACCGAGAAACGATCATATGCCGGACTCACGAAAGGGAAACCAAGCGCTCTTTCCTTCGTTACATCGTACTGTGAGAGGTAGGCAGGTAAAGGCATAATGTAAGTAGATGAGATCCGCGCTTCTTTGTGTCATCTGCGTTCATCGCTAGGTTGATTACGCGTAATTATGCGGTTTGCCTATGACGGAAGGCCTAGGCGGATGCTTGAATGCATCAATTTGATCGTTGTGCAGGCTGAAAGAAAGATGTAGAACTGGGTGACCGGGTGACCAATTAGAAGCCGCCAAGAGCTTAATCATTAATACGCACTCCAATGACATCAGAAGCTAGAAATCATGTAAATTAGCACTCGATAGAACAACATGCAATCAATAATTTATTTATTCAGAAGTTTTACAATTATGAATTCGAATCACGTTTAATTGTTGCATTCAATACGTGATTTATTAGATTATCAATATTTTCAACATTCGATTGTTTCGACAAATTAACACGAAAAATCAAAACATCGCGAAAACATTTTTGTGTTTACATTTTTTACAATCAACAACAATCAAGAATTTTTTTATTTATTCGTTCGTTCAGCACGATGACGAATACGAAACGAAAATTCAAATTGAATTTTTTCAAAAATTGAAACGCGTGATTATCAGTCGTACGAATTAAAATTATCGAATATTCGATTTGAAATTTTATCGATTCATTCAAAAATATTAAATCAACGAACAAATTTGAATTCGTAAAATTCAATTTTGACGAACAACAAAATGCGAATTTTATCGAAAAACATGTTCGATACAAAATCGCGTCGTCGAAATACAAAACGAAATTTCAAAATTGAAAAGAACAGAAACAATTCATGACTAAAATAATCGATCACATTTATGATACAACAACGATTACAAATTTCAATTTTATTCAATTCGTTGAAATTCATTCATGAAACGTTTTACGCGTTTTAAAAACACGTTTTGCATTCATCGATTTAATTAAAAATTTGAAATTGAAACAACAATACAATCGCATGATCAAAAATTCATTCAATCGTCAAAACATCGATGTTTGATTAAACGAATATTTGAAAATGTTGATTTTCGTTAAACAAACGAAAATAGTTGAAATCATCGATAACAAACGTGCGTATCGTGATTTTTTACACGCAATCGACAAAATCGCATTTATTTTCGTTGAAATATATCAATTTCAATTAAACATCGTAACGAATCACGAAACACAATTTTTCGTTTTTATCGAAATTTTTCGTCAACACATACGCATGAAAAAAACTCGAAAAAAAAACGATATTCAATTCGACATTTATTGTTGACAAAAAACGTCAAAACAAAAACGATAACAAAAATACAAAAATCGTAAAATTTTTTGTCGTTTTTCACGTCAACGTCGATGTCATAAAATCAAATTATTTTTTTCGATTTTCATGAATTTTGAATTATAATTTCGACATTCACGTAATTAACAAAACGACAAAACAACGTTTTTAAAAAAAATCAAATTGTACAAACGAATTGTCGATAATGTCAAACATGAAATTATATTTTATTTTAACATATGATCGAATACGTTTCAACGTCAATATTTTTACAAACAAAAACACGATAAAATTATTGAACGTGTGTTACGTATTTGATTTCATGATCAATATCGTTGCAAACAACATTTTTGAAAATAAAAACGTACATTTCAATACAAAATATCGTCATTTATATCGAAAAAAATTTAACAAATTTTTTTGTTTTCGTGTCGAGAATAAATGCACATTACGTTTTTGAAAATAATAAATTTAAATTTGAAAAAATGAGCATTTTCGCAATCATCGTGCGAAAAGAAACTATTGTCGTTGAAGAAATGAAATTTATTGTCGTTGAAAAAATGAAGTTTATTGTCGCTGAAGAAATGAAATTTATTAACAAGAATAAAATGTTTACATCAGCAGCAACATCAAGAAAATCGATATTTTGAACAGAAATAGTTTCACGATCAATAGTTTCATCAAAATTTTTACGTTTTTCGATATTTTCATCAAAATTTATATCAAAAACGCTGAAGAACGTTTCGTTTATTTTTTCATTTATTTCATTTCAGAAATTTGCTCAAATGCAGTCAAAATTCATCAAGCAATTTTGTTTGATTGTGAATGATTTACATCGCATGTTTGTTGAAAAATCGAAATCATTAAATTTGCAACAACATCATAATCATCGTTTTTTTTCGCACATTTTTGACATTCGTCAACGAGATTTCATACAAATTCGCATCATTTTTATTTTTCATCGAAGAAATTCGATCAATCAGAACGCATGAATTACAAAAATTGCGAAAACGTCGAAAACGAGATTTTTGCATCAATGCATGATTCGATCAAATGATCGATTCGCATATTCATAAATGCAACATCAAAAATAGAATGAAATATCAAATATTTTTTTAAAAAAGATGTGTAAAATTGAATGATCGAATGATCAATTAAAAATCGTCAAGAATTTAATCATTAATACGCATTTCAATGACATTAAATGCTAGAAATCATGTAAATTAACATTAGATAGAACATCATGCAATCAATGATTTATTTATTCAGAAATTTTACAAAAGAATTGAATCAAATAAAAACAAATCAGATTGAATATTTAATTTCTGAATCAATCAACAAACAATTCAGTTCGTGATGATGAATTCGATTCGTTCGATATTTGTTCAAAAATTGCAAATTTCATTCTTAGTCAAAGTTTCAATCATCAACAGCAAGTCACAAATCTTGATGTCAAGTCGCTAAAATTATTTTATTTTGCACATTATTTTAAGAACGACTGAAAAGTTTGCAGAATGCGTTCTGTACAATATTAATATGTTTTTTATGTTAACATATTTGTTCTAATCAAGTATTTCGAAAAAATATCGAAATATTTTAACATTCGAAATCTGTCAAATATACAAAACTTTCGAAAAAAATTTGTTTTTTGACGAATTTTTTCAAAAAAAATACGTTAATTTCGAAAAATCAATTTTAAATTTTGTTAAATTCAATTTTAAATTTTGAAAAATTTTTTGAATTGAAACGCATAAATCAAACATAAATAGTATTTTTTGCGCATGCGCACGTATCAATGAACACACAATATTTTGAATGTCATTTTCGCGTGAAAATCGATCGAATCGCACGATTTTGCAATCGAATTTTGATTGACGTGAATGATTATCGAACAACGAATTATTCGAATGTTCGTTTAATTTGAAATATTTTTGAAAATATTGTGAAATACAAAGATATTTTATCATAACAACTCGAAATTTGTTACGATAAATCTTCACATAGAACTGAAATCAAAATATCTTGACAAGAACGAATTAACGTTTTGACAGTTTGATTCATATTTCGCATTCTGTCTTTTAGATGATAAAAATTCAACTACATTATTTATCACATTATTATTCAATACGTTTTATCGTAACAAATTGTAAGACGCATGCCTAGAAAACAGATAACATAACGAGAATATTTGATTTAAAAAGCAAATATGTACACGATGATCGAAAATCAAAAATAAAAATGTGTGTCAAATCAACATTAATTCACATCAGAATTTTCGCTGATAAAATAAAATTTCAATCGAAATTTCAAACATGTTCGTAACATTATTTTTTTCTTTTTTCAAACTTCGTTTCGAAACGAATATATCATTTTTTTTATCGATCGACATTGCGAAAAAATTCGTTGATTATGATTCAAATATCAATTTGATCATCGTTGAAACAAAAAATTTCAAAGCAAATGCGACAAATGTGAAAAAATAAATGCAAAATCAAAAAAGAAATGCGAAAACAAAAAATATAAAATCACGAAAATGAAAATCTTGAATGAAAATTTTGATTTCGATCGATGCGAAAGATATTTGCAAATTAATATGATGAAACGATCGATTTCTCGAGCAGAACAAAAACAAAAACAACAAAACGATATCGATTTCGCGAACGTATGTTGTTTCAAATTTTTCGAATTTGAATTTTTCGAATTTTTATTAATCGACGCGTTCTGATTGATTGCAAATATTGAAAATATGACGAATTGACGACAAACAAACAAACAAAAATTTGTAAAAAAAACGAATTGAATTGATTGCGTGACAAATTCATATTGATTGTTGTTTTTCATTTTTTCTCGTCATGTCATTTGTTTTCGTATCGTTGTATGTAATAAATTCATTTTCTTTTGATGTTGATTGCGAAAATGTAAAAAATCGAACGCATACGTTTTGAAATCGTTTTAATCGATTCATTAAAAATTTCATTGAAGCAAATTCATTAGTCGTTGTAACGAATTCACTGAATGTCGTTGAAACAAACAGACATTGAAACAAACGAAGCGAAACGAAACGAATCAAACGAAAATTTTTTGTTTGATGTTTTGAAATTGTTTGTTGATTTGATGATTTGATGTGAATTTGTTGTTGTGTGTGATTTTTATTTTTTTTTTTATCAAGCGATGTTTCAACGCTTCAAAAAGATGATTATTGTAAAAATCATTCGAAAATAAATGAATTGATTGATTCGAAAAAACATGAAAATCGTTTATTGATTAAATGTCGAAAATTCGAAAAAAAAATCGACAATTGATTGAATGTCGATTGATTTCGACGAACAAAAAAATCGACTGTTGATTGAAATGTCGTTCAAACAAATTCATTGATTAATTGATTTCGAAAAAATTTGCAATTGAATCGTTTCGTTGATTTGAAAATGTTTTATGTAAATTTTTCATTCAATTCACGAAGACGTCATGTTTCGTGATCATTTTCAAAAAAATTTCACATTTTGACGATTTTTTTTTAAACGTTCGCGTATTTTTACAAACGATTGAATTTTGTTTCAACTCGCGTATTCATGCGAACAATTAACGATTTTTTTTAATTATTCGCGTATTTTTACGAGCATATTTGACGATTTTATTTAATTATTCGCGTATTTCGACGAGCAATTCACAAAAACAAAATTTGATCGAATAACAATTAATTTCGTTAATTTTGTACGAGAGATTTGTTGTGTTGAAAACGTGAAAATGATTTCGTCATCGTCATTGTTGATTGAAAATTCGTGTTAAAAATGTGCAATCGTCACGAATTGAACGATTTTGTTTCTTTTTACTCGCTGATCGTTTGCGATAGCGAGTGTGAAATTTACATCGTTCGTCACGATAAAAATCAAATATAATGTAAGACGCATGTCTAGAAAACAAATAACATAACGAGAATATTTGATCTAGAAAACAAATATGTACACGATGACCGAAGATCAGAAGTAGAAATGTGTGTCAAATCAGCACTAATTCACATCAGAACTTTCGCTGATAAGATAAAACTCAATCGAGATTTCAGACATGTTCGTAACACAAATGATAGCATCATCGAGTAACGATTGACAATTTTTATCGCTGTTTTATTAGCATGAGCAACATTCAATTGCAATGCAATAATTAGTTTCTGTGAAACATTCAATTCGCAAACGATAATTGCATCAATTGTTTTGCAACATTCAATTCGAGCAAACGATAAACGCTATCAATCACGATTTGACGATAACAATTTCAATTGTTTTGCAACAATCAACATTTATTGCATCAACATCTATTGCATCAACATTTATTGCATCAGCATTTATTGCATCAGCATTTATTGCATCAGAAATATCACGAGTTCTCTTTCAAGATTCAGTCATTCGACGTCAACATATCTATTCAACAACGAATTCTTCGCAACTCAAATACATCACAATATTTATCACGAGTTTTTCGCGTTTTTTCAACATGATCAGTCGATATTTCTGTCTTTATTCAAATTTACAAGTCGACTCGACGTATCATGCGAGAAATTTCGTCATTGTCAAAAATCACAAAATTTATAGAAACGTCAAATCATTTTTGCAACATTTCAAAAAAAAATCGATTTAAACATCATCATTATCAATGACGAAAACGTTCAAAAATTTTTATATGAATCGATCAAAATATAAATTAATTCGAAATTATCATAAAAACGAAAAATATTCAATAATTTGAACGTGTTTTGCAATCATTTGCATTTTCAATTCGATTTTATTTATGAAAAATATTAACAAATTATTGTTCGAAATCAAATTCGTTTTAACGAACAAAAAATTTTATATCGTTTAAAACAACAACAAAAACAAAAACAAAAAATCGAACAAATTCGTATTGCAAAAAAACAAAAAAAATTCGTTTGACGATATTTGCATGCAAACGTTGTTCAGCGAAATTTTTTAACAACATCAAATTTCATCAACATATTCAAAATCATCATCAGAAAAAAATCGAAAAGTTTGTCGCAATCGAGTTCGCAATAATTACATCAAACGAATTTGCAAAAATCATATCAAGCGAACTCGCAACATTTACAATTTCAAAATCAACATCGAAAATAATGATCACGATATTTACATTTTTTGCAACATTTTCATTAACGAATGAATTAGCATTGATGTTCACATCATTTATTAATCAATCAAATTCGATTTTCGATAATTTATTTTCAATGATTTTATTTGCAACATCAATAGCAACATCAAGAAAATCAATATTTTGAGTCGAAATAGTTTCACGTTCAATCATTGCATCAAAGTTTTCACGTTTTTCAATTTTTACATCAAAAATCAAATCAAAAACATTGAAAATTGCAACAATTTCTTGTTCGTTTATTTCGTCGTCTATTTTTCTCAGAAATCAACATCGAAACATCAAAAATCTTATTTTATTATCGAAAATCTGTTCGAGATGTTTGCTGAAAAACGCACGAAATCAGATCAATTACACATCAAGAAGATCAAATTCTCTTCAAGAATTTCTCGTCAGTTCAAGATCACGTCTTATTTCAGGTCTGTAATCAATCAGAACAAGTTGATTACTCAGAGCTCGAAAACGCCGAATTCGAAAAGTTTTCAGCAACATACGTTTGCGGAATCGAATTTCGCCAAAATCAAATTTACTCTCAGCAAGTGATTTGAGAAATCGGCCATTTTATCATACAAAACATCGATCTTTTCCCGCCTATTTATCTCAGAGATATCAAACGTTTCTTCATACAAAATGCCGAGTATCTCACGCTTTCAATCAATGATCGCATCTTGCAAATTCACTGCCCGATTATCTGTTTCACTTATTCTTCGAGCCGTCTCAAGTCTTTCTCACGCCTGCCGTATCTGCAGCGATACTTTCGGATCGAACAATGGCTTGCATCGGCATCTACGAGCAATTCATTTCCGTCATGCATCTCGTCATGAATTTGACAAGCATGCGCTCGAGCGCAATATCATGACTTGGAGATTCTTGATTTCTTGACGGAGAAACAGACCGTTTCCTTACTTCTTTTCATGTATTACTAATAGAGTTCTCGAAGAACGACTCGCATGTTCCCGTCACGCGACACAACGAGAGCGTTGTGATCTTTTTCGTTGATGGCATCTGTTACGGTAAATCTTCACATAGGGTTGGAGTCAGGATATCTTGACAAGAACGGACTAGCGCCTTGGCAGCCTGGCTCATATCTCGCATTCTGCCTTCTAGATAGTAAGAATTCAACTACATTATCCACCACATTATTATCCAATACGTTTTATCGTAACAAAATTGCAAATTTGTTTCTGTATGATTTGTTGAAACAACAAAATTCAATGAGATATTTCGATCGTAAAAAGACTTTTTCATAGAAAATGCTACAGAAATGCTTGACGTTTCTGAAAGAATCTCGGTACAATCAGCTTCTGGCCAAGCCTGGCAGGATCACTTTGAAAATTTCTCAGGCGCCCTTAAAGTACCCCGCGATCTCGATGTCTACGATAGTATGTCAAGATCAGAACTTGATAAGAAACCTCATGAGATGAATTCTGCTCATGTTTTCGACGCCGGCTTGACCTCGGCAAGCCTGATTTTCCCAGTTCGACCAAGTCTGGAGAGGTTTGCGCTCTAGAATTGTCAAATTTGCTGTTAAATTTACTCATGACTCTGGAGCCGGCGAATTTGATAATTATCAAGGGTTTCAAATGAAGACTTTTCTTTTTCCTGAATATCTATGCATCTACATCAGAGATTTTGACTTTGTTTTATTTCGTGGTTATTGAGTTTCCTTGTTGTTGATGAGTGGTGCGGGCGCCAGAGAATGTTGGGAAGAAAAACACCAGAAAGGAAACAGACGAAATTTTCTCTCAAAAAATTTCAACGTGACCCAACAATTCATGGCAGTAGAACTCAGCAAGTATGAGAAAATGCAGAGTTGTTAGAAGGCGACCCTGATATCGACTATGAGGTGAACGCGATGAAGAAGAGCTAAACAGCGGTGGCGATTGTCAAACATCGAACGTGCTGTTGTGGAGCTAAGTACTCGGTGGTAGTATGAATCATTCAGTCTTCTTCAACATCATCTTCACCCTGCACAACGCCCCTATACACTCTCCTTCGATTGCCCACTTTAATCATACCGCCAACCTCAAATTGCAGCAAAAGCCTGCAAACTGTGGCACTTCCGATGAACCTTAGGATCAGGTAAAACGCTTCTTTTACACCAATCAACAAAAGACCCGAGAACACCATAGTACCGAAGAGCAGGTGAATCAGTGCTAGAAATGCGCCCATATACTGCAGTGTTACGGCTACTGGGCCGAGCCTGACGTCGAACTGGTCGCTGACTTGCCTGCGGCAATTCGAGGACAGCGTAACCTCGTTGTACAGAATGGAGAGTAGGCGAGAGCGCGCAATTTTCTCTGCGTAGTCGTCCTTCTTGGCGAGACCCTTCTTACGACGGATGGCTGTTCGTAAAGAGATGCTGGCGATGAAGTGAATCACCAGTGACGAGACCACCCAGACCAGAGGCCAGAAGGAGTTGGGACAGCTCCAAGATACCACAGCTTTGACCCCTATTCGATAAGCAGCGTGCAGGATGTTAACGCCAGCGCCAGCGGCAAAAATGTACTGGATGAGTGAGATAAACACAGCATTCATAGGAGAGAATGGCGTTATGAGGAACGAGCCGGTCAGAGGCTCCTTGGCCCGGAGAGGATCATCCCAAAGGAGAAAGCGTCCGGGAAATATAGCCGGTGCACCTAGCGAGAGAAGGAGTGCGAATACAGGTCGATGAATAGAAATGAGAGCCATTTCGCCGACCGAGGGACCGAGGAGGGAGAGGGTTGTAGGTGCTAAGCCGAGGAGGATACTTGTTCCGCTGAAGCTCGCCTTGATGTGCTCCGAGATGGTGGACATCATGCAATTCATATGCGCCCAGCAATAATCTTCGACGGGGCCCAAGGCTACTCGCGCTGCCATGTCGCCTTGGTAGGCTTTTAGACTGAGATTGCATACTGTGGTTGAGACGGTGTTGAGCTCCACTTGGTACTCGCTGTACCAGTCGTCGAACTTTAGCGGCCAGCGTACGGATTGGTTGATAGAATCATTCCCTCGCCTAGATCCAGTGGGAGAGTGTTCGTTGGAGTAGTCATATTCTTCGTAAGCAGCTTGCGAGCTGGAGATGAGGAGGTTTAAGCCTACCCACGACAATATCTTCATAGCAGTGGATGTCAATTAAGAGCCGAAAAATTGCCTGAAAGGTGCCAGGACTGACTGAAAAGAGTCATCCAGGCAATACACGGTAGGAGGGTGATGTTCGTGTTTTTAGCTTCAAGCTTTTAATCAGCGCGCCATCCTTGGTTGATGGATATTAGCCAAGAGCTGAAAAGTTGGGACGGTTCACGGCACTCGAGCGTAGTACGAGCGACGATTGGACAGAAACAGAATGCCGAGCAATCGACTGGTCGCGACTGTGGGGCTGACTTCTAAGCGAGGCGCAGAGATTCTCTCCGCATTTCGCTGCTTGGACTTTGATAGAGATGCTCCCAAGGATGATATCTAAGGTACCAACTCGAGCCCCAATTGACTAGGCTTTCCAGGCCAGCGGCACCACAAGTGAACACATCAACAACACCATCGAATAATTCGAATTCCCGATGAAGTGCCTGAATTTGCTACGGCACCTTATTCTTGAAACATCTTCGCATCGAAAAGGGCACTGTTGTGTGAAACGAAGGGCGTTGTCGGGTTGTTTTGATGGGGTGCTTGTTACTATTAGTGAGTCTAGCTCGAAAAGACCAACCCAATTCTATTGATCCAGAAACCAAAAAATGAGAAATTGTCTCAAGTGGTAAAATTCAAGTGGCCATGAATGCATTGGGATTCACAGCCTGGGTGTCGCTAATGCTCCTAGCCACAGTGTCTGATCATCTTTCGTTGAGATAAAGTGAGATTCTGATTCACGACCGTCTATCCACTAGCTCTCTGTTATACTTCCTCGTCCGAACTTTCCTCCCAGAGTTCCCAGTGAAAATATTTCTTGTAAGGCGGCTCTTTGGACCGCCTACCACACACAACGTCCTGCAAGGAGCTTCGCCAGTGATCCCACATAACGAGGAAGTCACTGTAGCCTTCGTCCATAGCAATCACCCAAATCAACTCCATATCTTGTCCATGTATGTGTTGATACGTCAGCTTAGTCAGCTCCAAGATCTCCTTGCTCAACGCCTCACGCGCTTGAATCCGCTCTTGATAGGCTTCAGTCTTTGATTCCGGATCAACAGCTCGATCTCGAGTGGATGACGTTACTTCCTCGCCAGGTCCCATTCCATCTGGGAGCCAGGATATCTCACAGAGGTAGAGGAGTTGCTTCAGCGACATGGAATGCATCCTTGCTTGCCGTTTGACAGGGTCCTTGATCATCAGTAGTCCCCAAAGGTGATAGTAGGAACGAATGAAGCGTGGTCGTTCGGTACGTGTTAGGTAAGGTGGGTGTCGTTGGGCGCCAGGGCCATAGTAATCCTCTGTCCTGTGCCCGCGGGCTTTGACCCTGCTCACAATTTGGGATTCAAATTCACGAATGGCCTTAAATATCGCATTCTGGTTTTTCAACATCTGAGAAACATGTCTGACTGAAGTAATTTCTGAATCCGGCGCGGGTCCGCCTTGGTCGGCGAGCAGAATACGCGCATGATGTTCGCAAGTGATACTGGCTCTCGCAACACATTTGTAGATTGTCGCCAGGTTTTCCAACCAGACGTCTCGCACCCGGTGGCAAGTCGAAGCAAGGCTAAAGACGTCTTGGAAAGAAGGAAGATGGCAGAATACAACCGTCACAAGCTCGACGGGAAAGCGCGTAATGGAGTCAGCATCCTGAAAGGTGCTCATTTGCGCTGTTGAAATCGTCAAGGCACGGATTGAAATGCAAGTAATTGTAATTGCAGCGTAAAAGAAGTGCAGTCACGATGCGGAGTAGAAGGCTACCTTCACTCAGTTGGTAAATAGGGTGCAGCGCTATTTATAGATTTAGCCCCAGAGTGGCAGCGCCAAGCAAAGCTGGACCCTGAATCTGGTAGCCGGTCCTCCGCAGTCAAATCTAAATCTCCGATCCCCTCCGCATCCAATTAGTGAAATTTAGCGTGTTTTCACGCGATCTTTTTTCCCCACTTCAATCACCATTACTTCATCAAATTTACGTGTATATGTGTATAATTCAGTGAAGGAGTTCGATAGTATATAAACATTCAATAATTGAAATATGATTACATTCGAAGTTCGTTTCAGATCATTAAATCATTTTCAAATGTTTCGAAACATTTTCAAACTTTTTATTGATCAAAGCATTCGTATGATCATTTTTTCAAATCATGATAAATTTTGAAGCATTCAAACGACACGCATAAATTCATTTTACATGTCATACAATAATCAAACGTTTTACGATTCGAACGATGTTGTATATTGACATTTTTGAAATTGAATGCTTGACGTTTTCGAAATTTCGTGTGAAAATTGATCGAACAATTATTTCATTTACAATACGTCGATTTGACACATTTTGACGATTGATGTATGATATCTGAATTTCGTAAAAGTTCATCAATCAATTTTTGAATAAATACACGTCGATTTCGATGATCAAAATTCGTCTGTGATTGATAATGATTTCAAACGATGTATGCATTCGTATTGATCGAATTCATTATGTATTCGATTATTCGTTTCGTTCATTTGAATTGTTCAAATCGTGATATCATCAATTCATTTCGAAATTGATTTGCACGATTCATGATTCATATGAAAATTGTATTGCATTGCAATAATGAGTTGTTTGACGACGACTTTATTGAAATCGTCACGAAAAACATATCGATCGTGAATCGAATTTTTCGTGATGTTTGCTCGTTTGTTTGTGAAATATATGCAATAATAACAAATGAAATCACGTGATTTCGTTCGAAATTTTTTTCACACGAAACAATTGATCAATTCATTCATAATTCGATATATTCATTGTTTTAAATTCAATTGTGACTTCTTTGCAACAGTTATTTTTTCAATTTTTGTGATATATTTATTGCATTGTTTCGTACGATGTCACAGATATTAACATTGAAAATCAAAAGAATTTTGACGAGATGAAGATTCGTGAAAAAATTGTCGATAAAACAGACGAAATGATGATGACGTAAATTGCGTGTAATTCGTTCGCAAAAAATATATATTGCTTTTTCGTAAATGAAAGATTAATTTTCATAACAATGATTTCAGTAATGTTTTTTTTACGTTTTCGAATCGTTTTTGAAAATATATCGATCGTGATATCGTTTTTGTGATATTCGAAATCATCGCGAGACTTTCACATCATAAAATCGTGTAAAATGTCTCTATCATCGATCAAAACGTATAAAACGAAATTTTTTTCGCTGATTTGTGTGATAAACGAAATTTGTTATTCATACGATCGTAAAACTCGATTGCGAACTCGTCAATTGCAAAATGATTTTCAGAACGAATAAACGAATATAATTGAAATCTGAAAACGTTCAAAGCGTTTTCGATCTTTCAAAATCATGATGCATTGTATGACATCTGTTGATTAGATTCAACGTTCAAATGACGTTCAATGATTTGATATCGATCGCGATTGAATGATAAATTGTTGACATTTTTTTGAAATCAAAATGATTGAATTGTTGAATTTTTTGCAAAATGTTGAGTCATGAAAATGCGTATAACAATTCATTGACGTAATTTCATCATAATGAATGCATTTCAATTGATTTTCTTGATATAAATCGTTTGATTGATGTGATGAAACAATAAATCGAATATCGACTGCAAAAGAAACAAAAACAACTGAACGAACTTTCAAAACGTCATACAAACGTGATTCAATTGAAATGATCGATAGATAAATGTAATAGAAAATGTATAATCAAATTCAAACGTTTGAATGACTTTCTGCTGCTTCAATACAGTGAAAAATCGTTTTTTCGATTTCGAAATGAGAACGTTTGCATCGACGCGTGTCTTTTTCTCTTTTTGCACGATGACTAGCTCAGATGTTGATTCAGCAAATGACATGTTGTTTATATGATAAAATAGACTCGATTCAGACGATTCAAACAACGTCGCAATGATCAGAATAGACGTATTATTGATGGAGTAAATGATGATTGCAGATGGGGGAGATCGCGAAATAAACACGCTAAATTTCACTAATTGGATGCGGAGGGGATGGAAGAGTTCAGGATGTTTCAAAAGCGAGAGCTGAATAAATACTCGTAAAGCTGGAAGTACTACTACTACGTACACGAAACACGGCCCCCATTTGCAGTTCTTTCTTCAGCTCACGTAGTTGGTACAATTCTCTCTCTGTAACCACCCTCCGACTCCGCCATCCCCACATCTCTACAACTCCATCTCTCTGTGCGACCACGCTGCTCCTATCAATTTCACTTTCGACCGTCCATGTTTAATTTAGCTGCGCAATGGCACAGCAGTTGTACGAGCCTGGACGCCTAACCAAGGGCACATTGCAAATTTCAATCGTCAGGAGCCACACTCGAAGGATAAGCCGCTTGTTGTAGGTGTCCTTGTAGTACGGCAGTAACTGTCGGAATGAACAAAGAAGAGGCTATCCATTGTATTTTGTGCTGTAAGGCTCACATTTACAGCCCAACTGTGTGGCGCCAATCTCAGCTTGCGCGGTTAGAATGGCCAGTCGTCCGTAAGCATGTTTCAGTAGTGGTGTCTCTGCAACTTCGGTCCTGACAATCGATGTGGGCGGTACAGGAGATTGGCCCAAACTCTTTCCAGAGCAGCTATTGACAGCGAACGAATATCGTTGAGTAAGTGCAAGGCGTACCATATCTAATTTCACGTAGATTCCGCTTTTAGACACAGTACTAGGACCCTCAGCTTGTGGCTGAGCATCCTACTATATGAGAGAAGAGGATGCCGGTACTTGAATTCTTTTCAAACATCCCTTAATCGTCTTGCATTCTTTTGTCTTTGGCCTATCCAATCGTTCAAATGCGTTTTTCTTCCCTCTTTTCGCAGCGAGCTGCTTTGTTGCTTCCTATTCTCTTATCTATACCACTCCACGTTCGTGCAACCGCTATTGAACGTCGAGCGGACTGTTGTGTCGGCCAATGCGATAACGATGACAACCTGAACATAGCACCCACTCTCGATGGTCCGACTAGTGACAAATCTGCCGGAATCGGCATCGAATTCGAGACAACAGGTATCGAATTTGAGTCCAAGGGCTGCGACAAACCGAGCACAGACAGCTCCAAGGGTAAAATGGTCGGGAATCGACAAGGAGAAAATTGGAAACTCACAGCGGATACGACACCAGATATTCCAGGCCGTCTCGACGCAGAATACATCTTGGACGGATTGAAGATCAAGCTGGAGACCGGCAAGGCAGCAGAAGCGGCGGCTGCAGTCGCCAAAGATATTGTAATTCCTCGCCTGACTTTCATCTGTCCAGTAATGCTTGCTGAACTTTGTTTTACAGATAACCTGGAATCCCTCAGCTGATATGCAAGACCCTCATTTGGATGTGGAAGATAGCACTTGCAATCCGTGGACAGTCATATCTCCGAAAACTGGTGGTGCGGCCGGCGACCGTCCATGGGCCATGCAGGTTACGGCGCCTCTGCCTCTGGAGGCCATCAATGATCTCTTTCGAAAAGCCGTTGCAGATGAATCTTCTCCTTTGCTAGCTGGAATTAGACCTGCAAGAGGCATGGTATACGTAACCAAGGATTTCTTTCAAGCTAAACCAAATGGTATCACATCGGACAGCGTTAAGGACGACGTGCTAGGTTTTTTCTCACTTGTCATATCGTATGCTAAGGGGGCCTCAACTGTGTCGGATGGCAATAGCGCTAAGAACATTATTTCAATAATGCCTCGGACGGACTGGACCAATCTCTTCAATCAGGTCAAAACCGCAATCCCGGGCTCACTCTACGATGTGGTGAAAATCCTCGCCTGTTATAATATCATTGATGGTGATGTTGAGTAAGTCTACTGGTTTGCACAAATGGGTTCAGACTAAAGCGTGGTAGGATCGATCAACGATACTGTGGGGGTACCGTTGACGCTCCAAACCCAACCGGCCAGATGGATCAGCAGGTTTTCAAAGCGAGCTCCGGCGGTAAGAGTGACAGTTGTTCAGTGCAGGAATGGCTGCAGAGCATTCAAGACGGTCATTCACCCGATAGACTCTCTGAAGTGGATCAGGTCATCGATGGGTCGATCGGAGCTCTCAAAGACGCACTGGAGAATGTTATCAACACTAACCGGGCAGTGCCTTTATTCGAATTTAGAAACCTGGCCGGTGTGAAAGCGGGAGACATGAAAGACAAAGTCACCAAAGCTGAACAAGCGGTCATCGACTACCATCATGCAATGGGCAATCCCCCGCGGCTTACAAGGACAAAACGGAGCCTTAGATCTGTGGTATCGAAACGACAGGACGACTGCAGTAGTCCTGTCCCAACGGCTCCATCAGCTCCAACATCAAAGCTTACCTGTACCGGTGTCGACAATACCAAATGGATGGGGCGAGACGCGCTGAACAACGTCATTCCGACCTTCTGCGAAGATGCCGAAAAGCAAGGAGTCCAAGACAAGGACAGCGGATCACTTGTGCGCAGCTACAATGAGGGAGGTCCGGATGCTGTTACGCTCTCCATGGATTGGCCATCGGGCGCAGACTTCAAACCCAAGAAGGATGACTGCGTGGGTTTCATGAGTACAGTGATGGATTCCTGCGATGGTAACGATCCCGATCACAATCCTCTGAATTGGAAGCACGGCGGATATAACCAGGTAGGGGACGTTCGCTACAATGTGGTGCCCACCGCAGAACGCTACAAGGCTGGTACCTGTTCCATGCACGTACATGAGGAAGACTACTTTTCAGGGGTCAATGGTCCGGGAACAAGCCGAAGTCACACTTATTATCTTAGGGTCGAAGCTAAGGACAGCGCCGACAAGACCGTTGCAACAGTGGACAATGATGC
The DNA here is from genome assembly GCA_018902385.1 of Physcia stellaris. Lineage (NCBI taxonomy): Eukaryota > Fungi > Ascomycota > Lecanoromycetes > Caliciales > Physciaceae > Physcia > Physcia stellaris. The sequence goes on along the minus strand of JABSSW010000030.1, from coordinate 58,678 downwards.
TGAGGCGGGTGATGCTAATCCATATCACCTCAAAGGGTTCTACAACGACTTGGTAATGACTCCTGAAGCACAGGGCGATTATATTCAATTCACCATCGGGGACCAGTCCTGGAGAACGACTGACGGAGATGGTGTTCCAAGTTGTAAGGTTGGAGGCTGGGACGCCGATTACTCTCCTGTAGGAAGGGATATGGATTGCGTCTTTCATTGCTAGACTCGATATTTTTCATGGGAGGTTCCGGTGCAATGAGTTGGTCAAAGTCTTGAGTTCTACTGCATCTAACGTCGGCGTTCCTTGTCTCGTTCGCCAAGTTTCTTATTTATCACCAATCCGAATCTTCCATCATATCACAAATTCATTACCCATTCAACATTGGAGGGGCAGACACAGAGCCCACAAAGCACATTACTACATTCGCCTCGACAACGGCGGTTTACCCATCTCAAGCGTCCCTCGCGCCGAAGCGTGTTCTCAGGTAGACACTACCTTTGAAAACAAAATAAAGTAAAACGGACACGTCATACCAAACAAAGGCATGGAACCGTCCGTTGGAGATCAAGCTCGGTTTGGAATAGCACAGTGTAATAAGAATAGTGCAGGACTCGGACAGATTAGGCTGAGGGAAGCGCCTGTGGTATACAGGAGCTGGATGAGGCTTCGGAGGCCTCTCCTGGAAGCAATTTCAGATACTGTGTTGGACGTGAAGAGATAATCTAGAATTTGGAATTGCGCATGTCATTGGTGATTTGCATTGCCAAAGATTGGGCATTCATCGAAAGAAGCTATGAATCGCTCGAACACTGGGATAGTTGCTATCCAAGATATCCGGTCTAGGCAGTACTTGGGTTGGGAGAAGGTGGCGTCGTTCGCCTTGACTTTGTTCACTATAATACTACGGAGTGAAACAAAGCTTCCGTTGGATAAAATATTGCATGCCATCGTCAATGGTGGTCAAAAGTTCTCTGATCACGCAGTCATGGACTAATTGATTAAAATCTCATTACCACTCCGCAGAGGGAATGCGATATGTTGCGAGGCAGTACACTACTCCAAACATCGTCCAAAGAACGAAATACACATCTCCTGAAGAAGCACTACAATTAGAAACGGCAAATCTTGAGTAAAACAACCGAGCTCAGCTCAAGTTGATCTGCACCCCCAGCGAAGCCTCAAGCACGCTGTCTCCATAGAACAGCTCCGACCTTTTTAAAAAGAATTAGTATCTTGCATCCAAGGTCGAGATGGTTTCCACTTACCCAGCGTTGCCGATGTTGACATAAGTCGCATCCGTGAACCTTCCAAGGTTGACCAGAGCCTCGAACCAGTCCTTCAGGTCTCCGGCGAAGGATCCCGAGAACTGCGTGTCAGGCAACAGGCTGTGCTGTTTGGAGATGAGAGGTCAGTACACCGGTTACTATTCAAGCACGACGAGGTCCTTCGCAAAACTCTCTTGCGAGAAGCCACGGACCGCTCATAGCCACGATTGTGGAAAAGAGAAAAGAGATGCTCTGCGAGACTTACCACGGTCATACCATTGCTATGGTTTACATCCTCGTACAGCTTCCAAGATGTACCGAAAAGGGAGCCGAGTGTCGCTACGGGACCTCTATCCCAGCCAATGGGCAGCTGTCCTCCTTCCCATTGAAGCCACAGCATGAGTTCTTGAGCGGAGGTGGAAGTAGAATCGCCCTTCGTGTTGCCAAGGATGAAATCGAAGCAGATGTTGCCTGTGGAGATTCTCCGTTAGCTGGATTGGGAGCATCGACGTAGAGATAACGGGAAGGGGGGGGCGTACCTTTGAAGGCGGAAGTGCTTGTCCGGGTCCACTAAAGTATCCTTGAATTAGCATCAATGTCCTAGCCATGAAACCCTTCGGCCAAGCCCAAACATTAGATAGGAGCTTTGAATCGGAACTTACGTCATACGTCGCAGGAATGGAATGAATGCTCGAGACTGGTTGCTGAAGGTTCTGGATAATCCCAACATTCGCATAGCCTTTGCAAACATTGTTGCTATCGCCATGATCAGCACCACGACCTCCTCCCAAGGACTAAGGTATGAGGGACGAACGTGCTCTCCACATATTGGATATTACTCTTACTGCCCCACACCACCTGGGGATTCCCGCCCGCAGGAGTCTGTATCCCATTGTAGTGCGTGCACGAAGTGCCCACCATCTGCGATGCGCCGTACATGCTGTTGGCGACTAGCCATGGCGTCCCATCGAGGATGATATGCTGGTCGTTCCCGCAGAGATCTGTGGAGCGTCGAGTAAGACTAGCCACTGCGGACTGGGCTGGGGCGGCAGCTACGGAAGCTATTAGAGCCGAGAGAGCGAGTGCGCCGAACATCTTCGTCAAGAAGATTGCTAAAGAAGGTGGGGAAGGAAGGTAGGGGTGCAAAAGATGGGCACACCGCAATCAATGGGAAAGGAGTGGATTGCTGAGAAAGAGAGGATGGAGGAAACGCGTTATATTTATGAAATAGTTGAGATAGGTATCATTGTTGATGTTAGATTACACTGCGCTTATACGACGAGCCGTGTCCCTTGGACCGGTTTCATTAGAGCAAGAGAAACACAGAACGAAACACGGCACCAACGAAGCGAAATTAACTGCGGGGAACCACGATCATCAACCATCAGGAACTTTGAGAAGGAGATGAACGTTGCTCATGGTCTTTGATTCTGGTGCATTCAATCGTTCGCGCACATGGACAAAATTGAAGTACCTGCGCAGAAGACTCGCAAGATATGAGAGTAGCAGGGTGATTGCTCTGACGCAAGGTACCTTGAGCAACAAGATCGAAACCATGTTTCGAAGAGATGTCCCATTGAAGGTCTACAAACCAGTGTGGACTCAAGGATGAACGAAAAATTCCGCACGTCCTTCTGTACCCTGAATCTCTGCAGGCGGTAGAAGTAGCTCAGCTGCTCAGAAACGCACTCCAAGCAATCATCTTGAAGGCGCTCCTGGATCGGGGGGATTCATTGATCAAACAAGATGTGTCTATTCACGGAAATGGGGCTCCCGTACCCCATGCATGGCTGGAGGGTGGCACTTCAGAATTTGCGTATATGGGTTCACCGGCAGCGGAGCGGTCTAGGGGCGGTTCCAGGCCTAGTTCCGGCAAGCCCTCAGCTAAGAGCCACCTAGTATTGAGGCGCCATACCTTTGCATGGGATACTGACAATCCATTCTCGAACCTCCACTAGCCACTAACACCAACACAATAAAAGTAGTCCTTAAAAAACTGCGTATCGCATCCACTCCCGCCACTCCCCAGAACCGCATTCCAAGCGTACAAGTGATCCACCGAGATACCATGATCCTGCGCGAACTTCGAGCAGTAATCACCACCGACCGCCTTGGCGTAATCATTGCAATTACTCGCAATCCCCGCCTGCGTTGGCGTGGGTGGCGCAATACCGACGCAGTAGTAGTAGTCGGCGAAAAGCTGCGTGTTGCAATTACTGCCGCCGCTCCCGAGTACGGGGTTCCACGTGTAGAGATCGTTGGGAGATATATTATTATCCTGGGCGAATTTGGAGCAGGAGTCCCCGCTCTTGGTTTCGCTGTACTTGTTGCAGAAGGACGTTATGCCCGATTGTGTAGGTGAAGGCGCTGTCGTCGTCGTCGATGAGGAAGTCGTGCTCGTCTGAGAGCTTCCACTGCCGGCGACGCCAACGCAGTAGTAATAATCGGCGAAAAGCTGAGTTGAGCAATTCTTACCATCCGCTCCTAGGACTGTGTTCCAGTCGTACAGATTTTGCGGCGTGATGTTATTGCCCTGGGCAAACTTTGCGCAGGAGTCCCCGGTTACTGCTTTGGCATACGAGTTGCAGTCGGTAGCTATTCCAGGCTGTGTTGGTGCTGGGGCTGCTGTAGGTGCTTGCCCTAGAGGCGTACTTGTTACTAAAATCGTCTGAGTTCCAGTGATGCCGGTCGGATCGGCTCCGCCAGGTCCACCTCGCTCTTGCCCGCCAGCGTTGGTATCGCCCGTAGGATTAGGTGGAGGAACGTAGGAACCTCCAGGGGCACTGAGAAACATCCCTTAGCTAGGTCTCGGATAGTGGAGCTGATGCACGTCCGCTTACTTTTGACATATATATTGGCCTTCTTGCAGGCTTTCGCAAATACCTATGATGTTGGGGTTCCAGGTTAAGAGCTGAATTACTGTGATGTTGTTGGAAAGGCTGCTCGTGATCGAGTCACTTTGCGATCTTCAGCATACTTCTCCAACGTCTGGAAACATGAGATGGCCTACCAAGTTGCGCCTGCTGGGACCGCTTGGAGGCTACATGCGGCGGGTAGGCACACAGGATCGGGCGAGTAACAATCATCACCTCCAGTAATCTGCTGAAGATCTCCAGTGGAGACTCCATACAGAACAGATAATTGTTTGCATGCTTCTGTTGCGTTTGCTGTTGTCACTTTCAAACCTGTATCTACAATCTGTCCGAGACACGACGCGGACGGACTGCCGCTGCTTATTGTCGTTGTTGCTGCTGCCGTCGCTGAGGTCGCGTTCTCCGAGGTGGGGGCAGCCGCATAATTGAACGCCCCACGAGTGGTCAACTCTGGCAAGGATGTGGCCGTGCAGACGTCTCGAACGTCAAGATATTGCTCGACAAGGTAATCGGAATAATCTTGATCGGGTAGATATGCCGAAGACAGTCGCTGGTGGAACATCTTCAAAAAACAATCACTGCAAAGCTACTCGACGATTAGGCGTGTACCGTAGTACAGCATATATAGCACTTACTAATTGATCGTTATATAGATTGGCAATCCTCGAATTCTCAGCAGTGACGTTGGCGGAATCGGTACACGACGGGTCGGTTGGATCTGCAGAGCAATCCGGCCGTACAACATCTGAGCCAACCCAGTCCTGCGATTCGACCAAGCACCATGACGACTTGCTACTATAGATCAACAGTCAGCCAGTTCACCACCGATCTTCTTGCATACCAAGTTGGAATTGAACGCTTACTCGGGCTGCAAACACGCAAGATTCAGCCCCTCAATGAATCGGCCTGCAATTGTCTGTGCTGGCACCAGCTTTCCATACGTTGCGATAGTATCGTCCGCGCATTTATCTTGCACGTTGTCATTCCATTGCTGAGCGGAAGTTGCACAACTCGGAGTACAAAGATCGGTCACATTCTCAGTCGACCACAGATGGTCATCGACAGCATTTGTCCATTGAAATAAATCCTCGTCGCAGCCAACAGTAGTGTTTCTGTTACATTCTCAGCCTTGCAACTAATAATTCTGGATTGACGTGTAAACTTACAGTGCGACTAAGCAGTCGATGCTGATTCCAAACGAAGTAGCGAGACGATCTTGGTCCACTGTGGGATAGAGGCTGAAAGAAAATACACTTTGGACTGCGATTAATTGTATGACTAACAGAAGGCGATAGTAAAGCATCTTGCTTTATGCTGATTCCTAAATGCGCTGATTCTCGTAATATAAACGTAAATATGAATCAATCAATTTAGAGGGTTGGAAGAAAGATTTAAAGGTTAATGGCAATATAATCACCGCAAAGGTTGTCTTGCGGTCGAGTCCTGGTTAGGCATGGTATAAAAGGGGCAATGAGCTCGAAAAAGTCCGTGGGCCGTCCTCGTGTCGTGTCAGGTCAGATCATGTGATGAGCGGAGGATCCACCTTCCAGGCTTGTCCGCAGGATCCTATACTGAATGTCAGGAAATTTGGACCGACGCTGGTGTGGTAGCACGGAAGGAATGAGGAGCTTCAGGAGGCTGCAGGTGATATTGATCTGCACAGCTCGAAGGGCATCTCCAGAATGCCCAACGTAGTCGATGATATCAGAGATGCACTATAAAGCAAGGGTCAACATGTTGCATGTTGCTTGATCATCATAAGCTTCCCAAGCCATTGGTAGTGCCTTTGCTTAGCATTCATAAGCCTCCTACAATGCTGGGCAGACATTGTTGAACGGGTGTTCAGTGCGGCTGAGGAGGATTGGGGTCCATGATTGGTAATGCCGAGGGATGCAAGAGATATGCAAGGCTGATTGGCCTGGGCCCGAAAGGAATATTCTGCACAGGACCCTGCAGAGTCACGCATTCCTGGCAGGAAGCCTTATCCCCTACCCACCACCGGCCACCTCAATTGAAAAAGTGAAATGCTGACAATGCTTACGACAATTGTACCAGCCTGGCAGCTCAGGCGAGCTCAAATGCAGATCCAAGGGGCTCAGCAATCGCGGAAACATTGCAGGATCCGAACAGACTTGAGCTGGTCAGCTGTCGGCGAATATCAGATGACTATGCCTCCGAATTCCCGATGCTTTCAAAACCAAGTCCAACCTCATCTTCTACGCAAGTCAAATTCGCAGGCGAAAGCATGTCGTTTCTGACCAGTTTGGTGTTGCTGAGTTTTGTCCTCACACTCTCTATCAACGCCACCCCAGCCGTGGATCTAGTTCAACATGATGCTCATCGGCTGATCTCTCGCGGCTTACCGACTGGCACTTGTAACGACCAGACGCCTTGTGTCAACGGCGCTTGCTGTAGCAAGGTAAACATCAGCCAGTGCTCTGAAGCCTATCCTTGGCTTTGGCATATCTACTGACATTATGATGTATCTGCCCACAGACTTCTGGCCTTTGTGGCTACTCCCCTAGCGAGTGCGGCGCCGGAAATTGCTCCTCCAACTGCGATGCCAAGGCACAATGCGGACAGTATGGTACTCCGGGGAAGCAACGTTGTCCCTTGAATGTCTGTTGCTCCAAGTTTGGGTATGATCTAGTAATTCTCTTGTTGAAGTCAATCACTAATATGATCGGACAGTTTCTGCGGGGAGACATCCGATTTCTGTAATACAGGCTGTCAATCGAGCTTTGGAGGCTGCGGCGATCCCAAGCGCCCTTCCTGCGGCGGCGGAGGTAGTGTGAGTAAGAGGACAATAGGCTACTACGAGTCCTGGTCGAATACTCGGAAATGCCAAGCGGTTTCCCCGGAGGATCTAAATCTCAATGGATTCACCCATATCAACTTTGCTTTTGCATTCTTCGACCCAGCAACTTATCAGATTGCACCCATGGATGGTAACGCTGCATCTTTGTATAAACGCTTTACTGGTCTCAAGGCAAAAGCTTCTTCATTGCAGACATGGATATCTGTTGGCGGGTGGTCATTTACAGATCGTAAGTATTCAGCTTTTAAGACAGCGACGGACAATTAGAAATTCCCCAGCAGCTGACTCTCTCCAGCTGGTTCGACCCGAACGGCATTCAGCAGCCTAGCCAGCAGTTCCAGCAATCGCCAAAGTTTCATCAGTGGTCTTATAAAGTTCATGGATAGTTACGGTTTCGATGGGGTGGATCTCGACTGGGAATATCCTGCAGCCGATGATCGCGGTGGCGTCGAGGCCGATACCCAAAACTACGTTTCCCTCGTAAAGGAGATCAAGTCTGCTTTTGGTTCGAAATATGGAGTCTCTATGACGCTTCCAACGTCATACTGGTATTTACAGCATTTCGATCTTGCAGGGATTCAGCCCTATGTCGATTGGTTCAACCTCATGGCATATGATTTACATGGTATGTTCTTACATCCATGATCTTGTGGGCTACCCTGAGTATCTGTCAACACTAGGAACCTGGGACGCACAATCGATCTTTGTCGGGCCATACATCGCACCCCATACTAATATCACAGAGATCGATGCTGGTCTGGATCTGTTATGGCGCGCTGGAGTGACGCCTGACAAAGTCGTCATGGGAGAAGGCTGTAAGTGATGAATCGCAGGTTTACCAATGCATGAGCCGCGTTTGAGAACGTTCATATCGATACTCTTCGATTTCGAAACGTAATACTGTGCCGTGTAGATGCGAGCGCTAATTTTTTCAAGGGTACGGCCGAAGCTTTACACTCAAAGACCCTTCTTGCAATACGCCTAATGGAATTTGTCAATTCACTGGTGGTGCAGATGCAGGTCCTTGTTCGAATGCAGCCGGGATTCTGGATCTCCAGGAAATCCAGAATATCATCAAATCGAACAATCTAAAACCTACTCATGATCAGAAAGCTGGAGTCAAGTGTAGGACTTATCTACTCCTAGGTCGGCTATTCAGCTAAAATTTCCAGGGATTACCTGGAACAATAACCAATGGGTTTCGTATGACGACGAAGATACTTTCCAGCAAAAGCGAACCTTTGCAAATTCGCGTTGCCTCGGAGGTCTGATGGTATGGGCTATGGATCAAGTAGACCAGAGTGGTTCCAACGGATTCGGCCCTGCACCTGGAATTACAGGCTCGCAACAGGATGACGCGAACCAATTGTCAAAAGACCAACAAGCTGGTGTGACTTGTTACACCAGTGCCTGCGGCGAAAAATGCAAAAAAGGCACCAATAAGGTGAGTGAAATGAACGGAGAGCGTAGCCAAACCTCCACGAGCGATCGATGTCCCAAAGGAAAGTATCAAAATCTCTGCTGCGATGACGGTACCGTAACTGGAGTCTGCACCTGGCGAGGTTTCAGAGGCGTCGGCCTGTCATGCATAGGTGGCTGCGCAGATGACGAAACAGAAGTTGCTCGAAACACCAACCATCACGACAAGCACGGAGATCAAACTTGTAACGGCGGGCTTCAAAGTTATTGCTGTAAAGGCTTCAGACCAGCACCTTCCAAGGCACAACTTGAGCAAGAGGCCAAAGACAAAGCGAAAGCGGCGGCCGAAGCGGCAGCAGAGAACGCAGCACTCGATCTAGCTGCCAAAGCATTTTGCCGGGTCGCGGTACCGGCGCTATTAGCACCGCTTGAATTATTAGAGGATCTAATTCCCATTTTCGGTAAGTCGGAAAGACATCATCTTTGCAGGTGTCCGACAGCTTATGGAACAATTACCCTAGGCGAAATAGCAGATCTTGCGGAGATAGCAGCCACACCGGCGTTGATCCAAGCTTGTGCTAAAGGGATCGAGAAAGAAGGCAAAGCTGAGTTCAAAGTTTTTGGGAAAAAGAAAACTCTTTCTTTCGATAAGCCGACCGACAAACCATCGGAGACTCGGCCTCCGCAAAGCAGTCACACGTCTCCAAAAACCAGTTCAACGAGTTCATGTGCAGCAGGTAACAAGCGTGCTGGTCGGTGTCTAAGGCCAGCGACGATATACGAGACAACAACATCAGACGTCCTGTCGGCAACCACCAGGACCTGCCGGGGAGATCAATACACACAGGCTTGCTTCCATTATCGATCTGTTATCCGTGAGAATCCGCAGTATGGACGCCTTACATGCCCTTATAGCAAGGCATTACAAGCGCCACGGCCAGCAGTACAAGTGTACAATGCACAACATGACGGAGGTTGGATTACAGGATGGATGCAGCAGGCCGGCTTGTTCTGCCAAAGAGACGAATACCCTCCAGCAGATATTTGGCAAGATCGCGGGGGCCAGCAATGGATCCGTCTAATACCAAGAGCCGACAACGGAGGTGCCGGACCCGCCCTGTTTGGGGGTAACATCTGCGCTAGTAGTCCGACGAGTCATACCGTGACTGAAAGAAGCATTCGCCAGTGGCAGCAAGGTAACAAGGTGACAGAGCTGTGGTCCCGGACCATTGCCGTCACAAGATCCGTCTTGGCCTTGGATTTCGCCAACATGCAGCCATGGGCAGATGACGGGCTTTCGCAAAATCCCTGCTATCCCTTGACTCTCGTCAATGACCCTGGCTTTGCTCTACTGTGGGAAGACGACTGGTATGACAACCAACCTCTCGCCCGTGCTCAACCGACCAATGCCTATGCTCAACCGCCTGGTTTGCAAGTCACCCAAGGCAAACAAAGCCTTGCCGGCCACTTCAAAAGGCGAGAGGTCGAAGGTATTGTACCAGGACCAGGAGACATTGTCTTCGACGATGGCAACAGCACAAGAAAAGCCATGGATAAGGAATTGTTCGAGGAGTTCAACTTCATCAGATGTGCCGACAAGGATTGTCAGTCGGAGCGCGAAGCGCTGGGTATTGAATCCGCTGCTATCGTAGCCACCGAGAGGAATGTGCCCACAGAGGTTGTGGCGACTACCACTGCCACGACTTTGTCAGCCACCCTGGAGGTAGTTCATAAAGCTGGAAGCATTATTACTGAGTCGTGGCCCCAGCGAACGATGACTCCCTAAAACGGGGAACCTTTGACTGAGAGCAAAAAGGAACTTGTACACTTCGGAGACGTAGACATTCTCCTACGTAGGATATCATAGATCCAAAAGAGATTAGACTGAATATCAGGCAAGGGGGGCCCTCCATTTTGATCGTAACCCCTCGAGTTCGTAATTAGAGGCCGACTGTGACAGGATCAAGCTTTGAAATGACCACTTAACCTTGCCGAACCACTTGCCCCTGCAAGCATTGAGTGTCCCACACCGAAAATCATCGGAGATATCGTCTGCCAACTTTTCGGCCGAAATACAGATACGGATGGGATATGAGGGAGCATTGGGTCTGCTCCATTTTCGATAACTCGGAATGCGCACTGGACTAGTTGTGAGGCATGTGAATATCCACATCTAACCTGCGGAAGAAGTTGAGTGGTGCTCGCTGCATTCCGATATCCATTCTCAATAGACTCGTGGCAGGTTTTCTGGGCCATGTCTCCAGGCTAGCTCCGAGTATGCTCCAGGGAGTATCTAAGCCCAGAACAGGGCGAGCCGTACGGAGTACCAGTCTCTGAAATACGCCCTCATTGTATCAAATAGTAGCCTGTGCAAGCTTCTCCGTATTCTTGCGAACTCGCTTTTTATCGATATCTTCTCTCGACTTCTGTAGCAACCTTCTCTTGACCTCCTCATCTCTGTCAAGGAGCACTTGACGGCATTCGTCCCTTCGAAAATGTGATGGCCAGCCATATGCGCGATAGATCCGACTCAGTTCCTGTGGAAAACGTCAGACAATGTCCAGATTAAGCGCACATCTAGCTTCATAACTAGAGAGAAAAAGCAGTGAGTACACTAGATCTGACTGACCTCCAGATCCTGGTCGTTAGTTACCCCCGCCGAGGCAACGTTTCCAGGCCTGCCAGGCACAGGTATCCATTCCAACTGCACGTATTTCTGTTTCCAATCTTCCAGAAGATTCGCGATTGGCAGCGTAGGGAAGTCCCGCCAATGGCGACCATCGGAGTTGGGAGAACCGCGGGGTATGTAGTCGGTGATTGTGCCTTTGTCAGTGGAACACAAGAGATTAGCCATCAGCCCATCAAAGGCCATGCAAAGCTATTAGAGTGGACATGAGTCAGAACCTACCTTCTTTGGTGTCGCACATCAACCAGCTACCATAACTATCTCCGCACGTCAACGGGACGACGTGTTCTGGCAAAGATTCACATCCAAAAGGTATCAAGCCACTGTTCTCCAAGGAATCGCCTTTATCCAGGTGTTGTTTGACACGCGGACCATTGTAAGGGATGACTTTCGTGTCGTAAGCAATGTTCCAGTCCTCGCCGTCCAGGTATGGTAGGTGACGGAGCAGCTTCAGTACCTCGTGGTTCTTGCCGAGCTGTGAGGAAGTGGCCTCATCTATCAATGGCCAACCGGCTATTGGTGGGTGAAGGACAGCAGAGGGAGGAATGTACGCGAGTTCTGTCAAGAACAGATAGAAAGCGCCGAATGAAGAGATGGTCTCTTCGAACGAGTAAGGCATGATTAATACATGAACAGACCCAAAGTCTGACTCCAAGCTACCCGAGGCTTAAAGCACCCAAAACGCCAAGCTTTCCCGCTAGCCTACGGGCCGTGTAGGCGGAGCCCCTCCCTAAGCTCCCACCCGGAGGCCCAGAACAGAATATCCACAGATGCAATGAAGTTAACTAGATCCAGCACTCCTGTGACAAATACTCATAGGCACTGTTGACTATAGGTAAGGATATTGGCAGGAAAGTGAATAGTTCGCTTAAGCCAATTAGCGTCTTGGCACTAGGATCAAAGCCCGCACCTCCTTACTCAGGAACCGGAGATCTGACACATACAGTTGACAGGTTTTGCAGCCGGATCTCGCAAACTGGATCTCGGCTGTTTTTGCGCACCATGCCTGTTCGGGCAGGTGATTCTGGTTAAACGCCATGTTTCCTAGATCCGACAGCCTGGTTCGATACACTGTAACATAAGATCATACAAATCCATGCTCAATGAGACTTCGGAAAGGTCGTTCGCGCTTGGGTTCAGGGTCTCGAAATCGCTCTCTAGACATCTTCGAACAAGCTCCGCGTATCGTGAGCCCATAAACAAGGGTAAATGGGTCGCGGCATGTCTGCGTATCTCTTTGGCAATATCTTTGGGCTCGGGATGGAGGTTTTGATCACGGTATCTCGTAATCCAGGACTCCAAGATTGCTTTAACTGTCCACAGAGTTCCAATTTCCAGTAGCACTACGCCCAAGGCATATAGATCATGTTTCTTCTCAAACTTTGGGCTGAAGTTTCCATGCCTGTCGGGATGGCGATACAGATCTTGTTCCAGCTCATGGTCAGCCAGAAACCGGCTAGAATCTTCTGTATGTCGTGCTTGCTCGAAACCACGAAGATACGAGGAGAATCCGAGCGCGTTAGATGTAGTAACAATAAGGACGTTCTCGGAGCGAATGCTTTTGTGGAGCCAGCCCCAGCTATGTATACACAGTACGGCAGAACATGTTTCCCATGCGATCTTAAATCTTTCTTCCAAACTTCGGTGAGAAGATCTTTTTTCAATGACGGAGCGCAAGTCTTTGATGCTCGATATGGCGATCCCAGGAGGCGGTTGAAACAAGAAGGCAACTTTCTTTGCCGCGAATCTAGGATCCACAATATAACCTAAGCACCTCAGCACGCAATGTGCGGACAAAGCACTTTTATTTTCAGCCGGTTGAGCTTCAAAATCTTCGGTTACCTTGCGAAGCAGTGACCCAAGCCTTGCTAACTGATCTTTGTCACGCTCTTCTTGCTCTGCAAGGGACCGTTTCATGGAACTTTCGAGCCTATGAGTGCTTTGGTCTTGACCGTAATAACGGTACTCGATAATGACATCACATTCTTCGGTTGAATGGTCTGGGGAGAAGGATGCAATCGCAATGCTAGAGGTGCCTCCTTTCGGGTTGAGAGTCCCGTTGAGCGGTTTGAAATTACCTTCAAGGTTCTCGGAGGCTCTTTGAAGCAGTCTTTGTCGCAACGCTGTTTTGTCTATTCCAAGCAGCTGGGCTGCAGAAGATCTGCTCATCGTTTCAATGGACACGGATTCCTCAATGCCAAGCATGGCGAAGGTCGTCAGAAGCCTAATGTGTATTGCACGACGACTTACCAAATCATGCAGGTTTGCAACTCGCTCTATCTCAAACAAAGGCTCAGGCGAGATATTAGTAGAAGTAACCCGAATCCCATGAAACGCGTTCTGTTCTATCCATGGTATGGATCTCTGGTGACTTGCAATCTCTTGATATGGCAAAATTGCGGCTTGGACATCTCGTACAGCCATCAAGATACGGCTAGCGAACTGCGTTGATACTGACTCTCTGATAAATATAGCAGCCGACACATCATCTTGGAGAAAGTCTTTGAATTGTGTGAAGAAATCCAGGACATGGCCCAAATTTGCAGCTGTTGCCATCAACAGTGGGACGAAACGCAAGGCTAGCACTAGGCCACGGCTGACTCGGTCGATATCATCAAGAACATTCACTGTATCCTGTCGGCTGAATCGAGCATCTATAATAGAGGGCGCGGAATTGATGTGCTTTGTCATTATCTCTTTTAGGCGCTGATAGGCTTCGGAAACCCTTTCAAGCTTTGCAATATTAGAATGATTCGCATCGATTGCAATCTCCGTCTCATTCGAAGTGAATAGCTGCGCAGACCCAGGCTCCACCATCATCTCTGTGGGCCCTGTCCGGTCCCAAGATTCCGGATCATTTTCCTTGGCTTTTGCTGTGGGTGTTTCGATCATCTCATAACAAGAAATAATCTTCAAGGGGTTTGAGATTTGTGAGAATCCTTTGTTGAGGTTTTGAAGGAATGACGAGTCGTATTTGAGGTCTTTAATCAAGCGCTCTCTCCGTTTTCCTTGTACAAGAGCCTCTAGTGCCGTGGTATTGAGACCTCTGTGGGGCGCGCCGAACAGAATTATTGAATACACACTCTCACAAAGTTCCCTATACTCCGGCTCTCGAGCAAATTGCACAAGCATCAACTTGGGTCAGCCATCATGAGTACATTAATAGGGCCAATTTCAGCTCATCCTTACCTGCTTAATAATTATGCAGCCAAGACTGTGTCCAACTAGAATTAGCGGACGTCTCTGGCTAACATCAGTCTATCAAGCTTCTCGTTCAAGGTAAGAAGTATTACCGGAGGGTCGTCTTTCAGGTAAGTCCTGAGTAAGCTTATGAAAGTTGCAGTGTATTCCTGGATACCAGCCGCAGACTTGCTCTTCTGCAGAGTCGCCTGATACCCGTAAACGAGGACTCGTGCATTTGGGATATCCTTTGGCAGGAAATCTCGAAGCCACATCTCGCCGGTAACACATTGCCAGGAAGCAAACGCCCGACCAGCAAGGCCTGTGATACTAATGACACTATAAAAATTGAGCGACATTGGAGCAAATGTCTTATTTTGAGAGCCTACTTCACGTAGTCTTTCTGATTGTGAGGATCGTTTAAAGGTGTGAAGCCTTCCATGGTGAGATCGATCCGTAAGTTCCGAGTCTGGACCTCCGATGGGAATAGATGTGGTCCACCAGCCTGATTTCGGACAGTAACAGTACCAGTCCGCGGAGAATTCTGACATTCAGCGTCTCGGGCCAGTGAAATAAGCGGGCGACCATCGATTGAAAGCGGTTGGACGTGGTGCTCGGATAAGCGTTCAACGAACTGATCCTCGGAGAAATCATTTGGTAAACCCCGAACTCTAAGAGTAGAGAAAATTGGAAAGGACATACTGATGACCTATCTAGTTGTATGCAATTGTCGTTGTCTGTTACAGCACGTTGGTGGATTCTCGCAGATCAGGCTGAGCAGACAGCTCATGAGGGATAGCTGCGATAGAAATATCATATGTCCAATCAGGACTTTGATGACAAATCATGCCATCATGCTGCTTCCCTTCTAGAATGATGAAAGACCACCTGTCACAGTCTGCAGCATGTTCTCATAGATTTCCAAATGTGATGACTATATTAACGACACTACTGTGTCGGCGACTTGCTCTATTTGCGGGTACTGGGACCGTGAATACTCATACATGATGACCAAGGCTCTCAAAATGAATTACCATCGCGGTACCTTACCCTATGCCCTTAGCGCTCTTAGACCTCTGCGCTCAATGCCCCTAGCGTGTCAATTCGTCATTGCCTACGTGATCGGTAATCGTGACGGTGGACGTTGAGCGGTTTCATCAAGACAAAGCATTGACAGCAAAGCCTGGTTCTGGGAAAACTGCATGTCCCGAGGAAGGTCTCAACTCGTAAAGCAAATCCCAGTGCCCTTTATAGAAAGGTTGCATTTCTGCGGAAAATCCATCCATATCCCCCTGCATCTCATCAATCCATACCAAGTCCCATTGCATGGGTTCGAAGGTATCATACTCCTCGGCTTCGTCGATCAATGCTTTCGCAGGCTTGGCACCCAGTGAGTGTAGATGCCTTACAATGTCCATACATGCGAAATATCGACTGACTGTGGTTTTGTTAGATACATCATCAAAAAATTAGAATAGGTAGCCACTTGCGAACTTCATTATCTGGTCTATCTGTAGTCAGAGACGCTGTTCCATTCATCAGCATCCTAGTTCCTAAACTTTCAGATATGCTGACCTAGTTCGCCTTCTGATATAGTACGCCGAAATAAGTGAGCCATGGCTAATTCACTATGCAAAAGAGCGGTTTTAGACCGCAAGAGATCAGCTGTCAGAGGAGTGCGAGAGATGAAGGCAAAGCTCGTCCCATTGAAACTCAGCTTTCTATCGATGGCGATCCATTCATTTAGGTGACCCTGTCGAATCTTGGCACTAGTATCTAAAGCGTAGTCCATCGCAGTACTACCTGAGCGCGATATCGCATTGAGATCAAGTCCGAAGCCGATTAGGTAGCGGACCGATTCGAGCCTAG
The DNA here is from genome assembly GCA_018902385.1 of Physcia stellaris. NCBI lineage: Eukaryota > Fungi > Ascomycota > Lecanoromycetes > Caliciales > Physciaceae > Physcia > Physcia stellaris. Next base: position 42,576 of record JABSSW010000030.1, on the reverse strand, counting down.
AGTTATTACACGCATGCATCAAAGGTGTAGTCCCCTTCCGACGAGACATTGATTTGTTCATGATTTCGTGCTGATGCTCGGTTGGTATCAGTCTGATAGCTTCTTGAAGAAGTCCCAGACATTGTGAGTCAGATAGCGAGTCATTTTGGCACGCGAACCAAAAGAAGTCTCGGTCATCGTGGTCTTTGACTCGAATGTCTACTCCCAGACCAAGCAGGTAAGATGAGCGCGCTAAAGCGTCGTTCATTTCGTCATTCGATCGTTTGAGTTGTATCGCCAAGAGCAAAGGTGTACATGAATCCTCATCGAGCACTTCTAAAGACATTGCTGGTGTGCTTTCGGTCAGCTTTTGGAGTATATAGCAGTAATCGGTCCCGCTTGCTTCAGAGATCGCTCGATGTTGGATGGATCGTCCTCTACTGTCACGGATATCAAAAGTGTGTACACTTTTCAATAGTTCGTCGAAAACGATCTTGAATGCCTGGGGATAATGCAAGCTCCTGCTATCGCACCCAACCCATTCGTGAATCGGCGTCGTTTGTGACCACGACATTTTACAATCGGCTGATGCTCCCACCGCCAATAAAGCAATAACGGATCCCGGGTTTTTGTGGGCTACCGCGTCAAGCAAAGGAGTGGATAGATAGCTCGTTCCGAGTCTCCGCGTTTGAGCATTAGGATCTGCACCAGAATTGACGAGAGCCCGTGCGCACTCAGTCAGCTCCTTGACATGATGTTCCCATGATCCATGATAAATCCACCACTTGAGTGCGTTACACATACATATGAGAGTGTTTTTCTGGTAATGGTCCATGGCGATCATGTGCATAAGACTGCAGCCTGTGCCATCAACATATCTTGCATCTGCGCCTTTCGACAGTAGATGCTTTACTATCATGCTATCACCTCGAAATGTGGCCATTGAGAGAGCTGTCTGCGCCTGTGGATCATCATGTAAGTCCAACTCGTCAACAAAGGCTCCACCCTGCAGAAGGATGTCAATCGCCGAGCATGATCTGGCATAAGCGGCCCAGTGCAGTGGTGTTCCATGCGGCCAATGAAATGGAAAATGCTTTGATGGTATTTGTCTGAGCACTCGGTCATCCTTAATTTGTCGAATTAAAGAGTTCGGCTGAGCCCCTTGTCTAATTAATAATGCCGCCACTTCTGTTTGGTCCCGCTCTTCAAAATTGAACAGCCAATGCAAGCAGGAAATCCCAAAAGGCTCGGATAGCATGGAAGCATCCGCTTCCATCTCTACTAAGAACTTGATACCCTCTACGCTAGCCGCCAAGCAGGCTTTGTATAATGGCGTTTCTCCTTGGCTGTTCTTTTGATTCACTAGCGCGCCTCGTTGTACGAGAGTTTTTAGACAATCTACAAGACCGAAGCTTGCCGCATAGTGAATCGGGTAATTTCCCCATTTATCCAAAACGTCGTTCATACCGTGAATGATGGGGGAAGGCACTACGGAATTCGTCCATCTGATCAACTGCGCTTTCAGAGCAGGGGAGACATTTTCATTGTATCCCCCCATAACACGGAACTCTTGAACTGCTGCTCCAGCCATCAATGGATCCAGTCTGCGAAGATCTTCCATAGCTATAAGCGAACCAGACGTGACACCATTGAACAGCCATTGTCTCCTATTATCAGATGATAAAGACATTTGCAAGTCCAAGTCACATTTAGCGACGTCACTGATCCTTTGGAAAACAGCTTGCGCCGAGATTGAGGAGCTGCGAGCGGCAGCTTCGAAATAAGTCACCGCTTTTAGATGGTGGTACTCATTTGCCTGAACTAAGACATGAATCGCCATCCCCAAAAGAACGTCATTGCTGATGTTCCGAGCAGCAGTGAGTGAACTCGAGAATTGAGTCTCGAGCTGGGAGAATAGCGACGTGTCGAGGAAGTGGTAGTAATAGTACCCCATCTCTCCGCTTCTAATCTCAGTAGTTGGACTTTGTTGCGATTCTTCCCTGATCTACTGTCAGCATACACTCAGCAATTCAGTATCAAGGCTATAATAAACCAGATATGAAAGCCTTGCTCGTCGCAATTAAGGAGGTCCGGGGTAATCTCTCGGCGATCGCATGGCTGACGCTTCAGCAGGGTACCAACAACCCTTCTCGTACATTCCAGCGTGTGGCCTTCGATCATCTGTATACGAGCTTCTTCAAGGACCACCGATAAGAACTTATCCTTCCACAACATTTCCTGGCATGGAACCTTTTGTCCATGATATAGAAATATTGACAGGACTAATAGACCGTAAGTATAGCTATCACTTTTAGTAAGTAAGTCAGAGCGAAATGCGCCAGACAGTAAAAAGTCTCTCTCGGCCACTTCAGGAGGAAGCCAGCCTGGGCTGCCTTTGTATGCGCAAAATGATCTTATATTCGTATCCAAAACGATACAGTGCCCAAAGTCGCTCAACTTCGCCAAGAAGGGTGCCTTTGGACAGTCATTGGGGAAAATTAAAACGTTGTCTGGCTTTAAGTCGCAATGCGCAAGTCCCGTAGCGTGCACCGCACCAAGGCCCGAAGCTATATCGAGGCTCAGATGGTATCTCGTGTCCACACAATGTCTTTCTCGATTACTCGGGTCTAAGAAGGTCGTCAGCGAGCATAAAGCCTTCTCCATGCATAGTACTGGCAAGCGGTAACTGAGGTCACTTGTCGGATAGTCAAAGCCCCATGCTAGGAGCTTAACAATATTCCTGTTTGAGCGCCTGATCGGTTCGCAGAGAGAGGCAATTTCTCGCTGGACCGTAAGGAAATGTGATTGAATGTTGGGAGGTGCCATGTCAACCCCTTCATCATATCGTCGGACTCTTTTAATTACGATGTCTTGTGGCCCCACATTGTCTTCGAAGACCTCAAACTGAGCTCCCTAGCAATCAATGTACCTCGGCCTTGAAGGCTAGGATTCTTGAAATGTCTTGGACCATTGACCCCATTCCTACCTAGCTCTGACACAAGCTCAGAGAGACGTACAGACACTTTCGTCCCTTGAAGGATTAAGGAAAGCGTGCTCGACGTTGAGGAATGTTTGTACTTGCAACCATCTTAGCTGTCACTGCATCGTCAAATGATCCCTATGGGCTTACGCCAGGGAGCAGTTCCATCTTCGAAGGCTTCAATAAAAACCCACTACCTTAGACCTAAGGACACGCTGGCTGTGGTGGGCTAGAATCGATCTGATGAGTAAATGATGAGGTTTTGGTGCGAACAGCACTCGAAAGTGATCCCCTTCCCATCTCTTTGGTACTCGGAGGCTTTGCCTCCGCCTTCCGAGAAACCTAACCCCGAGGGGGGTATTGCACGCAGTAGAGGGCAGTGTGCAAATAGCGGTTCCCAAAACAATTATCGATGCTGCAAATACGTGTATTTGAAGTTGTTGTTCGTTGAAGAGGTTTTCCGGCAGGGCTCACTTTCGGGATCCAGCAGAGATTTACGAAATCGACGATATAAATTCTAGCGTAGCGTTCTCACATTGCCCGACTTCGTTCTGAGAGGCAGGTGTAATTCTCGATTCCAAAACGCTTGGGACTCCTTCTCGCGATCTTGATGTTTTTCATTCAAATCATTTCACAAATCTAACTTTGATTGCGTATTTCGCTGAATTCGATGACTCAAAATTTGTCATTTCGATCAAATATTAAATCTTGAAATCTTTTTTCAAAACGTTGTGATCACATAGATTCAATAAAAAATTGTCATTATTTTTGAACATTTTGATGTCGTTGTTGTTGAAATTTGTTCATTTGAAATTAAACGTTGAAAAGAATGTGGGAAAAAAACATTTGCCAAGAAGTCGCAAATTTTTGAAATCGAAAAAATAAAATTTCACGATACAAAAATCGACGATGCGAAAATTGAAATTCGTTGAAATTCGATTTTTTCATTGATTAATGTTTCGTATTTTTTTCATTGTTATGTACAAAAATTTTGATGTTTTGAATTTAATCGATTTGTAAATTTTTTGCATAAACGAAACAATTTAACAAAACAATTTTCAAAATTTGATTATTTTTTCTGTTTTTGCGATTGAATTAAAAAACGAAAACAAAAAAATTTCGAATAAAAATGACAAACAAAATCTCATAAAAAAATGAAAACGTCGAAGAAAATCAAAAAATGAATGAACGAAACAAAAGAAAAAAAAAATTATTGATTTTTTATTTAATTAAAAAATCATTTTTTTCAAATTTTTTCATTTCGTCATTTTTGCATTAACATTCACGTTTAGTTTGAACGAATTAATGTTTCGTATTTTTTTTATTGTTATGTACAAAAATTTTGATGTTTTAAATTTGATCGATTTGTAAATTTTTGCATAAATTAAACAATTCAACAATATAATTTTCAAAATTTAATTATTTTTCACAATTTCAAAACACGTCGAAAAACGACGTCGTCGTTTAAACAAAACGAAAAAAAAAAACAATTCAATCGTTTTGATGATAACGTGATGTTTGAAAAACGTATTTTTTGTTGATTTCGATATACAACAAAAACGTTTTCGATTTTCATTTTTTAAAAATTGAATTAAATCGTTCGAAACGTTTGTATTGCGAATTTCGATTGTCGTATCACGTCGAAAAAAATGTTTCGAATAATTGTCATCGTGTTTTAAATTCTCGATCGTTTTACGTAATATCTTGATGACGAATTGAATATTGAAAATTTTTAACTTTTCGATTTGAAACAAAAAAACGTATTTCGAAATCGAAAAATGCAAAAACAAATAACGTAATAAAATTATCGCACAAACAATATCGTTCGTGATTGCAATGAATATCGAAATTTTTTTGCGAAATAAATCGATTTTCGAAACAAAAAACGTTAAAACGAAATGATCGTCAAAAAAAATTATCGAAAAACGAATAACAAATCAATTGTCGAAATTGAATGTGCGATCAACATTAAATCATGTAAATTTATCGATACGCAAAAAGTTTGCAAAAAATTAAACAAAATATAACATGCAATGTAACATTTTTTTGATACGAATATCGAAAAATTGCAAAATTTTTAACAAAATATCACGAATAATCATTTTGCGTTCACGTGTTTCGTTTTCGTCATACATACGTTTGATGTCGTTAATTTCGCGTTGCAACAAAAAAATTGAAAACGATAAAATCAAAATATTTTCGATCGACGCAAACGAAACGTAAATCAATAATATATGTTTTAATCGTTTTCGATTTGAATTTTCGAAATTTTAACGAATTTATTCATTCGACAATACAAAATTACGTGAACGAAAACGTTTGAAATTTGTCAAAAACGCAAAATTTCACGTATGAATTGACGACAAAATCGTGAATTTTTCGCGTGTTTGAAATGAAATTTTATCACAAAAATCAAACAATCGTTTTATTCAATGACATTTGAATATATCAATATTTCGATACGTCAAATGATGAACGAAAAATCGAAATTTATAATTGATTATGATGAATTTGCAATTGCGAATATTTATCAACGATTTTATCGTGTTTATCACGTGAAAATAAATCAACGAAATGATTGAATTTCGAATCAAATCACATCATTTCAATTAAAATATTATGAAAAACGAACAACATGATTACGTTACGAAAAAATGTCATTGTTGAATTACGTATCGTGTTTTTGTCGAATTTCGACACAAACGATTTGATTGTCGCAATTAATAACGATTTTGTTGTTTTCGAAATGAAATAATCATTGACGCAAAACATGTAATATCGTTCGCATTTTTTTTATTTGAATATTCAATTGTCGATTGCGAAAACGCGTTGAATAACGTCAATTGAAATTTTCGAATGATTCGTCGTCAAAAACACGAAATCAAAAATCGTTTATGTTTCAATTATTCGAAACGTTTGTTCGAATATGATTTAACGATTGTGAAAATACTTTTCGCAAAATTTTAATATTGTTTCATCGTGAAAAAACATTTGTTATTAACGTAAATTTGTTTGCATGATTTCGTTGAATTTACATGATTTATTAACGTTTCGAATGTGATCGCGAATTCGATACAAAAAAAAAAATCGTTCAAAAATCACGATTTTTGCACAAAAAAAAAATAGAAAATTCACAAAAAAATCGATTTGACGAAATGTGAAAACATTTTGAATAAAAATCACGTTGACAAATTTCATTGTTTTCGTCAATTTGATTGAAAAAAATCGAATTTTCATGATTTCATTATCGAATTCGATGTTCAAAATTCGAATTTTGTGTTAAATTTTTTCTTTTTCGCGTTTGTTTCGAAATCGAATTTATTGCAAATATTTCGTCAAATAATTTTGTATAATTCAAAATCGATGTCAGATTTCAAAATGAAAAAAAAATCGTTTAAATAATGAAAAACGATGCGAAAATGATTTATTTTAACGAAAATTCAATGCAACGTTTTAACAAATAAATCAAATAAAAAAAAACGATTCGAAAATCGAAAAATAAAAATAATTTTATATAGAATTCGTCATTTTAACAAAAATCGAATAATCAACGATTTCATACGATCACAAAAATATGTTTAAACGCGTTTGCGAAATTTTTTTTGAATATTACAATATTTCGTTTTTGATATATGAATATTGCAATGATTTCATCGAACGTGACGTATTTCAAAATTTTTGCGTCGAATATAATGTTTTCATTGATCGAATCGTTTTTGAAAAATGATAAATCATAAATACGTTTTCAATCGTCGTCGTGTTTTGAAATCAAATTTAACGAAAAACATACGTAATGAAAAAAAAAATATTGCGTAATTTAATCAATCGATAAATTTTCATTTGTTTGACGAAATCAAGAATGAATAAATCGAAAATTTCGTTGATCGAATTGTAATTATTGAAAATGCGAAATTTTTTATTATCGATATATTCGATGTTCGCGTTTCGTTTAATAATGTCAAACAATTTGTTAATTGTTGAAAAATACAATTTTCGCAAAAAAATAATCAAGAAATCAATTGATATAATTTGACGAAAAAAAATTAATGCGTTTTTGTTGAAATTATCGTTTTGATATTCGTACACTTTTTGTGTTTTCATTTCATGTATGTTATTCAAATGACGAAATTTAAAACAATAAAATGATAATTATTCATGATTTTTTCAATAAATTATGAAAATCGAATTAGCAATTTTCGTTATTATATTTAATATCAATTACAACATGAATGTACGTAATAATTAATCGTCGAACAATACAACAAATTTGTAATATTTTAACAATAATCAATTTTCGAAACATTCAATTTTGTTGAATTCGAAATCGATTCAATTGCATTGACAACATTCAATATCTTGATACAAACGATCAATATTATTTAATACATTTTCAATTACGTCGATAACATCTATTTTATTTTACGAATTTTTCGAAACAATTAATTTTCGAATTTTTTACGAATTCGCGTATTTATTTTACGAATTTTTCACGAATTCGCTATTATGAATCGTGCTTGAATAAACGTATTGTTGATTAATTAAACGAAAACAATAAATTTGCAAAAACAAATAAATACAAAATGTTGAAATTGCAAACAATGTGCGACGTCAAATTTCAAATCACGTTAATTTCGACGTAAAATTAAAACATAATTCGTTGTTCGATTATATCATATCAATTATTTATTTGTCAAATTTATTTGTCAAACATATTCGTAACATTATTTTTTTTTTCGCGAACGTCGTTTCGACGATTCGTTGTTGTTTCGAAATTTTGAAAATTTTGTTGACTAATTTGAATGTTTGCAAAATTCAAAAATTTCACGATTATCATTTTATTTTTTGATGTTTTGTTATCGTTTCAACGTTCGATAAAATTTGACAACAATTTTTGAAAATATTTTTGACACGATTCATTTTTTATGCGATGTAAATTTTGATTGTAAACAACATCGAAACGATAATAAAAATTGAAAATCGAAAAAAAATCGAAAAAATGAAAATCTAAATGAATGCATCGAATTTGAAATTTTCAAATTTTAATCGAATGTAATTTCAATAAAAATCAAAACGACGATTTTTTTTCGAAAACGACGACGATTTGCAAAAAAATTTTGAATATCGACGACGAAAATATTTGATTTAAACGATTTTGAATTTGCGACGATAAAATGATTTCGATAAAAATTTTTTATCACGTCGCGAACGTTATCGAATTCATCGTTATCGACGTAATATCACGTTCGATCATGTAATCAATTTGATCAATTAACACAATATTGAAAACGATTGTAATAATATCGAAATTTCAAAATATCGTTCATTTTTCATTCGAAATTCTCGTTGATTATAACAAAATCGAATAATTCGTTGATTTGATTTTCGAAAAAATCACAAAAATCTTTGCGAAAAAATTAACAATGAAACACATCGTAAATTCGCATTGTTTCAAATAATTCGAATTGATAAAAATTGTTTCGACGTTTTAACATTTTGAACGAATTCAATTTTTTGTCATCGAATTTGTCAAATGATTTAACGATTTTGATGTTTCGTCGATTCAAAAAAACGTAATTTTTTTCGACGTATTTCACAATTTTGCGATATTTGTTGATTTGAATTGTTATGCGTTTTTGAATTACGTCGACGTGATTTCGCACGTAATTGAAAATGTTTTGCATGATGTTTGTGATATTTTTCGTTTTGACAATCAACAATCGTTTTTTTGTAATAACGTACGAAATAAAATTTGATGAAAAATTCATACGAAAATGAAAATTTTTGTTGACGAAAAACGATAATAATTCAATTGATGCAAAAATCGCGTTGTTGTTTGCAAATTCGATTATAAATAATCAAACGTTTCAATCGTTTTGCATGTAATTGCAATATTGTCGCAATTGTTTTTCGATGTTTTGATTGATTTTTTCGATTTGATCATCAATTTCTGAATGAAAAATCGTGAAAAATTTACATTTGATGTCGAAAATTTTGCAAAAACTTGTCATACGAAAAACACGAATTGAAAATTTCGATCAAATATTATAAAAAAAAAAAATTATGAATACGAAACACGTATTGAATGAATATTTTGTTGTGATTTCAACATTCGTGTTTTCGTTTTTTCGTTGTACAAAATGCATAATGACGTTTTTATTAAATTTGTCGACTATCGTGCAAATGACATTATGATCGTGAACGTCAAATAATTTCGTGATGAAATCAATAAATATATTCGTTCAACGTTGCAAAAATATAATCAAAAAAAAATAATTCGTTTTTACGATTTTTGAAAATTTTAATTCGTTGATATTTATAACAATTACGTACGTATCGACGAATTGTTTTACGCATGTTGAATCAATAATAATTACGACGTAAAAAATTTTTCATGCGATTAAATTCAGAATGATTCGATGCGAAAAATTCATGAATTTTTTTGAAAAAATCAACGAGCAAAAAAACATCGACGAGCATTTATAATCGATTTTTGTAATATAAAATATCGTTTTTTTTTTGACAATTGCGTAAATTGATTTCATTCACGAAAATGAAATTTTGATTGAATGTTTCACGATATGTTCGACAATCGTCGTTTGTTTTGTTTGCGACGAAAACTCGTTCGTAAATTGATTCGTCAAATTCGACGACATGAATTTCGAATCGTTTTGAAATGAACAACATTTGTTTTTTATATTGATGTCGTTCGTCATTATCGTTTTTGAATTTTGAATTCGACATACGAATCAAAACGTCGATTTTGACGTTTTGAATTTCAAATTGAAATTGAATGACGATATTGAATTTCGATAAAATTTCTGTTCAACGAATTTGACGAAAAATCAATTTTTTCGAAATTATGAAAATTTTCAAATTTTTGTGATCGATGAAAATTTTGATCGATTCGTCAATGTTTTCGAATTTTGAACGTCAATGTTTCAAACAACGAATGATAATCAATAGTTTTTTGTTATAAATTTCGTAATTGCATTCGATTGAAATCATGTTTCGATTGTAAAAAACAACGAAATGCAAAATTTTTTCGTCATTGTATTGCGATAACATTTTCGCATTGACGTAATTTGAAAAATCGATTTCTAAAATGATTTGTTTGATTTTATCGTAATGACGAAATATGAAAATTTCGATCATCGTTTTTTTGAATAAATTGAAAATTTTTTCGATTTTCGTAATTCATTCGAAATTTACGAATTTCTTGATTATGCGAATGAAAATTTTGATTTTTTTCGAAAAATCGCGAATGAAACGTCGATAAAAATTGACGAAATTCACGAAAATTTGAATTTTCTTGAAATTGATAAAACGTGTTCAATCAATTATAATTTGCATTTTTTTTTGAATTCATGCGAAAATCATTTATCGAAAATATAACGTTCAAAAATTATTTTTTTTTTTTGAAAAATTCGCATTTTTCAATATTCATTTGTAAATCGATTTTTTTGAATTTTTTTTAACATTATTCGAACGTGCACGATATGTTTTTTTTTTTTGAATTTGTTGTAAATGAATATGTCATTCAAATAAATTTGACAGAATTCGTTCAAAAAATTGAACAAAAATCATTCATGTAATGTTGTCAATTCGCAAAATCGTTGATTAATTGAAAAAATAATATTCGATATTTATACGATTTCATAAAAATGACGAACGTAATAAATTTTTTATTTTTTTTATTCATTCGAAATGTATTGAAAATTGATATGATATTCAATTTGATCAAATATTTGCAATTTTGAATTTTGATCAAAATTTTTTCAATCAAAAAAATGAAATATCGATTGCGTTTCGTAATGTGATTGAATTAACGATAATTCACACAAAACGTAATTGATCGTTGAATTTGATCGCAAATAAAGCAAATGAAACATATGTTGTTTGATTAAATACGATAAATTTTTTTGCAAATTTTTTTCAAATATTTTTTCAATTTTTTAAATTTGAATTCGAATAAAAATACATTCGATTGCGAAATAAAAAATTGTTATCGTTCAACAATTCGATTTTATGATCGTATAATTTATAAAAAAACAATTTGATAATTTTTTGAAAATCAAATATTTTTGATAAATGACGAAAATATTTTGATATTTTTTTCATTATGCGTTCGAATATCGATTTGATTTATTCGTGTTTTAAAATTTTTTTTATTATAACGACGATTTTTAACGATTCAAAATTCGTTTGTAATATTTTGAACGCGAAATCGATTTGATTAATCGTTATGAAAAAATATTAAACGTTTTGTTTTCGATTTTTGACATCGATCGAACAAACAAAAAAAAAAATTGCATTAATTATTGCGATATTCATCGAATCGTCAAAATTCATTTTGAAAATAACGAAAATTTTGATTGTTGTTTTTTCGTTTTTCATCGTTTATTACGTTGATTTTTCAGTTTTTTTCTGACGAATATCGTTTTCGTAACAGTCGTAATATCAATTTTTAAGTTATTTGATTCGATTGTTAACGACTCGTCGTCGATATCGATTTTTGAATGAATTGAGCATTCGAAACATTTCGAATCGATTATATTTGATTCGTTTTTAACAATAAAAAATAAAAATTTGATCTTGAAACGAAACAAAATGATATATCGAGATTTTATCGTCGCTATGTGTTCTGTATCATTTTTTTGCGATAATATTGCATCGCGACGTCAATTAAATACGTTTCATCGACGATTTGATTTGAAAATTTTCAAACGACGAGTTTGAATCGCTTGATTGAATATGTTGTCGTGATAATTACATTTGAATGATTTAAAAATCAATTTATCGTAAATCATATTCAATATGATTTCATGTTTGTTCATTCAAAGCGATTTTTTTTCTAAAATTATCGAATGATTATCAAAATCAATGATTAACAAAAAAAACGATCAATTCGAAATATAATTTTATCGTCAATTTGAAATATATCGCGTGAATTATAAAAAAAAATAACGATCGTCAAATTCAATCAATGATTTCGATTTTAATAAAAATACGAATTTCATGTTCAATATGTTGCATACAAATTGCGCGATTTTTTTATCAATGAACGCATAATCAATTGCATCAATGTTTATTAAAATTTTTAATTTATGTTTATTATCGTTGAATGATAACGTACAAATAATGATTAAAAAACGTTTAATAAAAAAATCAAACATATTATCATCGTGAATAAAAAAATTTTTTTAAACATTCATCAATCGCGTTTTTGACGTGAATCGTCAATTTTTCGAATCAAATTCGTTCGAATCAATATCGAAATTCAATTGATGCATTTGTAATTTATGTCATTGACGTTTTTGAAATTTATTGACGTTGAAACAGAATTTTCAAATGTGATCGAACTTTTCACACGTGAAACATTTGTTCGTGACAATCAATTGATCGATGATCGAATCATGTTTATGATCGTTTTTGAATTTGATAAAAAACGTCGATGTAATTGATTTGACGAACGATATTGCAATCGAAACAACAAACGTCGATTTGAAAATCACGAAAATTGATTTTTGAATTCGAATTCGAATTTTTTTTTTTCGAATGTTGATCAAATCGTTATACATTTGTTGAATGTCATTTTTTCACGCGAAAAAAAAAAAATGATGACGAAACGAATTGTTCAAAATTTGTTTCAACGACATGATGAATTTGTCAATCAAATTTTTCATCAAAATGAATTGATCGAAATTGATTTGAATATTCAAACGATGAAAATTCGAATAAAAAAATTGAAAATTCTGAATGTCGAACATAATCAAATCTCGATATTTTCGACGTACGTTGCGTTGATGATTTGAATTTTCATAAATGTTTTCGAAAAAGTTGATCATCATTATTTCATTTTCGAAATAATTCAGATTGTCATATCGACGAAATTGAATATATTTGATTGTTTTTTTTTCAATTCAGTCAATTATTGTCGTGATTATGAATCGAACAATTTCGTATCAATCGTTGTTGATCGTGAATTTATCGTGAACGTTGATTTTTCACGTGAATCAATCAAAATTCACATCGTTCGTGAATTTATCGAAATCAAACTGTTTGTTCGTGCGTTTCTTTTTCGAAAATTTGACAAAGTTTGTAACGATCGAATCGTCAACAACAAATTTTTTTTCTCGTCATCGTCGATATTGTTTGAATTTTCATTTGAATCGAAATTGAAAACACGTTCAAAACGACGAATTTTTCAATTTGATCAAATCGTCATATTTAATACGTTTGTCAAATTGATTAAATCATTCGTTTTTTTTTTCGAACGTTTTAAATTTGTCGCGTATTTGTTCGAAAATGTTATTGATATTGAACAGATTTTTTTTTTGAATTTTGAACAATTTGACGAATTCGTGAAAATTTTCTAAAACGATCAAAAATTTGTTTCGATCGATGCGTAAATCATTGAACACGTTTAAAAAGTCGTCGAAATGATGTTAAATTCAATATTTCAATTGACGAACGATTTTTATGTTCAGAAAATGCGTGACGTCGTCGTTCTGATTCGATACAACGTTTGAAATAGAAAAAAATTGACGAAACTTTGTAACGAATCGTGAATTTTCATCGATTTCGTGAATTTCGTTCAATATTTGCTTCAACGTTTTTTTGTATTTCGTCGATATTCAAATTTTGACGAAATTTAAATGAAATTGTTTTATGATGATTGCGAATCATTTCGAAAAAAAAAAAAAAAAAAAAATCGTCGTCGTTTCGTCGTTTTTTATCGTCGAAAATTTCGTCGTTTGCGTGTAAATTCGACTTGTAATTACACGATTTTCGTCGTTTGTTTCGTCAAAAAAACTTTTCGTCGTTTGTTTTTCACGAAGAATTTGATCGATTTGAGATTTTAATTTTGAACGTTCGCGTATCACGACGAACGATAAAAATTGAAAATTTATTGTAATATCATGAATCGTGTTTGAATAAACGTATTATTGATTAATTAGACGAAAACAATAAATTTGCAGAAACAAATAAATACAAAATGTTGAAATTGTAAACAATGTGCGACGTCAAATTTCAAATCACGTTAATTTCGACGTAGAATTAAAACATAATTCGTTGTTCGATCATATCATATCAATCATCTATTTATCAAATTTATTTGTCAAATATGCTCGTAACATTCGCGTATATTTATTCGAATTTTTACACGAAATTTATTTATCATTCAATCAGAATGACGATTTGATTTTTGCGAATTTTGCATTTTTCATTTTCGAATTCGCATTCGTTATTTTTTTTATCATTTTTCTTTGCATTTGTCTCGACGCAAATAATTCGAAAACGCAAAATTTTCGAATTTTATATCACGAACACACGAATTCAAATTTTATTAATGTTTCGCGATGCAATTGATTCATTCAAACAAAAAAAACAAAAAATTATTTGATGCGAAAACACGAATTGCAAATGAAAAGCAAAATCAAAAAAAACGAAAAAATGATTGAAACAACAAAAAAATAAATTCGTTTGATCAAAAACGAATTGAAAAATATATTTGTAAACATTTTTGCGAAAACAATACGAAATTCGAAACAACATCAAATTTCACGAACATATTCGTATTCGTCACGTTAAAAAGTCGAAAACGATTGTTTCGTTTTTTGCGCAATTTTTAGAATCGAAATTTATTTCATTTGTTTCGTCATTTTTTTCGTCATCGAAATTTTTATTTTTTCGATTTTTTAATATCAGAAATTGTACGCGAACGTTCAAAAACGTATCATCGAAATTAATAATTGAATCATCAATTACTTTTACTTTTTCGAAACATTTTCAGAATTTTTGTCGATTGCAAATCAAGAAAATCAATATTTTGAACAGAAATCGCTTTACGATCAGTTGTTGCATCGAAATTTTTCGTTTTTCGATTGCGACACACAAATCGATGTGCAAATTTTCGAAAAATACAAATTTTATTTGTTCGTTTATTTCGTTTCGAATCTTTGCGCATCGAAATTTTATTTTATTATAAACGATTTGATTCGCATGTTCGTTAAAAAATCGAATTCATTTGATTTGTAAACACGTCAAAACAAATCGTTGTTTTTCACGCAATTTTGACAAATACAATTTCGCAAACAAATATAATTTCATACAAAATCGCATTACGTTATATTTTTATGCGACGATTTCATTTGTTTCGAAAACGATTAAATTTAAAAACATTTGCATCAAATACGTTTCGATGAAACATTCGATTCGCACGTTATTTTCGCGAATTTTTCGATTTTATTCTTTTTCGATGCGTATTTCTTTTTCGATATTTTTTCGCGTTTATTTTCTGTTTGCAAACATTGTCAAAAACGTTTCGTTATTTATTGATTTTTGATTGAATCACGTCAAATGTCTCAGAAATTGAAAACAATAAACTATTCAATGAAAAATTATTATTGAAATTTCGTTTTTTTTAAACGTTTTGTTTTGAAAAAATATTGATTTCTTTTCGAAAAATTATTATTTCGAAAAAATCAAATGTTGTTTGTTTGTTTGTTTGTTTGTTTGTTTTTTTTGTCAATCGTTGATCGATTTGAAAAAAAATTAAAAGTTGTTGTTTTAATGAATTCGATATTTCGTTTTTTTTTTTCGATTTGAAAAATTTTAAATGTATATGTTTTGTTTATTTTGTTTCACGAATATGATAGAAATTTATTTTTGTTGTAATTTCGTTTTGATTTAACACGATTAATCAATTGTTTTTTTTTATTATTTTTGAAATTTAATCGTTCGATAAATACGAAAAAAAAAAAAAATACAATCGTCGTATTTGACATATTGTACGAACAATTGTTAAAAAAACGATTACGTTCGAAATTCGATAAAATCACATAATATCGTTTCGAAAAAACGTATTATGTAATCATTACATATTCGACAATATCGTTTCGAAAAAACGTATTATTTTGTTTTTAATCATTAAATTCGATTTTGCAAAACAAAAATTCGATCAAAAAAATTAAAAATATTTGATTTTTTCGCATATTAATCGATTTGATTTTTTGACAAATTTTAATCAAATCAAAAAAATTCGATTTTGTTCTTTTTGCATCGATTTTTGTTCGACGCAAATTCGACGTCATTTTTTTATCGATTTTTCGATCATTTTCAACGTTTCGCATCGCATCAATATATTTTATAAATTTTTTACAGTCAAATTACACAGAAATCGATTCATTGATGTCGCAAAAAATATTTGAAAATTTTAAAATTCACGATGATATTATCAAATCATAATGTGATTTGCATTTTCGTCAATATCGCATTATTCAAAAAAAATATTTGTTTCAAATGATGTATCGTTTATTCAATTTTAAATATCGATTTTCGTATCGATGTTTCATTTCATGAAAATTCAAAACACGATTGCAATTTTTCAAATGTTCGATCGTACGTTTTACAATTCGACTTTACGTTATATTTGAAATCATTAAATTATCGAAATTCGATTCGTTCGTTTTTGTAATTTTTACATCGATGCATGATTCAAATAATATCACGTTGAAAAATTTGTTCGTATCATGAATCGTGTTTGAATAAACGTATTATTGATTAATTAAACGAAAACAATAAATTTGCAAAAACAAATAAATACAAAATGATGAAATTGCAAACAATATGCGAACGTCAAGTTTCAAATCACGTTAATTTCGTTAAAAAATTAAAACATAATTCGATTCAAACATATTTGTTTAATTATTTATCATATCAATTATTTATTTGTCAGATTTATTTGTCAAACATGTTCGTAACATTATTTTTTTTTTTCGCGAACGTCGTTTCGACGATTCGTTGTTGTTTCGAAATTTGAAAACGTTGTTGAAAATTTTGTTGATCAATTCGTATAATTGCAAAATTCAAAAATTTCACGATCATCATTTTTCATTTTTTAGTGTTTTATTGTCATTTCAACGCTCGATAAAATTTGACGACAATTTTTGAAAATGTTTTTGACACGATTCAATTTTTTATGCGATGTAAATTCTGATTGTAAATAACATCGAAATGATAATAAAAATTGAAATGTTGAATAAAAATCGTGAAATCAAAAACGAATGAATGAACATTGAATTCGTGATTTCAAATATTAATTGAAAATAATTTCGATTAATGTCAACATGACGATTTTTTTTCGAAAACGACGACGATTCGTTGAAAAATTTGATTCGTTAACGACGATTTGAAATATTGAAATTAACGTTTTGAACGATTTTGAATTTGTTGTCGTGAAATGATTACGATAAAAATCGTTTATTATATCGCGAACATTATCGAATTTTTCGTTGTCGACATAATATCACGTTCGATCATAAAATCAATTTGATCAATTGACACGATATTGAAAACGATTGTAATAATATCGAAATTTCAAAATATCGTTCATTTTTCATTCGAAATTCTCGTTGATTATGACGAAATCGAAAAAATTCATTGATTTGATTTTCGAATAAATTACGAAAATTTTTGCGAAAAAATCAACAATGAAACACATCGTAAATTCGCATGATTTTTGACAATTCGAATCGATAAAAATTGTTTTTACGTTTTAATATTTTGTACGAATTTAATTTTTTGTTATCAAATTTGTCAAATGATTTGATCGTTTTGATGTTTCGTCGATTCAAAAAAACGAAATTTTTTTCGACGTATTTCACGATTTTTCGATATTTGTTGATTTGAATTGTCATACGTTTTTGAATCATTTTTGCATGATTTCGTACGTAATTGAAAATATTTTGTATCGTGTCGATGATATTTTCTGTCTTGACGATCAAAAATCGTTTTTTCGTTGTAACATACGAAATAAAATTTGATGAAAAATTCATACGAAAATGAAAATTCTTATTGATGAAAAATGATGATAATTTTGTTGTTGCAAATATCGCGTTGTTATTTGCAAATTCGATCATGAATAATCAAACGTTTCATCGTTTTACATGTAATTGCAATATTGTCGCAATTGTTTTTCGATATTTTGATTGATTTTTTCGATTTGTTCATCGATTTTTGAATGAAAAACGATGAAAAATTTACATTTGATGTCGAGAATTTTGCAAAATGTTTGTCAAACGAATGATATAAATTGAAATTTTCGATTTGACGTTAAAAAAAAAAATTCATGCGTACGAAACACGTAATTGATAAATATTTTGATCGTGATTTTCGCATTTGTATTTTCGTCGTCGACGATGCAAAACACGTAATGACGTTTTTTATTAAATTTGTCAATTATCGTGCAAATGACGTTGTGATCGTGAACGTCGAATAATTCGATAATAAAATTCATGAATATGTCGATTCAACGTTGCAAAAAAATGATCAAAAATGTGAATAAATTATTTTTTCGATTTTTGAAAATTTTCGTACGTTGACATTTATAACAATTACGAACGTATCGACGAACGAATTTGCGCATATTAAATCAATAATAATCGCGACGTATAAAATTTTTCATACGATTGAAATTTTAATGTTTCGAAATCGAAAATTCATGAATTTTTTGAAAAAATCAACGAGTAAAAAAAAACGTCGACAAATATTTATAATCGATCATTTCGATATAAAACATCGTTTTTTTTATTACAATTTCGTAAATCGATTTCGTTCATTGATATAAAATTTTGTTCGATGATTTCACGATATATCGTGCAATCATCGTCAGTTTTATTGACAATTAAAATTCGTTCGTAAATAAATTCGTCAAATTTTATCGCGTGAATTTCGAATCGTTTTGAAATGAACAATATTTGTTTTCGATATTGATGTCGTTCATCAATTTCGTTTTTGAATCGAAAATCAAACATACGAATCAAAACATTTGTTTTAACGTTTTGAATTTCGAATTGAAATTGAATGACAATGTTGAATTTCGAAAAAATTTTTGTTCAACGAATTTGACGAAAAATGAATTTTTTTGACGTCATGAAAATTTTCAATTTTTTGTGATCGATGAAAATTTTGATCGATTTTTCAATGTTTTCAAATTCAAAACGTCAATGTTTTAAACAACGAATAATGATTAACAATTTTTGTCGTAAATTTCGTAATTGCATTCGATTGAAATCATGTTACGATTATAAAAAATTACAAAATGTAAAATTTTTCGTCGTCGTATTGAAATAATATTTTCGCATTGACGTAATCAAAAAAATCAATTTTCAAAATGATTTGTTTGATTCGATCGTAATGTCGTAATATGAAAATTTTCGTCATCGTTTTTTTGAGAAAATTGAAAATTTTTTCGATTTCAATAATTCATTCGAAATTCACGAACTTTTTAATCATTCGAATGAAAATTCGAATTTTTTTTCGAAAATCACGAATGAATCGTTTGTAAAAATTGACGAAATTTACGAAAATTTGTATTTTTTTCAAATTCGTAAAACGTTTTCAATTGACAATAATTTTTATTTTTTTAAATTCATGCGAAAACTTTTTATCGATAATATGACGTTCAAAAATGTCATTTTTTTTGAAAAATTCGCATTTTTCAATATTCATTTGTAATTCGATTTTTTGAATTTTTTCAACATTTTGCGAACGTGAACGATGTGTTTTTTTTTGAATTTGTTGTAAATGAAAATATCATTTAAATAAATTTGACAAAAATCGTTCAAAAAATTGAACAGCAAATCGTTCATGTAATGTTGTCAATTCGCGAATTCGTTGATCAATTCGAAAAATAATATTCGATATTTGTACGATTTCATGAAAATAACGAACGTGATGAATTTTTCATTTTTTTCATTCATTCGAAACTTGTTGAAAATCGAAATGATATTTAATTTGATCAAATATTTGCATTTTTGCATTTTAATTAAAATTTTTTCGATCAAAAAAATGAAATATCGATTGCGTTTCGTGATGTGATTAAATCGTCGATAATTCACACACAAACGTAATTGATTATTCGATTTGATTGCAAATAAAACGAACGAAACGTAAACAATTTGATTGAATACGATAAAATTTTTTTGAAAATTATTTTTCAAATATTTTTTGAATTTTTGAAATTTGAATTCGAACAATGAATATATTCTGTTTCGAAACAATGTATTGTTATCGTTTAAAAATTCGATTTTGTGATCGTAAAATCGATGCGATAACAATTCAATTGTTTTTTGAAAATCGAATATTTTTGACAAATGTTTGAAATATTTCGATATTTTTTTCATTATACGTTCAAAAATCGATTTGATTTGTTCGTGTTTCAAAATTTTTTTAATCATGACAACAATTTTCAACGATTCGAAATTCGTTCGCAATGTTTTGAACGCGACATCGATTTGATTGATCGTAATGAAAAAACATTGCATTTTTTGTTTTCGATTTTTGAAATCGACGAACAAACAAAAAAAATTGCATCAATTATCGCGATATTCATTGAATCGTTTAAATTCAATTTCGAAAATGAAAAAATTTCGAATTGTTGTTTTTTGATTTTTCAACGCTTGTTGCGTTGTTTTTTCAAATTTTTTTTTGACGAATGTCGTTTTCGTAATCGTTGTGATATCAATTTTTGAATTATTTGATTCGATGATTGACGATTCGTCATCGTTATCGACGTTCGAATGAATTGAACATTCGAAACATTTCGAATCGAATACATTTGATTCGTTTTCAATTGTAAAAAATAAAAATTTGATTTTGAAACGAAATAAAATGATATATCGAAATTTTATTATCGTTATATGTTTCGAATTGTTTTTTTGCGATAATACGATATCACGACGTCAATTAAATACATTTTATCGACGATTTGATTTGAAAATTTTCAAACGTCGAATTTGAACAATTTGATTGAATATATTGTCATGATGATTGCATTTAAACGATTTGAAAATCAATTTATCGTAAATTATGTTCAATATGATTTCATGTTTGTTCATTCACGATTTTTTTAAAATTATCGAATGATTATTCAAATCGATGATTAACAAAAAAACGATCAATTCGAAATGCAATTTTATCGTTAATTTAAAATATATGACGTGAATTATTGAAAAAATCTGACGATCGTCGAATTCAATCAATGATTTCGATTTCAATAAAAATACAAATTTTATGTTTAACATGTTGCATACAAATTGCGCGATTTTTTTATCAATGAATGCATAATCAATTGCATCAATGTTTATTAAAATTTTTAATTTATGTTTATTATCGTTGAATGATAACGTACAATTGATGATTAAAAATCGTTTGATGAAAAAATCAAACATATTATCATCGTGAATAAAAAAAAAATTTTAAACATTCATCAATCGCGTTTTCGATGTGAATTATTAATTTTTCGATTCAAAATCGTTCGATTCGTCAATTAAATTCATATAAAATATTTGCATTTTGTGTCAATGACGTTTTTGATATTTGTGAACGTTCGAACATTTTTTTCAAACATGATCGATTTCATCACATGTAAAACATTTGTTCGTGACGATCAATTTGTCGATTATCGAATCACGAATTTTGATTTCGACGTTGAAATGAAAATGAATTGTAAATTTCACGAAAAAAGTCAAAATAACAAATTTTGTAAAAAAATCGAAATCGAAACAACAAAAATTGATTTGAATTGAGACAATTCAAAACGTTGTTAACGTGTCGCGATTTTTTTTTTCGAAAATTCGATTGTCGATTGTATATTTGTTGCAAAATGATTCGAATTTCATCGAACGTGATAAATTCACGTGAATATACATTCATCGTTTTTTTCAAATTTCAGAAAATTTTGTTCATCAATTTTTCGATTTTGATGATTTCGTTATAATCAATTGAATTGCTAAAACGAAAAAAATTGAAATAAAAAAATTGAAAATTCTGAATATTCATGATCAATGTTCGAAATTGATTACGCATATTGCGTTTGAAATCAAAATTTTCGTAAATAATGTTCAAAAATTTCAACATCATATGTCAAATTTTGAAATGATTCATATCAATATCACGAATCGATTGTATGTGATTATCGATATCATTTTCAATTCAATTAATCACAATAATGATTGCGATTATGTTCGTGTCGTAATAATCAACGTTGATCGTCATTTTATCGTGTATTTTTGTTTTTCAAACACGTCAAATGAATTTCATTTCATCGATAAATTTAAAAAAATTTGAATGTGTTTTGAAACGTCGTTTGTTTTTTTGAAAAAAATTAATTACGTTGATTTTATCGTCGTTTTTTTTATCGTCGACGTCAAAATTTCGTGCACGATCGCGAATTTTGATCAACAAAACGTCGTGATTTTTTTTAAAAAATGTAATTTTTTTGTTTAATCAAAAAAAATCACGTTGTTTTCGTATTCGTTTTTCAAAATATTCAATTTTCGACGAATTTTATTTAATTCGACATTTGTATTGATCAATTCGTCACGATCGACGTTGACAATATTGTACAAATTTTGATATTGAATCAAAACGTTCAAATAATTGTCACGATCGATACGTAATCGATCAAATTTTTTAAAAAATCGACAATTTTATAATTGATTTATCATTTCAATTGATCGATAATGACGATATTCAAAAAATAAATGATTTTTTCATTTTTCATTTTTATGAATTCGATCGTTGATACAAATCGACGACGTTTGAATTGATCAACGAAATTTTCGTCAAAAAAATTGTCGTTAATTTTATGCAACATACGATTCACGTTGACGCGTAACGTTTTGAAACGTTATTTTATCGAAATAAAAAATTCGAAAAAAATTGTTTCGTGATAATTTCGAATCATAATTGAAAATGAAAAATTGAACGTAATAAAAAAAAAAATAATCGAATCAATTTTCGTTTTTTATCGTCGATTGCGTGAAAATTCGTTTTGTTATTTCACGATTTTCGTCAAATGTCTCGTCAAAAATTTTTTTATCGTTTGTTTGATCAACAAAATTTTTTCGTCGTTTGTTTCGTCAAAAAAATTTAATCGATTTGAAATTTTATTTTTGAACGTTCGCGTATCACGACGAACGATAAAAATTGAAAATTTATTGTAATATCATGAATCGTGTTTGAATAAACGTATTATTGATTAATTAAACGAAAACAATAAATTTGCAAAAACAAATAAATACAAAATGATGAAATTGCAAACAATGTGCGAACGTCAAATTTCAAATCACGTTAATCTCGTCAGAAAATTAAAACATAATTCGATTCAAACATATTTGTTTAATCATTTATCATATCAATTATTTATTTGTCAAATTTATTTGTCAAACATGTTCGTAACAATTCGAAAATTTCAAACAACGCGTCGTTGAAAAAGTTTTAAAATACGCATTGTTGAAAAAATTCGAAAACACGCATCGTTGAAAAAATTTGCACGAAAATTCTAAATCAAACTGAATTCGTTGAAATACAAAACAGATAACACAAACGAATATTGTGAAAAAATGTTGAAAAATACAATTTTCGCAAAAAAATAATCAAGAAATCAATTGATATAATTTGACGAAAAAAAAAATTAATGCGTTTTTGTTAAAATTAACGTCTTGACATTCGCACATTTTTTTGTGTTTTCATTTCATGTATGTTATTAAAATAATTAAATTCAAAACAATAAAATAATAATCATTCATGATTTTTTCGATATTAACGAAATTTCGATCAAAATAATTTTTTAAATAAAGATTTCATTTTGTCGTTTTCAATGATATTTTGATTTCGAAATCAAATGCATTTTCGAAAACGACATTATACAAAATTTTTTTGACGATTATTCAATTGAAATTGACATGATCATACGAAATGAATAATTCGAAAAAAAAAAAAAAGAAAATTGAACGAAAAAAGAAAAAAACGATTAATCATTTAATGATTTTGTTGATACATTCGAATTTGTCGTAATTTTTTTGTTGACATTTGATATCAATATATTTATGATTGCAATTTTCGTTGCAACAAAAATTGTTGTTGAACGTAATATTAACATTGTTGCGAATTGTAATACGTTTATTTTTGAATTTGCGTGAAACGAAAAAATTTGATATTCAATTGTTTTTTTGTTTAATTCGACGACGACGAAATTTTTCAATTTTCATTTAATAAAATCGATTTTGATCAATCAATTAACAAAATCGTTTTGATTTGTACGAATGATTCGAATCAAATTTTTTCGTGTCACGTCACGATCGACGTTCACGTTTTGTAAAAATACGTTTTTATAATACGAATACGATACGCATTTATAACGAAATTCAATTTGTATTGAATATTCGAATGAAAAAAATTTAAAAACAACGTTGCAATACATTTTCATCGTCATTAATTGTTGAAAATACAATTTTCGCAAATGTGTTGCAATCAAAATTCAATTGATATAATTTGACGAAAACAAAATTAATGCGTTTTTGTTGAAATTAATATTTTGACATTCGCACATTTTTTGTGTTTTCATTTTGCATGTATGTTATCAAACAACGAAATTCAAAACAATAAAATGATAATCATTCATGATTTTTTCAATAAATTATGAAAATCGAATTAGCAATTTTCGTTACATTTAATATCAGTTACAGCACGTCATGAACACGTAATATTTAGTCGTCGAACAATACAGCAATCGACTGACAATATTTCAACAATAATCAATTTCATTGAAAATATTCAATTTTGTCAAATCAGAAACGATTTAATTGTCGAACAATATTCAATATTTTGATACAAACGATCAATATTATTCAATATTTTCAATTACGTCGATAACATTTATTTATTTGCGAAGTTTTTCGAAACAATCAATTTTCGATTTATTTAATTATTTTACGAATACGATGTCGAAATATTTACGCAAATTTTATCATTCGATCAAAATGACGATTTTTATTTTTTTTACGAAATCAACAATCTTTGCGAATTTCGTATCGTTCATTTTCATTTTTATTTCGAAATTTGATATTTTTTTTTTTGATCATTTTTTTCTTTGCATTTGTTTCGACGCGAATGATTCGAAAACGCAAAATTTTCGAATTTTATATCACGAACACACGAATTCAAATTTTATTAATATTTCGCGATGCAATTGATTCACTCAAACAAAAAAACACAAAAAAACTATTTGATGCGAAAGCACGAATTGCAAATGAAAAGCAAAATCAAACAAAAAGCGAAAAAATTGTTGAAACAACAAAAAAAAATTCGTTTAATCAAGAAACGAACTGAAAAATACACGTGCAAACGTTGCAAACATTCGATCAAATTTGACAACAACATCAAGTTTCATGAACATATTCGTATTCGTCACGCGAAAAAGTCGAAATCTGTTCAGAAATCTGTTGAATTTGTTGTTTCATTTGCTTTCGAATCGAAATTTCTTGTTTCGTCATTTCGATTGATCATCTCGTCGTTTTTTACGTTATCGAAATTGATAATCATGTCATCGATTACATCTTTTTCAAAATTTTCGTCGATTGCAACATCAAGAAAATCGATATTTTGAACAGAAATTGTTTCACGATCAATCGTTGCGTCGAAATTTTCTCGTTTTTCGATTGCGACATTCAAATCGATATGCAAATTCTCGAAAAATGCAAACGTTGTTTGTTCGTCTGTTTCGTCTCGAGCATTTATATCATCGAGATTTTATCTCATTGTGAACGATCTGTTTCGCATGTTCGTTGAAAAGTCGAGTTCATTTGATTTGCAAACACGTCAAAACAAATCGTTGTTTCACGTAATTTTGACAAATGCAATATTAAAAACAATAATTTCATACAAACGCGCATTACGTCATATTTCAATGCGACGATTTCATTTGCTTTCAAAACGATCAAATTCGAAACATTTTCAACAATGCACGTCGATCAAACAGTCGACTCGCATATCATCTTCGCGAATTTTTCGATTTTTTTTTTTTCGATGCGCATTTCTTTTTCGACATTTTCGCGTTCATTTTCTGTTTGCAAACATTGTCAAGAACGTTTTGTCATCTATCGATTTATCGATTGAATCATTTAAATGTTTCAAAAGTCGAAAACAATGAAATATTCATGAAAATACGTTATTGACGTTTTGTTTTTTTTTTCATTTTGCTTTGAGAAAGTATTGATTTTTTTCGAAAAATCATTACTTTGAAAAAGTTAACGTGTTGTTTGTTTTGTTTGTTCGTTCTTTTTATTAATCGTTGATCAATTTGAAAAAAACTAAAAATTGTTGTTGTTGTTTTAATAAATTCGATGTTTTCGTTTTTTTCGTTTTATCATCGATTTGAAAAATTTTACAAATTGTTGTATGCTTTGTTTATTTGTTTATTGTTTAACGAATATGATAAAAATTTATTTTTGTTGTGATTTCGTTTTGATATAACACGATTAATTTCGTCTTTATTTTTTATTATTTTTTGAAACTTTAATCGCTCGATAAATACGAAAAAAAAAAAAATGACAATACAGTTCGTCAATGCAATTTCGAAAAAACATATTGACGTACTGTACGAACAATTGTTAAAGAAAAACGAACAAATTAAATAATACGATTTCGAGAAAACGTATTATACAATCAGAAGTCACATAATATCGTTTCGAAAAAACGTATTATGCAATCATTACATATTCGATCTTGCAAAGCAAAAACTCGATCAAAAAAAACAAAAATTCGATCAAAAATTGAAAATATTTGATTTTTTCGCATATTAATCGATTTGATTTTCTGACAAATTTTAATCAAATCAAAAAAGTTCGAATTTGCATTTTTGCATCGATATATGTTCGTAATGCATGTCGCGCATTCGATGCATTATTTTTTTTATCGATTTTTCGATCATTTGACATATTTTATGAATTTTTTACAGTCAAATTGCATAGATATTGAATCATGATGTCGCAAACAGTATTTGAAAATTCTGAAATTCACAATGATGTTATCAAATCATGACAAGTTTGTTCGTGAATTTTTTCAAAAAAATTTCAATAAAAATTCATCAAAATAAATCGTAAACGTTAAAAACAACACAATATTACAACGAAGAAATCAATTTACGTGATTTTTACATCTTCAGAAAACGCACGAAAATTTTACAATTTTGAACAATTATATAAAATTTATACGTTGTTGATGATTGCGATGCATGTCGTCAACAATTGTACAAATTCGAAAACTTTGATGATTAATAAAATGAAATATAATCGTTTTTTCTTTGAAAACGCGAATTATGTATTGATTGAATTTATCGACTTTAAACAATATAAACGCAAAATTGATCAAAATTATTCTCGATCGATCATTCGCGTTAAACGATTTTACAGAATATTTTATTATAGAAAAATTCTATGTGATTTGCATTTTCGTCAATATCGTATTGTTCAAACAATTGATATTTGTTTCATGATATATCGTTTATTCAATTTTAGATATTAGATTTCACATCGACAACATTTCATGAAAAAACAAATTCAGAATTTCGAACGTTTTCGCTCGATCGCACGTTTTACAAATCGATTTTACGTCATATTGATTTCGATTCGTTCGTTTTTGCAATTTTCGCATCGATGTATAATTTAACTTTACAGAATTTACGTCATCGAGAAAGTTTGCTCGAAAATTTCAAACAATATATCGTTGAAAAAATCACATCGTTGAAAAAAAAAGTTTGCACGAAAATTTCAAATTGAATTCGTTAAAATACAAAACAAAAACACAAACGATTGTTGTAAAAACATGTTAAAAATACAATTTTCGCAAATGTGTTACAATCAAAATTCAATTGATATAATTTGACGAAAACAAAATTAATGCGTTTTTTTGTTGAAATTAGTGTTTTGACATTTGCACATTTTTTGTGTTTTCATTTTGCATGTATGTTATCGAACAACGAAATTCAAAACAATAAAATGATAATTATTCATGATTTTTTCAATATTAACAAAAAAAAAAAAATATTTTTGAAAAATTTTGAACGCGTATCGACAATTGTTTTTAATACAATTCAAAAAAATCAATTTGAAAAAATTTTTGACATTCAAACGATCGTGATAAACGTTTTGCAAAAATCGAAACAAAACGTTGACAAATGTTCGTTTCATTTTGAAATATTTCGAATTATGAATCATGTGTAAAAATTCGTACGAATTTCGATTGTTTGAACAATAAACGCGACAACGAAATACGAATTTGAAAAATGTAAAAAAAAAACAACGAAAACAACGTACGTTGAATGAAAATAAATTCATTTAATTTTTTTGATACGTTTTTAATTTTTTTTGAAAAATATTTTACGACGAAAAATTTTTTTGAACGAAATTTTCGTTATTTGAAAATTTTTCGCGTGCGCGTAATCGTCGAATTTAAAATTCGTCGTCGTCGAATACGTCGTTGTCGTCGTTGTCGAAATTGATAAAATCAAAATTTATAACGTTAAAATTGTTTTCATTTACGTTTTCGATTTGATTTTCGAAATGATCGAACGAAAAACAAAAATTCGAAAACGAACGAAACGAAAATGTTTTTAAATAAACGCGTTGAAATAAAACGAAAACGTAAAACAAATTTTTTAATTCGATTACGATTTTTTACGTCGAAAATGATTCGTTTGAAAATTACAAATTTGTTAAATTTGAATTTGAATACATCGTTATCATTGTTTTTTTTCGACGACGACAACATTGTTTTTATTTAAAATGAAAATGAATTTGATATCGACAAACATTATTGCGACAACGAAAAATCAACGAAATCGAATTTTAATTAAATCGAACGAAATATTACAACAAAAAATATGCGAAAATCGAAAATCAAATATACAATATCAAAAATTGATGTAAAATTTTACAATTGATTTTTGCAAATATTTGCAAAAAAAATGAAAAATGAAAAAATGAAAAAAATGAAACATTGATTTTTTATTTAATTAAAAATCAATTTTTTCAAATTTTTTTCATTTCGTCATTTTTGCATTAACATTCACGTTTAGTCTGAACGAGAAAAAATCATCATCATGAACATCTTCCATTTCACTTTCCAGAATTTCACTTTACAGATTGGACTTCGTATGAAAATGTGCATAGCGGCGCGTAATGTTGATCACTTGATCATTCCATCCCTGTAAAGTTACACTTCATTTGAGACTTGTTCGAGCTTGGGGAGCTTGCTTGTAAGTCAGTGTTGGGGGTTTTTGAAGAGTTGCTTCAGGTGCTGCTCAGAGAGCTAGGTAAAACGTAGTTGCGCGACGGTACAGATCGACCTCGAAAGAGGCGTCGTCGACTCTTGTGAAGGGACTCGCCACAAATTTCAGCCACACCAAGTCGGGGACTCCTAAGAGGGACTCCTAAGACTTACAAGCACACAGCAGGGCTAGGGCTATCAATGTGATCAAAGCAAGCATCATACAACAACAGTAGTCTCAGAGCCCCAACAAACTGCTTTGCTGCCCCTCAACTTGCCGTAGTCCTGATCTTGATTTTGCTTCAATCAGGCCATATTTGTCCCCCAAATGCACAGCCCCACCTGTGCCTTCGGGCGCACTCATATGATCACACCGCCAACCTGGCGTTCAGGACGCCTTCATGCAAGGCTGTGGTATAAGACCTGCATCGGACTGTTCGAGCGGACTCATTTCGCTGTTCAAAGATGGAGCGCTCTTCCCTATACTGCTTCGATGTAAAGCCAGAACATAGCGCATCTGCAATGCAGCAGCAGAAGGATACCCTTGACGGACTGTTCGTCGAAATCAACGAAATAGAAAAACAACATGCTCCCAAACACCGTTCTCGCAAAATCGCCCATCATTTACAACCTTTCGTGTCGTTCATCGAGCGATATGCATCAGCAGTCGACGTAGCTGTCCAGGGAACTCTAAATCCGGCATCATTAGTTTGGGGGTCACTCCGAGCTATGTTGGTGGTACGTGATCGCGATTTGGGCTCATGTTTCTCGTTAATCTTGTCTATGTAAAGGTCACCAAATCATACAGCAAATACTTTGATAGGGTTATTGCTACCCTGGAGCGCCTAGGCCTTGTCGTATCTGTCTTCTCAGAATACGAAACCATCATTGGAAATAGTTCTGCTTTTCGGAGGAGCATCTGCTTAGTTTATACCGACATCATAGAATTTCTCACGAAGTCTCGAAAGATTTTCCGTAAACCTGGTCAGAACATAGGTCGGTGTGTTCTAGAATTTTCGCTTACACATTAAAAGGCGTCAATTTGTTTACTCATTCCATCTGGCGCGATTTCGAGACCGAGTTTCAAGATATCCTGAACACATTGTCCATTCATATCGAAGCTCTACGAGACCAGGCTACCCTAGCATATCGTCAGAAGTTGTATCAGTCTCTCGACAGTCAGACCAGACTGACGTCAGAGTTCATGCGCCATTTTCATGCTATATCTGAACAAGACAAGGTATCGTACTTGAGTATAGGTACTCTATGAGTTTCTGAGTTGACTTATCCAGAGAGAAGAAGTCTTGAGATGGCTCTGTCCAAGCCCCGCCTCCGAAGTACTTGCCAGGGAAACAGCTAAGAAATTGTGTCCTAGTGGAAGTTGGCTTTTTGCTACTTCAGAATTCCACAAATGGAGATTTGAAAACACACGAATTCTGTGGCTTAACGGTGTGCCGGGAACAGGTAAAACTATACTGAGTACTTCTATAATCGAGGAGCTAGCCAGGACTGCCGACGAGACGAATGGTTTGGCCTACTTCTTCTGTGACAAAAACGACCAATCCAGTGGCACATTCCCGAAAATTATGTCCACTCTTACTTATCAGTTGATCCAACATAGTAACAAACTGCCACCGCCTTTGACATTGGCCTTTGAGCAGTCTCAGAGATCTGGTCGTGTCCGGGTATCAGAAGATGATAAACCTCTTGAGCTGTTGAAATCTGCCCTTCAGTCTTATCGAAAGGTTTGTATTGTACTCGACGGCTTGGACGAAAGCATAGAGACTGGAAGAGTCATCCATGACTTAAGGCAGCTTGTCCAAACCAGCAATACGGTATCAATCCTCATAGTGAGCAGAGACTCTTCGAAACACGGAATCTGCTATCGCGATTTCCCGAGATACGCATAACATCTTCTCAAACACAGACTGATCTGGATAGTTTCGTATCGCTCGCTGTCGGGTCATCCACTTTCGCGCAAAGTGACGGCGAGCTTGGGAGCAAAGTGTCCCAGAAGCTCCAGTCTTCCGCACATGGAATATTTCTATGGGCGAGCCTTATGCTGGAACATCTCAAGACAGCGAGCTCTCCTCGAGAGGTTGAAAACAGTCTCCTTGCAGTTGCCGGCAGGACTAAGCGGAATTTATACCAGCCGACTTCGTTCCATATCTGTCCAAGGCCGTGCACAGCGTGAGCTTTCAAAGATGCTGCTTGCTGGATTCTCTGTGTCATGAGGCCCTTAAGTCTCCCAGAGCTTTGCACAGCACTAGCTACAAGACTAACTACCGGCATCTCTGAATTTGATAGGTCCCAAAAGCCATTTCCGGGGTTGGTCGCTGGAATTTGTTCCCAATTCTTTGTAGTCGATCCAGCCAATGGAATAGTGAGACCTTTTCATGCATCAGTAGCAGACTACTTGCTGGGTACAGTCCCTGACGGCAACAAAGATAAGGATCTCGAAGAGTTCTTTCTAGCTGAGGACGAATGTCACCAACGGATCTCGCAGGGTTGCCTAGCTTTACTGGCTGCTGCTTTTGATACAAAACGTGCCAACAGCGCGATAAATGAACCTTTGACACGTTATGCATGCCTGTCATGGCTTCAGCATGTCATCGAGTCCACTTATAATCGTTCAACCCACAGAATGATCATCGATTTCATGATCTCTGATTGTCGTCAACAGTGGATTTGGTATTTTCTACAGTGGCAACGAAATGTATTTCCACTGCAGAGGCTCTTCTCCTTCAATCAAAATTGCTTGTTTGGCTGGCGGAGCCTACGAGTATTGAGTTACCCATTTACCTTGATTGGGCTTCTGATGTGATTTTGATACTTCTGGACTATTCGAACTCGACGCACATGTCCTGCGAAAACGAGGACAGCCTACGCAATTCTACAGCAGCCCACTACATCGAATCGTTGACACATTTCGAAAGAATGATGGTTGTCCGCGATTTATCGCGCCATCTCAACTCTGTGAAAAGACTTCAGCACGGAGTTCGACTGTTCGAAAGCGCATATAAGATGCAAGAAGCGGAGTCTGACGGCTCGGACGTCAGCTTCACATGGCTTCTCAATTCTCTAGCTGTCCTGTATGATCAAGAGGGGCACGTCGAGAAAGCAACCGAAACTCAAGAAAAGGCACTCTCGATACTGAGTAGAACCCCCAAATCGGATATTAGAGAAGTCGTATGGACCCAGAATGAGCTTGGCCGGATGTACCGACACCAATCGCGTCTGATAGATGCTGAGAACATGCACCTCAAAGCGCTGCAGGCTATGAATGGCACCACTGCCGGTGTAACAACTGACCTTGAAATCGCTTGGACGCTCAGCACCCTCGGCCGCGTCTATCGCAAGCAGTGCCGCTTTACAGAGAGCATCTCACAGACGAGAAGAGCACTCGACATTCGCCAGCTTCTCCTTGGAAACGAGCATCCACACTGCTTATGGCTTTTGGGCGATATTGCACAGTGCCATTTCGAAAACGGAGAGTATGACCTCGCGCTTCATTATCACCGTGAAGCATACGCAGGAAGGAAACAGACACTAGGAGACGAGCACCCGGACACGTTATGGACCATGAACAGTATTGGTGTGGTGCTTGCGAGAAGAGCTGTAGACCGAGATGTAGCCGAGGCGGTGAAATTACAGAAAACAGCGTTAGAAGGGCAACGGAGAATTTTGGGACTGGTACATAGACATACCAAGTGGACTGAGGCTGTGCTGAGAGAGCTTGAAGGACGGGCTCGATAGACATCTATGGTTCTGCCACTTGGCATCTTCGTTGGAGTCTGACTATAGTCACCCATCATGTTGTCAAAACCATCCCCTGTCCTTCTAATTCCGGGCTCAATTCGCCAAACTCATTCGGTGATTTTTGTTCGAGATTTCTGGCCCTAATAAGGGAGCTTATATTGAGGATGTGCGGAACGCACTGGAATGTCTTGGCATTACAAAATTTACTTATCTGCACCCGGCACCAAATCCTGGTGCATCTTGTGACATCTTCACAGCTTTTTGCTATTCAAGTTGACAAACAACGATCACAACTTGCTATTGTGCATAACAATTCATACATATCATGATGAAATGTTTGATCGTATATGTTTTTTTATCAATTGTGAGCATTTCTCGTCATATTGCGAGTGATTTTGCAGCGAACATTTGGTGAGGGGATGCGAAAAAGTAAGATTTTTTTCGCCAAGAGATTCTAGTGCGTTCTGCACATCCCTAATCTCAGTGTTTTCTAAATTTAGATTACATTAGCGCGCAGGGGTAATGTGGCCAAGCATCGGAAAAAAGGTGTCGATGAACGCTGCAGATTGAATAGGTCGTGCTTCGTGAAGATATAATTGGTCCTATCGACAATGAAAAGCATTTGACTATGTCGAATAAAGTACAGACGTCAATACGAAGAGCAGATGAATCGAACCTGAACGTTTCGATCACCGATTATTGGGCGGAAGAGTGATCGGAAAGTCGCGTCGGCGGCAATAGAAGGGACTGATCCGCGTATAATCGAATACAATAAGACACACAATAACTTCAATTAGCAGAAGGCTACGATAGCGACGTTTCTCTACACTTGTGCAACAATACTAGGATTTCCACGGGAATGCCGTCTTGTATTAGAATCATTGTATTCCTGACTCTCGCAATTCTTTGTCGTGATGTGTGGTACGTTTTCCTTGATAGCAGAGCCTTGCGTCATTTTCACCATCGGAGGATATCAGAGCTTCCCGCACTCCCAGGAGTCTTGTTCTTTCTACTAACAGCTATTCTTCACCGTCGAAAAGGGCGCAAAGCAATACTGCAGCCACAGCCATAACCAATCGTGACTTTTCGGCGCGCTCCATGAGTAAGCGCAGTTCATATAAAAACTCGGCCCTTCTCAGAGAATCGTCTTCCAATCTGTCAGCCACGGACTTCGAGCTGAGATGGAAAAGTTATCAGATCACCGTCGATTCGATCGAGGCTTGGGAGATCTATCAGAAGCTCTATCGGGAGCTCGAGCTAATTTTGCGTGATTTAACCATTCTCAATCACTGGTTGTTTGCAGGTCAGATTTTGGTTTCCTTCGGGGCACTCCAGTTATGTTTCATCGGTCTGCCTAGGAATTTCGAGCAGGCACGGGACTTCGTCTTACGTTTCGTTGGCCTCTTTGCCGATTGGAGAATCTTTCGACCGATGGTAGTCGGGTGGTATGAGTTGGTTGCTATCGCTGAAGACGTGGCCATACACATATGGCTTAGGAAGGTGATCTTTCAGTCTGAATTGAATTATACTAGAAATCCAGAAGTATTAGAGACGTGCGCATTGAGTGGTAAATGGTTATACTTTATTGTCTCAGGACTCATCCATTATCTCATCAGGTCTCTGAAAGTAAAGCTTGTCAGATACTGACCTAATTTGTTGTCTTACTAGACTTACTCGATCCGATCTAATTTCCTCTGATGTCAAGTTCTCCTTCTAATGTGGATTCCCGCTCATGAGTCAGAACACTCTCCAACACGCACCTACGCATGCTCCTGGCGTTATACTGCGTCATCTTGACAAATTTTCGATAACAAATATACGCTGTGTTGGGACTTGATTCATGATATCATTGTTGGTCCGTTCTATCTCATTTATTACCTCAAGTCGTACTATATGATGAAGTTCATGTGTTGACGGTCGGACCTACAAGGGTGGGTGCTTAACGCTCCCTGGAGATACTGTCGCCATGTACCTCAGTCATACATTTCCGCTCTGGTGCCCCTTGTCGTTCTGGCTAGTGTCACCTGCCAGCGAAAACAGTGGCAAGCCGACAAGTGGCAGCTGATTCCACGCGATTTCAACACCTTGCCAAGCGAGAGGTGGCACCAAAATCAACGGCAATCTCTCCCCAGGCTTTTAAGATCATCGAGGTTTCGCAAGGCTGTGCGCAGAGCTGCTTATCGGATACGTGTCAATCGCCTGTCTTTTGTCACAGTTAATTGAACTCTGACTTCCCTATGAGCTGATCTGCTGCGGTGATAAAGCGCTGAACTGTTCTTTCACGGCGTGTTTGGGATAGATGGTGTTTCGATAAAAGCTGCAGCATGCTGTGCAACCTCCGATCCTTTAGGTGCGTATTCAACAGCTTTGCATCCATGTCTTCGCTTCACGAAATGGCTTTCCCTAAAATATTTCTGCGGGCAGCTGCCCTTCTCAAAGCCTCTCACAAGGCTGGTATATGTACTATGGTCACTAGTCAGCGGGCATGCCGCATTGATACGTACTGCATATCCAATGATTCGCATCTGATAAGCCTCACCGGCGTCGCCGCCGCTGCAGAGCTGGTATGGTGCTGAGAGACAGCGAAAATGCGTTTCGCAAAGCACACACCTCCTCGTCTCAGCTTTCCATCTCTTCATTATGCATCTTCATTGACGATCACGCCACCTCTCTTTTCCACGTTTCCGTGCTTGCGATGTTACTCATGCTCATAGACAGGTATTTTTGGCGCATTTCAGCGCGTGTCTGAATTCTTGATCGCACTGCAAGACTCTTAAATGCTCAGATGGAATAGAGTTCTGCAGTGGAATCCGAAATGTGTAATCGTGAAGCGATTGGGGGCAGGCTCGTGGTGGGAGCAAGAAGCTAAACAGCGTCAATTATGCCCGACCGTCTAGAATTAAGCAGGTGCCACAAGTTCCCATCGCCCCCAATTATCCCAATCGGATATGACGCTGTCCAGCTTCCTAATCAGGCGCTCCCCCGCCCCTGTGTGAAGCCTGCAGGATGTGCTGGTCATTCGTTCGGGGGGGTGGGTTGCACCGGTCAACCTTCCATACTAACATCCGAAAGGGGGACGCATGGGATTGACGTAGCTAGTCATACACCCGACGGAAGGCGGTTAGATACCTTGTACGAGAGGGCTTTGAGAAGGCGGCTCCCCGCAGAAATATTGCTGTAATAGAAACTCGTGCAGATCGCACTGCATGGCCCCCGCGTCGGCTTGCCACACATCGATCTGAATAGCCACGACGAGATCCGATATTCGCAATGACCGCAGTCGAGGCACGAGGGCTTGTTTCAAAGAATCTAGTTCTAGAGTACGACTTTCTATCTATTGTAACCTTATATTCTAATTAGGGGTATTCAGATATCTATTTTGCAAAAACTCGGCCCACAAGTCCATTTTGGCCCATTACGGTCCATATGGCCCAAATGGGCCATAAGATATCTGAACCCCCCAGATGCTTGAATTATGTCATTTAGCGACCTACAAAGACCTCTTGGCAAAAACACCATCTTATGAGCTTCATTATGTGATTATGGGTCCCATAGTGACCCCGGAGGCATTTTTCAACATATGTGCTTATGGGCCCATAAGCACATTTCTTGGCACATAACAGGGGTCCACTTATGGGCTTATGGGCCCATATGGGCCTCGAAAAGAGATATCTGAATACCCCTATTAGGGGTATTGACCGCACAACCAGTTACACTACAGCGACCTCGTATGCGCTCTCTACCTGCCAGAATCCAATCATCTGCAGGCGCTCTTGAGAGAAGGTGTCCCTTCTTTCCTATTAACAGCGCCGATGAAAAGTTCTGCAGTATCCACGCCACCATCTTGCAAGTGCCGGCAGGAGCTTATTTCAATCTCGCATGCAGCGCCAACGTTCAACGTCAATCCCAAAGCTTCAGCTTCGAAGAGGCAGAATGTGGCCTCCGAGATCCATTTGGAGCCCAACATTTACATCTTCCCCATACTTTTTTCCATGCACTGGTGGAGGGTGGAACATCAGATTTCGCGCCCACGGCTTCCCGAAAGCGGCGTGCTCTAGGAGCGACTCCGGGCCTCGCTCCATTTAGTCCACCAAGAGACGAAGTGCCACACCAGTGCATGGTTCTATTGTGAGCCATGTCTCTTTATATCTGAGTATCTGCGTGTGCGACCCACAGTTTTTTAAAACATTGTAATAAGTGGAGAGCGCTGCATCGTCTGTTGATCACAGCAGGCTTTTTTCGGCAGAGATGGGATTCGTATATGCACGCAGCCTTGCCGGCTCGTAGCAATCATCGGTATCTACCAAGCCGCAGGCGGACATATCCATGGCTTACTGGTCAATCAAGGCATAGGTTTGGTTGATTCAGATCTCATGCACCCCTTGCGATAAATACTTCGTGATACTTCTCAGCTTTCTCATTCGTCAACTTGCTTTACTTCTTTGAATTTTTCAGAAGAGACATAGTTTAATCGCTTCCAGCATGGCAACAGCGCAACAAATGCAAGTACTGCTTGACGGTCCAGCGATGGTACCACCTTCGGGCATCGAACCCAACTTTGTCAACCCGGAGAACGAGACCAGGTACTTCGTGTTGACTGTCGTCCTGACCATTACGGTTTCTACGTTTGCGTTCCTCATGCGCGTTTATACCAAAACTTTTCTTATTCGTAAAGCAGGATGGGAAGATTGTATGTTCCGTTTCTCTACATTTTGACAGAGAACCTGACTGCTGCAGATACACTGATTTTGGGGTACTTGTTGTTTATCGGGTATTGCGTTCCCACGTCTCTATTAATCAAAGCTGGGGGAGGCGTACATCAATGGGATATACAAGTCAAAGCCTTGATCCCGATACTCTATGTAAGTCGTCCCACGAATATGATGCTAAGCTGCCTGATATACCTAAACAGTATACAAACATCACCTCAATCATATACTGCTTTACCACGTTCATCATCAAGCTTTCAATCCTCCTTCAATACCTGAAGATCTTTCCGCCCGTCCAGAAAAAAGACCTGATGTGCTGGGGCACTTACCTTCTCATCTGGCTGAACTTCGGGTTTTATATCGCGGACATCTTCGCCGAGCTCTTCCTCTGCAGTCCACGCGAGAAATACTGGAATGTTCTCATTACCACCGGGCATTGTTATAGCGCAACAACAGTCAACATCGCCTCCGGCACCTTCAACACCATTTCAGACTTTCTGACCCTGCTGCTACCCCAACGAGTCATCTGGAAACTCCAAATGCCTCTGAAGCGCAAACTCGGCATTTCCGCCATCTTCCTCACCGGACTCTTGTAAGCTCCTCGAATCCTCCCTTTCTCCGCGGCTCTGAAAACACTTGCAAACTGACCTTACCCCCAGCGTTTGCATCACCTCCACTCTACGCCTCTACTACTCTGTACGCCTCGCGCAATCCGGTGATATCAGCTACAACCTCGCTCTGATGGGCTTCTGGAGCTACGCTGAGCTCTCCGTCGGCATCGTCTGCGCCTGTCTGCCCGTCTCGCCCAGGTTCTTCCAATTCATCGGGCCGAAACTTTTAAGAATCTCACGCTCGGGCTCGTGGGTTGGGTCGATACTTGGCTGGTCACGGGTAAAGCGGCGGTCTGCGAAGGAGAGCTGGGGGAGTGATGATTCGAGTGAGATGTGGGGCAGAGAGAACATCCGAACAGCAAGCATGTGAAGCTGCGGGACGATTATCTGGTGCCGGCAGAGCAGAAGAGTAGCAAGCAGAATGTAGTAGGCAAAGAATATGTGTAGAGTCATTGATATCTAGCATGTTTCATTCAAGCTATACCGTTGTAAACTGCTTACCTCGAGAGATATCGAGCGACTGGATGAAACGAGTGGAATATATTAAGTGCCAGAAACCAACACAAAGTCTGAAGGCGATTTCACCCCAAAACCCGCAGACCGTGTGCTACCTTTCTTCTCGCCTGACTCAGTGTCTATCCCTTCCATAAAAAGATCCGGGCTTTGCCTTCTTTTTCTTCCGACTGTGTAACGATTTAGAAGAAGGATGGATTAGTGGCGAATCTTCCTGAAAAAGTTGCTCGCGAATTCTTGGTATCCTCCTCGCCTTTTCCAAATTGGTATGGTAGTCTTGAATCTTTCTGTATAGCCGTTTCTCTATGGTTTTCTTTCGATTTTTCATCTGTCGTCAATGATCTCGCTGAAAGAGTAGAATGACCTAATTTTAGATGACGTTACCGATTTTACGGTAAAGCATGTTTGCAATACCAAGAGATAACTATACATATCTATTTAAAGGGGTTTAGCTATACGCTTGAAAATTAATTGAAACATCAATTGAAAACACTCCAGGTTACTACAGTACCATACAAATTCGAGAGGCGCTGGGAGGAGGATGCTAGAATTTGTGTTGAATTTAGAGCAGTAAATGTGAGTGACATCATAAGCTTGGCGCTACTTGGCAACGACCTTAGCGCAGGATGAAAGACCAAGTGACCAACTCGAAATCACGCTCAATCCCACGCCATCCTCAACTCAAGCACTTGTATGAAATCTGTGTGATCGGTCATGGGTGACTACAGCCGTGAGGGCCTCGAGAGAATCGCTAAGACCGATATGGCTGGCTTCTCATCAACTCGAGGTAACGCGCATTGCCCTTAGGGTGCTCCAAAATTAAACCTGCAACTGCAGCTATCACGACAGAGAAGGTCAAGAAGCAACGCTTGAGATTTTGCGCACTGGTTCATCTCAGGATTGCTACCATATCTATGGCCATTGGGGTAACCACCTGGGTTCCACCAATGGGCGGAGCGTATTTGGTACTCCGTACACCAATTGATGCGCTGGCAGCCTGGCACCGTGAACATTGTTTTCCTCCGCCTCTGCCTTCAGACTGATGAAGAAACGGTAAAAGAAGAAGAAAGAGCCATCACTGTCCCCGAGGAAAGCCCGAATTCGATGGACCTCTCTTCGGCTAACAGCTCCTGCAAGTGCCCATAATGAAATCCTTGACCAAAACTCAGAAAAAGCCAAGAACATGGCTGAGGAGAAGCCTACACAGATGCTTGGCTCATTTTATTTGGTGTATAGATTGTTGCTTTGTGACTGATAGCCAAGAGCTGAATTTAGTTCTATGACTTCAAACATTTAGCCAGGAATTGGTCTCAAGTGCCAACGGTCGAAGAATTCCTCAGTGGCTGATTGATCAAAGATGGTAAGTCCGCGGTATCGGTCTTTACCACAACGATATCGATGGCGGCTTCACTGTTGCCAGAATGAGCTCAGCGCTTTGATTCCACTAGTGGCAACACGTGTTGGGAAGTTTCCATACACCTCTAGGGATCGTCAAAACGGGACCTCCCTCACTGTTTGATCATACGTGATTGCACTGTTCACGACCGATTCAGAGTTTCAATGAACAATAATGGTCACTGATCAGCCCTTTCGGCTGCCCCAAGTATGTTACGAGTAGCCTGGTCAATGTCGCCCAAATGACAAGCAGCAACTAATGGTAAACACCTCGGACAAACATTTCTTCAGCCACAATCCCCGCCCAGCAAACCTAGATAACCGTTACCCTTAGTCTTGCCGAATTCTCGCCTCGTTATACCTGATTGAGGGTATGCCAAGAGTATGTAATAAGCCACAACTTCACTTCATGTATGCAGACTCACCCAAAGGGCCAAAGCTGGGAACGGCTCGCCTGATACCTTCTAGATCTCGCTGCGGACGCCAACTTAACCTGACTTGACAGTTGAATAAGCGAACATTCAATGATGGTGGTACTGATACGTCCGGTACGAAGAGCTACTATTGGATGATCTAGACTTAGACCATGTAGGAGGTACAAGTACTCGCAACCTGCACTTTCCATCAAGAAACACAATTTCTTGTTCAACTCATTTTTGGAACAGAAGAAGCATGATGAGACTCCTTCCAACGCTGTGTCTACTCGCACTCACCCCGAACGTCGCCCTAGGTGCCTGCAATGCAGACAATGTCCTCCGTGCACTGCAACGCTACAGTGCCCAAGCATCTCCATTCTGTAGCACCTATACTCAGCCCCCACAATCAACCTCTTCCAACCTACGTCTCACAGTATCCAGCTTCGAGAGTGTCATCTGGGTGCTCTTGCTTGATCACGAGTACCCCTACCCCACGATCTCGAGCACCCCTACCCCCACCCCACACCTGATTCGTGCAAGAGCGATCGAATTTTAAACGGAAACTTCGAGGAAATAGTGAATTATGAGCCGGCCTACTGGAACTTCCCAGGGGAGGTACGGAACCCGAACGATCCCGGAGCGTACACAGTTGCCACGGGTGCCGGTTCAAATAACAATGAGCTCGCGTAAGTACACCATCAATCTTGTTTAATTCTCCCAAATGCGCGTTGTATTGACATTCACGTGTCTGTTTCCCACTTAGCTCTTTCTACATCTACAACAACAACACTCGTACGTTCTCGGGTCAAACAACCTCGATTACCCAAAACACCAAGCCTTTTTGCGGATATTCGACGACCTACAAGCTCACCTATACCTCATCCATTACCATCAATGGTGGTCAGTACATGGGTGTGACTTGCTCGGTGGACATCTCGTTGGGCAGTCAGGTCTTGGTTCATATCGGACCGCCGAATGGAGATCCTCCTCCTTTTACTCGCCAGACTAGATCGACCACGTTTACGACCGGGGCGAGTGGTAGCCAAACTTTCAGAGTGGCGTTCAGCTGTACCGCTCCGTCGGGGTTTTACCAGATCGATGATATTAGTATCGTTGGAGTGTAGGCGCCGCAACCGGGCTGTCACATCAAGCTTGTGTCTAAGGATGGAGCAGGGCGTGAGTGGCAGAGCAGGTGACATAGGAGAGGAGATTATAAGCGAAGACAGCATAGCATCTCTATAAGATTTGTGATGATCCACACGAAGGCAAAAAAATACTTGAAATCAGACTGGACACTCCTGGACCTTGTACGATATGATATGGTAACCCCTGCCTCTTCCATATAGTGACATGATGACGTATGGATACGGTTGGTAGAGAGTAGAGTAGTCTTGAAAACCATTCAGAATGATATCACAACCTGGACAACAAAGTAAAATCACTCAATAGGATTTCGATGAGGACAATTGTCTTACAGGAGAAAGCAGCCAAATGGTGATGAATGAATTTCTGGGGAAATATTGAGAACTTTATACGATGTACGTAGAACATACCTGTATCATAGCAGGACGCTGCCCTTATCTCTCACTTTACGCTTGTTCTACCAACATCAGGTTATCCCTGGAAAGCCGTCTCTGCCCCTTTCTTCTCAGCGGCCTCATCTACATCAGCGTTCTTCTCCGTCGTTTCCTCGACGCCTTCGCCAATCTTGCTCTGGGTATCGCTCGCTTTGTCTCCAGCCGCAGGGTCTTTAGTCTTCTGCGCAGCCGTATCAGTGATCTCAGAGCTCTTGTCGGTAGCTTTTTCGACCCCTTCGGAGGCCTTACTTTTTTTGCTTCCCCGGCTGTGTCCGCAGAACCTTTGGCAGCAGTGGATCCTTCAGTCTCGCCAGAGCTCAGTCCATCTCGAGCCATGTTACCACCGGATTTGACGGTGGTTCCCAAGCCTTCTGTGACGCCACCAACGGTGTTTGCTAGGCCACCGCCTACAGCCCCGACCTGGGTCAAAGGTCAGCAAAGCCTTGTAACAACCGTAGGACAAAGGGCGCGATAAAACGCATACAGTATTTCCAGCAGTATCAGTACGCCCTTAACGGCGCCTCC